>CM044305.1:107792207-108145174 GCA_024291935.2 Okapia johnstoni
AATTCCTCTCAGATTGAATGTCTATCATACACTAGACCTGACTTTACATATAAATATACCTATACTTAACCCATGTCTGGCCCAAAGCGTTTCTCTCTACCTTGTGAATAAGTAAGGCCCAATTCTTGGGTAATGGAGTCTCTAGTCTACTAGCAACTTTCCCAGATAGATTGCTTCTCTCACACATAGTTCAATTTATCCCTTTTCTCTGTACTTTCAGCAATATATTGGTGACCAACATGGAAAAGGCATATTTTACAAAAGGACATATGTCAAAGGCAACTTCAGTATTGAAAGGGGGATCTATGTATTTGCCCACTAGCTTTGTAAGTATTATCACATGAGACCAGATAGCAACAATTTTATTTAGGAACTGTCGCTGTAAGAACCAGAAGCACATTTTAAACCTCCAGAAATATTTGCCCCTGGGAACTACAGGAGGTGTTTCCAAGAGCAGAATTTTTGTGTGTTTTAAAAGTTCTCTTAAAGCTGAAGAGAAAGATTCCTTTTGGATTTAGTTTTTAAACAAAGAGATATACACCCAAAGACACTGAATGAACCTTCCAGAAAAGTCAAATATTAAAAAAGTTACAGGGGATAAAATACCGAAGCACATCATTGCAAGACACTCAACCATGCAATTCTGATGTGTTTTTCCAAAGTAAGAAAAAAGGATTTGAGCCTATAAAAGATCATTTCTGCATTCTATGGGTATCTTCTGAATTATCAGTGGTATGCTTAGTACTAAAATCAAGTTTATTTTTCTACTTAATGAATCAGTCACCTGTTACATATTGATGTCATTTTATAACTCAGCGATAATGGTTTTTAAGTTTTGCATATTTGAACGGTTAGACCAGTTACAATATAATGCAATGGCCATTTTAAAGGATATGACAGTGGATAATAGACTATATGGATATTTATATGTGAATTAATGTCCAGTTATGGAAATAAAACATAATGCACAAATACTGCATACACAGCCTAAAATATATTCATATTACTAAAGAATGGAAGATGATGCAGGGAAAGTTTTGCATTTGAATCTCATAATTCTTTTTGTATAGACCACTGCATAGCTACACAATTTACAAGTGAAAAACAATTTGTAATTTCTGCATAAAATTGAAAAATCATACAGTTTAAAAGGCAACTTCAAGGCCATCTGGTCAAACATCCTCTTATCCACCTGAAAGTGAAGTCGCTCAGTCGTGTCCGACTCTTTGTGACCCCATGAATTGTAGCCCACCAGGCTCCCCTGTCCATGGAATTTTCCAAGCAAGAATACTGGAGTGGATTGCCATTTCCTTCTCCAGGGGATCTTCCTGACCCAGGGATCGAACCCGGGTCTCCTGCTTTGCAGGCAGATGCTTTACCATTCCACGTGAAGTCACTGACAATTTTAATAACTTAAATGATATAGGCAATAGGTGCACATGAACACTGAGACAAAATATACCAAAAATAATAATAATAATGTCAGACCCCATGACAGGAGAAAGAAACTTTATTTTCTGCTCTTATGAAGAAATAGATACAGATCCATTTGAGGGAAAATGCAAAAGAAAAAAGAATCCCTAAAAGCATGGACATTGAGTGGCTGTAGGAATTAACTTAAGAGAAAAGATCAAAGAAATAATAGGTGCATTTGACTAAATAATGTCTAAGGAGTTGCTGTCTACAAGTATTTGAAAATCTTAATAAGATGGAAATTATAGGGATGACTTGAAGAGTATAATTAAAAATAATGGGATTAAATTGAGAAAAGGAAAATGTACCTAAATGGAAAAGAAGCCCCTAATTTTCAATGGTTGGAATGTATTAGAGCAGGGAGTAACCTTCAATAGGAAGCAGCAAAATCTTTCAATATTCAGCACACAGCAGCATCATACAGGTCAAAGCCCCCAAAACAGAAGCATTGCCCAAGTCCTGCTGCTGCTGCTAAGTCGCGTCAGTCGTGTCCGACTCTGTGCGACCCCATAGACGGCAGCCCACCAGGCTCCCCCATCCCTGGGATTCTCCAAGCAAGAATACTGGAGTGGGTTGCCATTTCCTTCTCTAATCCATGAAAGTGAAAAGTGAAAGTGAAGTCACTCAGTTGTGTCTGACTCTTAGCGACCCCATGGACTGCAGCCCACCAGGCTCCTTCGTCCATGGGATTCTCCAGGCAAGAGGACTGGAATAGGTCGCCAGTACCTTCTCCTTGCCCAAGTCCAAGGGTGGATAAAATGGCCTGAGGTGTGTGTGATCTCCCTTTTCTTATTCTTTCTCTTTAGTAACCTTATTTGACCAAAGTGATGACAGCTGTCTTTTCACCTCATCTTTTTGTTTCTCAGCCTATCTGGCAAGGGCTGATATCTGTGAACGAACTAGAGAAAACAGGAGTTCAGTTCAGTTCAGTTGTGTCCAACTCTTTGTGACTCAATGAACCACCAGGCCTTCCTGTCCATCACCAACTCCCGGAGTCCACACAAACTCATGTCCATTGAGTCGGTGATGCCATCCAACCATCTCATCCTCTGTCGCCCCTTCTCCTCCTGCCCTCAATCTTTCTCAGCATCAAGGTCTTTTCAAATGAGTCAGCTCTTTGCATCAGGTGGCCAAAGTATTGGAGTTTCAGCTTCAACATCAGTCCTTCCAATGAACACCCAGGACTGATCTCCTTTAGGATGGACTGGTTGGATCTCCATGCAGTCCAAGGGACTCTCAAGAGTCTTCTCCAACACCACAGTTCAAAAGCCTCAATTCTTCAGCACTCAGCTTTCTTTATAGCCCAACTCTCACATCCATTCATGACTACTGGAAAAACCATAGCCTTGACTAGACGAACTTTTGTTGACAAAACAGGAGTAGAGAAGCCTTAAAAAGTAATTGAAGTTTTTGCTTTTAATAAGTCTGATTTTCTTTACTCTGCTATAGTAGTCCTTTCTTCCCCTGCCATCTAAACGAAGGATATATATTTGTCATATAAACTACATTTACATATTTTTATTATTGCATCATTATTAAAAGCACATGGAAATAATAATCCTGCAAGTACAAAATGGTACAAAATTAAAAGGTATGGTTTTTGTATCTGCCCCACTAAAGCCTGTATTTCCCAGTTTTTCTTGCAGATAGGTGCAGTCATATGACTAGTTCTGTTACCAAAATGATGTGAGAAGAAAGGATGTAAGTGTTTCCATGTCATGCCCTTAAAGTAAAGGAACGTGTCTTCCCCTTTGAGTTTTGCTTATTCCATAGCCTGAATGGTTGAGCTAAAGCATTCAGATGGTAAAGATACCACAGCAACATAATCAAAGGAGGCTAGATCTCAGACACCATCAAACCAACATATCAGCCAGGACCGACTACTTAAAGTAATACATGAAAGAGGAAAAAACATTTTGGTATTTCTTTGTTCTGGCAGCCTAACTTGTACTGTAAACAAACAAAAAAAGGACTTATTTGGTATCCCCCATAAAAGATGATTTAACTCATCCCACTACTACATGACACTTTCTCTTACAATTTTTGTAAATTACATGTTTTGAGTTGTTCTCCTTCCAGACATTATAACAATATATTTAATGATTGTTTCTTGATCCATCAACTCCAGAAAGTTATCTCTCAACTCGCCACTATATATGTTACCATTGTACACTCCCTGCTATAATACTTCTTCTACTGCCAAGTTGTATTATATTATAGTCTGTTTTCACTTATGGTTTTCTATACCTTGTTTATAGATTTCTTGATTTTCAATTTTAAAAAAATCAAACTGCTAATCAATATCTCGATGCAAATAACCTCAACACACTATTAGCAAACTGAATCCAACAATGTGTTTAAAAACTATATGCACCACAACAAACTGAGATTTATCCAAGATATGCTAGGCAGATTCAACACTCAAAAATCAATGTATTTCATCACATCAACCAGCTAAAAAACTTATCATAGTTATACCATTTGTTAAATACAACAAAATGCTTCCAAGTCATGTCAGATATTGCTAGTTGTCCATCCCAAAATCTGTTTTCTTCCAGGTCCTATTTTAATACAATCTCCCTTGCAACTAGGTTTGGCCAATGACATTTAAGTTGAAGTTGTACAGTGGAACTTGAAAGAATTGACTTTACACATAGGTACTTTTTTGTCCCCTTTCCCCTATTGTTTCATCCTAGAATGCCAATGTAGTGACTACAACTGCAACAGACATTTGGGAAATTTGAAGTTGTACTGTTGACAAAATGCCAGCAACCCACTACCTCAACATTGTTCATAATATGAGAAAGATACTTGTGTATTTTAATAATCAGTCAGAACTGTCACCGTCAGCCAAATGCAACTAGAAACTTATTCTAGAACTACTACACAGTGATCATCCTGGAAATTATTGCTATTGTACTCCTTAGTTCCGTGTTTCTTAGATCCTATTTCTACTCTTTTCATTTTGATTGTTGTGTAACCACAAAAACTTTTTAATCTTTTTTTGAGAAAATAATTTATGACAAACTCTTTGCATTTTTTTTAAAACTGCTCACTCTTATTTGGCTGGGTATTGACTTTTAAATGCAAAATCATCATCTCTGGAAGGTAAGGTATTGCTCATTTTCTTCCAGATGCATGTCTTATCAAATATCTCTGAAAGAACAAACTAGATGTTTTTAGTTATTTCTCTTCCCTAAATAATACATACTTCTTCTTGAATCAGATGTTGTTTGCTGATCTTGGTCCCTTTCTTCTGTTACTTTTCCTAGAATTTTTGAAAATTCAGGTTTTTCTAGTTTTTTTTAAAAAAATAGTTGATTAAACTAGATAGTTCTCTCCACTGTTAGCAGTCCTTATTATGAATAAGTGGACCAAACTACCCATCCTTCTGCAAGCATACCTTTCAAAGCCCTTGACTTAGTAAAATTGTCATTATATGCAGATGACATGATACTCTATGTACGTAACTCTAAAGGCTCCACACAAAAACTATTACAACTGATAAATGAATTAAGCAAAGTAGCAGGGTACAAGATTCATATACAGAAATCTGTTCATTTCTTTACACTAACAATGAAATATCAGAAAGTAGCAAATGCTACCATTTAAAATGGCATCAGAAAAAAAAAGAAAAATGGAAACAAACAAAAAAAATAATAAAATGGAATCAAAAATATACCTAGGAACAAACAAAACAAAGGAGGTGAAAGATTTATACACTGAGAACTGTAAGACACTGATAAGGAAGTCAAAAATGATTCAAGTAAATGGACCATGATCTCAGATTGGAAAGAATTAACACTGTCAAAATGGTCACACTACCCAAAGCAATCTACAGATTTGATATGATCTCTATTAAATTATCTATGACATTTTTCACAGAACTAGTTCAGTTCAGTCGCTCAGTTGCATCCGACTCTTTGTGACCCCACGGACTGCAGCACGCCAGGCCTCC
Organism: Okapia johnstoni; assembly: GCA_024291935.2. Classification (NCBI taxonomy): domain Eukaryota; kingdom Metazoa; phylum Chordata; class Mammalia; order Artiodactyla; family Giraffidae; genus Okapia; species Okapia johnstoni. The sequence continues at coordinate 107,797,639 of CM044305.1, forward strand.
CCGTCCATCACCAACTCCTGAAGTTTACTCAAACTCATGTCCATTGAGTCAGTGATGCCATCCAACCATCTCATCCTCTGTTGTCCCCTTCTCCTCCTGCTCTCGATATTTCCCAGCATCAGCGTCTTTTCAAATGAGTCAGCTCTTTGCATCAGGTGACCAAAGTATTGGAGTTTCAGCTTCACCATGAGTCCTTCCAATGATCACCCAGGCCTGATCTCCTTTAGGATGGAATGGTTGGTTCTCCTTGTTCCGAGAGACTCTCAAGAGTCTTCTCCAACACCACAGTTCAAAAGCATCAATTCTTCAGCACTCAGCTTTCTTTATAGTCCAACTCTCACATCCATTCATGACTACTGTAAAAACCATAGCCTTGACTAGACAGATCTTTGTTGGCAAAGTAATGTCTCTGCTTTTTAATATGATGTCTAGGTTGGTCATAACTTTCCTTCCAAGGTGTAAGCGTCTTTTAATTTCATGGCTGAAATCACCATCTGCAGTGATTTTGGAGCCCCCCCAAAATAAAGTAAGCCACTGTTTCCACTGTTTCCCCATTTATTTGCCATGAAGTGATGGGACCAGATGCCATGATCTTAGTTTTATGAATGTTGAGCTTTAAGCCAACTTTTTCACTCTCCTCTTTCACTTTCATCAAGAGACTCTTTAGTTCTTCTTCACTTTCTGCCATAAGGGTAGTATCATCTGCATATCTGAGGTTACTGTTATTTCTCCCAGCAATCTTGATTCCAGCTTGTGCTTCCTCCAGCTCAGCATTTCTCATAATGTACTCTGAATATAAGTTCAATAAGCAGGGTGACAATATACAGCCTTGATTTACTACTTTCCCTATTTGGAACCAGTCTGTTATTACATGTTGGGTTCTAACTGTTGCTTCCTGACCTGCATACAGGTTTCTCAGGAGGCAGGTAAGGTGGTCTGGTATTCCCATCTCTTTCAGAATTTTCCACAGTTTAGTGTGATCCACACAGTCAGAGGCTTTGGCATAGTCAGTAAAGCAGATATAGATATTTTCTGGAACTCTCTTGCTTTTTTGATGATCCAGCAGATGTCAGCAATTTGATCTCTGGTGCTTCTGCCTTTTCTAAAACCAGCTTGAACATCTGGAAATCCACAGTTCACGTATTGCTGAAGCTGCCTGGCTTGGAGAATTTTGAGCATTACTTTACTAGCGTGTGAGATGAGTGCAATTGGGTGGTAGTTTGAGCATTCTTTGGCATTGCCTTTCTTTGGGATTGGAATGAAAACTGACCTTTTCCAGTCCTGTGGCCACCGCTGAGTTTTCCAAATTTGCTGGCATATTGAGTGAAGCACTTTCACAGCATCATCCTTGAGGATTTGAAATAGCTCGACTGGAATTCCATCACCTCCACTAGCTTTGTTCATAGTGATGCTTCCTAAGGCCCACTTGACTTCACATTCCAGGATGTCTGGCTCTAGGTGAATGATCACACTATCATGATTATCTGGGTCATGAAGATCTTTTATGTACCGTTCTTCTGTGTATTCTTGCCAACTCTTAATATCTTCTGCTTCTGTTAGGTCCATATCATTTCTGTCCTTTGTTGAGCCCATCTTTGCATGAAATCTTCCCTTGGTATCTCTAATTCTCTTGAAGAGATCTCTAGTCTTTCCCATTCTGTTGTTCTCCTCTATTTCTTTGCATTGATCGCTAAGGAAGGCTTTCTTATCTCTGCTTTTACAGATTTGATGTGATCCCTATCAAATTATCTACAACATTTTTCACAGAACTAGAATAATCCTAAAACATATACTGAGCCATAAAAAAACCTCAGAATTGCCCAATAAATCCTGAATAAAAAGAACAAAGCTATAGGTATAACCCCCCTAGACTTCACACAATACTAGAAAGTCACAGTAATCAAAACAGCATGGTACTGGCACAAAAACAGATATGCAGTTCAATGGAACAGAATAGGTAGTCCAGAAATAAGCCTACATTTTTGCAGTCAAAAAATTTTTTGACAAAGAGGGGCAAGAATTTACACTGGAGAAAAGACCAGCTTCAGCAAGTGGTCTTGGGAAAGCCGGATAGCTGCATGTGAATCAATGAAGTTTGAACACTCCCACACACCATACACAAAAGTAAATTCAAAATGGCTTAAAGATTTAAAGATAAGACATGGCACCATAAAACTGCTCAAAGAGAACATAGGCAAAACATTCTGACATAAATCATACCAATGTTTTCGGAGCTCAATCTCTCAAGGCAAAAGAAACAAAAGCAAAAATAATCAAATAGTCAAACTTATAAGATTTTGCACCATAAAGGATACCATAAACAAACAGACTACCTATAGAGTGGGAGAAAACATTTGTGAATGATGTGACCAGTGGAGGGCTTAATTTCCAAAATACAAAAACAGCTCACACCACTCAATTAAAAAAAATTTTAAAAAGGACAGAATATCTAAATAGACATTTCTCCAAAGAAGACATACAGATGGCCAACAGGCACATAAAAGATGCTCAACATTGCCAATTATTAGTGAAATACCAATCAAAACTACAGTGAGGTACGACCTCACTCTGATCAGGTGGCTGTCATCAAAAAGTCTACAAGTAATAAATGCTAAAGAGGATGTGGAGAAAAGGGAACCATTTACGCCTTCAAATATATCAGAAAACATATCCAAAGAATGAACTTACTAATTCTATTAAAGAAAATCAGTTATCTGAAGCTCTTTTACTATATTAGAGATTATATTTATTAAAACATTTATATAATCTTTGTATTGTACAACATATTTTAATGCTTTGTACCATTTTAAATATTTCATTCTCACATCTTTTGAAATAGCTTTCCAAGAGCAAACAACAAATCCTCTACACAGCAGCCTACACAAAGTTTCCAAAATAGCAGTCAGTACAAGCTCAAAATCAGACCAAACATTAAAATTGACAAAGGCATTTTCCCTAACATTTACCTCATTAACTCTAAACTTCATTGAGGAATAAATCAATCTGGAAACCTCAGTGAATAGCTATTAATGCCATTTCTCTAGACACAGTAATTGGCAAGGTTAGACCTCTGAACTGAAATGTCAACAGAAAAAAAAGGAATTTTTAAAAGCTAACTACGAGAGAGGGAAGAGGAAATTTATTTTCTCTGTTTCTTATACTCCAGTAAGACAAAGGAGTAAAACTAACCCATTCCTCCACACTTGAAGAATTCCTTCAAATGATAGGTGATTTTTAAAGCCCCTGGTTGAATTAAGTCAAATGCCCATGTGTGTCTTTATGATACCATATATCTCCACCTTTACCATGAGTGATGATTATAATATCATGTATAGGTTAAGTTTAGTTTCCGGCCTAAAAGCCAATTGTCTAGAGAATGAGGCTTTAACACTGTGCATATTAAGGAAGGAAACAAGACACAAAAATCACATAAATCACCCAAAATTACTGAAATGTAACTTTTACCTTAATGTTTTTAGTGGAGGAAGGAAGATGGGTCTTTGAAAATGTCATAGTTCAGGTGAACATAGTTAAATTCTAAGAATAGTGACATTGAACCACTTGAAAGTACAAAGGGCTGAAATATGAACATCTCAACGAGTCATTTTAAGAACATCTTGGGTGTGCTGCAAGCATTCTATTCTTATCTAATAACTGGGGACAGAATCTAAAGATTAGCCACATTAACCTTTGCTGCAAGCAAACTTAATTGCTTTGATTTGTATCTCATTGTGATGTTTCTTGGCTCTGGATAAAGGTTTTAAAGTTTTAACATATCAGCATACGTACAGGAAGAGGATATTGTTTTTAGTCATCTTATTTCTCATAACTGTGTAGCAATTACCAGAATGTGAATCAATTCATCACACTCTTACATTGAATTAATTAGACACTATAGAAAGACTACAGATTCATTTCCATTATTGAAAGAAAAATCTAGTTTTATCTGATGTATTCCAATCATTTTCTCTTTTGGGGTCTACTAAGTAATACCTAGTGAGATAGCAATTATCTTTGATGTTAATGGCCAAAGAAACTCCAATAGGCACTCAAGATAGTAAATGCATCAGCATATATGGTAGAGAGAAAATTTCCTGCAAAAGCTTATTATAGCTCCATTAATCACCAACTATGTAAATAAAGTTGATGAGAAAAAGCAAAGGGGGACTTATTTTGCCGAGACAAACACAGCTCTGTGCAAGAGGGCAATAAGCATTAAATAGAAGTTTTCAGGTAGAGGAAAGAAATTTCCTTTGTAGAATCACATACTCCTGTTATTGTAGATGAAACAAAATGCATGTTTGAAACATATGAAAAAATAAGTGAGATGTAATTCTATTTCATTGGTATTTAGTAAGGTCATATAGGAGACAGAAGATAAACTACAAGGCACCTTGACAATAGGGTTAAGTGTAGAACAGAACAAGGCACCATTGACATAGGTAAAAACAAAAAAGAGTGTTTATTTCCTAAGGAGTTGCCAGAAGATTGCACAGTTGGCTGGGCACAGAGAATAAACAGAATTTGTATTAGTGAAGAGGAAGAGCATGAACAATCCAGGAAGAATGAACAGAACTATGAGATAAAGATAGACACCAATCTAAATGGGATATGTCTTAGGATGCAATAGAAGACATGAGATTCTCCTATAAAACCTCCTATAATTTCTAAGAATCTCTATCATGTATGAAAATATATTCATATATGTAATCCCACGTTACCTTACTAGTATAATTTTACCCACTTGGCAAATGAGGAAAAGACATTTCAAAAAAGAGAAATCATTTAGTTCAGGCCTCATTGTTAGCATGAGCACAAATAAGACTCAAAATTTTTCTTCTCTAACATGACATGACCCTATTATGGAAGTTTTGAAAGTCCGTGAGAGGAATTTGATCCTACAACTACAGATGTCTTGTCAAAAATATAAGATAGTTACGTTGGAAAATGAAGATTTTACTCATGTCAGTAATTATCTCTCATCTCCTTCCCTAAAAATATTTAACAATTAGCCAACTTTTATATGTAGTAAGTTTCCAATTTGGAGAAGGAAATGGCAATCCATTCCAGTATTCTTACCTAGAGAATTCTATGGAGAGAGGAGCCTGGCTGGCTACAGTCCATGGAGTCACGAAAGAGTCAGACATGACTGAGTGACTAATACTTTCATACTGTCATTTACTATCTCCATGATCTTAGTAAAGTTATTTAACCTCTCTAAAATGTATCTTCACCATTAATGAAATTAAAGTATTAACATTTTATATGCTGGATTGCTGGGTGGATTAACTGAGATAACGAGGTAGAGCACCTACCCTGCTATGATTGTACTAAACTTCTAAAGGACACAGAATCTAATCTGACCCTTCACAAAACTATGATATAGGCTGTTTCAGTTCAGTTCAGTCACTCAGTCATGTCCAACTCTTTGCGACCCCATGAACCGCAGCACGCAGGCCTCCCTGATCATCACCAACTCCTGGAGTTTACCCAAACTCATGTCCACTGAGTCGGTGATGCCATCCAGCCATCTCACCCTCTGCCGTCCCCTTCTCCTCCTGCCCTCGATATTTCCCAGCATCAGGGTCTTTTCCAGTGAGTCAGTTCTTCTTATCAGGTGGCCAAAGTATTGGAGTTTCAGCTTCAACATCAGTCCTTCCAATGAGCACCCAGGACTGATTTCCTTTAGGATGGACTAATTGGATCTCCTTGTAGTCCAAGGGACTCTTAAGAGTCTTCTCCAACACCACAGTTGAAAAGCATTAATTCTTCGGCACTCAGCATTCTTTATAGTCCAGCTCTCACATCCATTCATGACTACTGGAAAAACCATAGCCTTGACTAGACGGACCTTTGTTGGCAAAGTAATGTCTCTGCTTTTTAATATGCTATGTAGGTTGGTCATAACTTTCCTTCCAAGGAGTAAGCGTCTTAACTTCATGGCTGAAATCACCATCTGCAGTGATTTTGGAGCCCCAAAAAATAAAGTCTGCCACTGTTTCCCCATCTATTTGCCATGAAGTGATGGGACCGGATGCCATGATCTTAGTTTTCTGAATGTTGAGCTTTAAGCCAACTTTTTCACTCTCCTCTTTCACTTTCATCAAAAGGCTCTTTAGTTCTTCTTCACTTTCTGCCATAAGGGTGGTGTCATCTGCATATCTGAAGTTATTGTTATTTCTCCCAGCAATCTTGATTCCAGCTTGTGCTTCCTCCAGCCCAGTGTTTCTCATGATGTACTCTGCATATAAGTTAAATAAGCAGGGTGACAATATACAGCCTTGATTTACTCCTTTTCCTATTTGGAACCAGTCTGTTGTTCCATCTCCAGTTCTAACTGTTGCTTCCTGATCTGCATACAGGTTTTTCAAGAGGCAGGTCAGGTGTTCTGGTATTCCCATCTCTTTCAGAATTTTCCATGGTTTATTTTGATCCACACAGTCAAAGGCTTTGGCATAGTCAATAAAGCAAAAATAGATGTTTTTCTGGAACTCGCTTGCTTTTTTGATGATCCAGCGGATGTTGGCAATTTGATCTTTGGTTCTTCTGCCTTTACTAAAACCAGCTTGACCATCTGCAAGTTCACAGTTCATGTATTGCTGAAGCCTGGCTTGGAGAATTTAGGCTGCTTACTATCATCATATTAGCTTAACAAATGAACTAGAAATACAGATATGCTAAGTGTCTTACTGAAAGTCACTTTGAAAGCCTTCAATAACAGGGTTGGACCAAATAGTAGCCTTGTGTGAAAACCCTAAGTATGGCGGTGTGGTGTTAGCTGCTCAGTCATGTCTGACTGTTTGCAACCCCATGGATTGGAGTTCACTAGGCTCCTCTCTCCATGGAATTCTTCAGGGAAGTATACTGGAGTAGGTTGCCATGCCCTTCTCCAGGGGATCTTCCAACCCAGGGATTGAATCCAGGTCTCCTGCATTGCAGTCAGATTCTTTACTGTTTAAGCTACTCGGGAAGCTAAAGATGGTGAATAAACAGTAAATAGCTGCATACAAAGAAGGGTTTGCACAAAGTGGAAAATCTCACTGAGCACTTACTATATGCGAGGAATTTGTCTTCACATATCATTCAGTTCTCTCAACGACTCTAGGTTTGGGACTATTGGTTTCTCCATTTAATGGATGAGAAACTGAGGTTCAGAAACACTAAATAATTTTGGCCAATGGCACACAATTATTGTTTGGCAGAGAGGAGACTTTAACCTGGCTCTATCTTAGCTATTAGAAGGAAGTGTTTTTACACTATATGTAAAACAAATTTACATACAAAATTGTTTCTTCAATATTGCCTCTAATTGCTGAGACAAATAATCCAAAGTAAGAACATACTAATAAACTGTAGTTATAAACATCTATGAAGAAACCCCTGGAAGAAACTAGTTTTATGCAAAGTGCCATTATACAAAAGGGCAAAGATCCACAAATCAAGAATTCTTTATCCATCAATCGTTCCTGAGCACACGGACTATAGACAAACTAATAAGTCAACTATTGGTCACATACCATCCTTACATGCTTAGACAAATTCAAATAAATAATCATTTGTTCAAATGATGTTGCTTCATCCAAAGGCAAAAACACCAAGTAAGGAGTCATTTGTCATTCTCCAGAATCCCCCTAATATGTGAGTAAAGAGCTCCAGGGTCCCCCTACCCCCATGCTACTGCTTTAATCTCAGAGTCCTACACAAAGAGGTGCAACCCTTAATTATCCTCAAATGTCTTTACTTATTATGAAAAAGAAAATTAAGATGGTACTCCATTTAATTGTTCCTCCATATCTGGAAAATAAACATGGGATAATTTATTGCTTCAATATCTGAGCATGTATGATTTTTTAAGTACTAACTGTCCCCATATTCTTGGCCAAAACATCCAGAAAGAAGGTAATATTTGCCACCAAAAGTCCGTGATGACTTGGATAAATAACCCCATCTCAAGTGGTGCTTATCCCCACAATGTCACCATGACAAATTATAAGAATGGAGCAGGGAGCAATTTGTCCCCAAACTGTACCCAAACACCTGATGTGACTTGAAACCCTAAATGAGGACTTATCTCAGACTCATTTGTGTATCTTAGTAAAGCAACCACAAATATAACCCCCCATGTCCTCATGTTAGCTCAGTCTTTGAAACTCCACTTGAAATCTGGAGTCGTGGCCATAGTCTGCCATAGACACTACCAAGTAAGGCCACATCCCTGCCCCCCACCTCAGAACATCCCTGTTCAAATGGAGAAACACTCAGTAAGGATGTGTGTATAACAGTAAACCCTCAGCCAGTTAATCTCAAGCAAGGAGTTCTGTCCCCAATCAGTATCATACATGAAACATCTTATAAATTGTCCTCAAAACATCACCATACACATGACCAGGAAACTCTGCATGAGGAATAGTTTCTAAATTTGCTTTCATATACAGGCAAAAAGGCTAAGGAGTTGTCCTCTAGCTTTTCAATGAATGCTACATCAGCAAAACCCCAATTTGGATTTACTCAATCTGCACTTGAATACATAGGAAAAATATTACTTCATAAGGGCTGTTTTGAGTGAAGGAGGTGCTCAAACTATCATTACATTCTCAAGCAATAAATCCTATGGAAAAACGTATTTGTCACAAAAAAAAAATCCTTATATTCAATAAACTTCAAAGCAGTTCATTTTTCATGAAGAAAGACAATAAGGTTCAAAATAAAACACACACATATACATACAATATATCCAAACTCACCTTGTATTGGTTGACAAACATCCACTCATTTGTTTTCCCTGTCAAATGTAAGTATTAGTTTTTCCAAACAAATATAAAGGTTTGGTTTTTATTCAGGCCAAAAAATACCACTTTTCTCCATAGCTGAAAATTATCTATAGACCCTATTTCAACCCTCTGAAGTCAAATGTTTGCTTCTGATGCCAGGGGTAAAGGACCAAGATCCTCCCTCAAAATTTTAAAGACACAAAACTGCCTTTAATAGATTACCATTAGTAAATCCTCTTTACTTGATTGATTTCTCCAAGTCTCTTGAGGAACAAGAGCTTACCCTTCTGGCTCCCCCAAATTAACATTACATATAATCTACTTATATAATATGTGATGAAGAAAGTCCTCTCTCTAAACCTGAATCAGTTGGCCAGATTACTGTAACACCTGATATCAACTAACTTAAATTGCCTCCCTCCAAAAGTCCCACTCCAATGAGCAAAAACAACATTCCAAAATTAAGTGAAATAGGTATCCTCACTGCAAAATTTTGTCCAGGTGCAAATAGATTGCATAAAAGCCTGCATTCAAAGCAAACAGCTGTCGGGAATAAGTGGAAGAAAACCCTAGAAAAAGCCCACTAACACTTGCAAATTCTGATGGCAGGTACTAGAGTCAAATGTAAGATGAGGGACAGTTGTTTCAGAATAAATCTTAAACCTATAAGTATATCAAAATGTGTATATGGAACCGTGTTAATGGAACAGCCACAGAATTCACTCACATCTTGGAATCTGTGTAAGTGTTGCCATAATTAAAAGTGAGCACACTTTCTTGCCTGGCCTATAAGCAGGACTGTTTCAAGGTTATAAAGGAGTGAAAAAAGCTGAAAGCAAATTAAATACAAAAGAAACTTCATTGCAACTTCCCTTTCCCAGCCCAAAAGGGAGAAGAAGGTACAGCATAATGAGAAGTCATGATTGTGGAATGTATGAATTCTACATTTCTGTGTAACAAATTGCCTAGAGATGTGAAAAAAACAATTTATCAACTCACAGTTTTCATGGGTTGTGAGTCCAGAACTTGTTAGCTGGGTTCTCTGCACAGAGCTTCATAAGTCTGAAATCAAGCATTAGCCAGTTGTGATTTCTTCTGGATGCTTAACTGGTGATGGGTCTGCTCCCAAACTCCTTCAGGTTGTTGGTAAAACCACTTCCAGTGCGGTTGTGAGACTGAGGTCCTGGGTTTGTTGCTGGCTGTAGGTTGGAGACTGCTCATGGGTCCTAGGATACGCTCAAGCCCTTGTTACCTGGCTCCTTTCACAAGGCCCCTCACTCTTTAAACCCCTCTCACCAGGAAGAACCCGGAAACTTTTTAAAGCCTTGTGATTAGATCAGGTCCACCTGGGTAACCTCCCTAGTTAAAGTCAAGAAACTTAAGACAAATTACATCTGCAAATCCCTTCACAGCAGCACCTCTAGATTAAATAAATGGCTGAAGGTGGGTTTACAAGACATGAGAATCTTGGGGACCATCTCAGAATTCTTCAGACCACAATGAATTAACTGAAAACGATGATCCTCCTGCTAATGAGTGGCTCAAACTAAGGTACCTCTCCTTTCATTAGTAGTTGAGCACTCCTCATTTCACCTTAAATATGCATTCTCTGTGGAGGCAATATTGCCCAAAAAGGGATGAAAATTAGTTTGGGTAAAGGGGTGAAATCTTAGATAGTACAATGGTTTGGGAGCCTCTGAAGCACTATCTGCTAAACTTTTATTTGTCAGTATTTAATTTCTCTCATTAAGGAGAAATTAAATGAAAATTATTTTAAATCATTCATTAGATGGAATGAATTAAATTGATTAATTTACATTGAATTTAAATTTATTTTTTCTCTTAGGAGACAAATAATAAAAGAAAGGTTGAGTATCTCGGCTTCCAGGAATCCCCCTGAGTCTACATCTTAGACAATGTTCTATTCTAATTTCTGACACTGTAACAGTTACCTCTGTAACTTTCCTTCTTTTACAAAGGGGGAAAATTTACTTGCTACCACCAGTATGAAGTGTAGGTGTCATGATAACTTAAACTTACTTAAACATTGGTCAATTAGCTTCAGCTGAAATCCTCAATTATCTCCTCAGTAAAAGAGTCCAGGAACACACATCAATATCACTAGAAGCCAAAGGAGTCTAATCTCTCTCTCAATAGTCCATAAAGCAAAAAGAAGTATCACGTTAACCTTTAAATAATAAATTTTTTGGTCAGGAATATTAAAATTTAGGTGCCCTCTACAAATGTGTCATGAGATTTAAAATTGGTCATATCTTTGACAAAGAAATCTACATCTTTGTCAAAGAAATCTATTCTAAGGAAATTGTCAAAGGTATGGACAAAAATTTATATAAAAGTATCTTTATTTCAATATTGATTAGGTTAAGAAAAAAATATATATATATAAATAGTAAAGTGGTTCAATAACTTACATGATATCCATAGAATGACATATTAATATAAATTGATATTTACAAATGATATTTACAAAGATATATGAACATGTTGGAAAATGTGTAAGATATAATGCTAAGGGAAAACTGAGGAGTGTAAAAACATAAGGACTGTTTTATCATAATGTTTTATATGCACGTACATGGAAATAAAAACAAAATGTCAATAGCAATGTGATTGTGGGTATTTTTTTTCTTTCAAATTTCCTATAATGCAAATGTCTTACTTTTATACTTATAAAAAGAAAAAGAAGTGAGGAGCCCTAACTTGAGAAACAACATAACTTCAGCATGTTTATTGAATACATAGTCTCAAGTTATCCTGTTAAACACCTTCTGCTCTTCATTGCTGGCATCCACCAATCCCTATTTGTTCATGAAAATAGTGTAGTTCCTGGACCACTGTCTTCTGCTTCAACACTTATTAGCATGTCAAGGACATTCAGTATCCAAGATGGTGACCCATACAACAGCTTAGACTCTCGGCTTCTTTACCTCCCAAATAACTTTACCTCCAACCTACTGAAGATGTGCGTGCATGCTAAGTTGCTTCAGTTACGTCCATCTTTGCGATCCCATGGACTGTATGTAGCCCACCAGGCTCCTCTGTCCATGGAATTCTCCAGGCAAGAATACTGGAGTGGGTTGTCATCTCCTTATCCAGGACATCTTCCTGATCCAAGGACTGAACACAAGTCCCCTACGTCTTCTGCATTGGCAGGCGGATTCCTTACCACTAGAACCATCTGGGAAGCCCCTACTGAAGACACCCACTTGAATTATTACATTCAGTCAGACATGACTTGGCTACTGAACAATACAGTCTTGCTTGTCTCTGGTAACTGTGCCACTTTTGAAACTGTAATTTTAAGCATCCCTCTTTCTAATCTCCTGAATTTTCAGCACACATTGTAGTAACTCAATGTGACAACACTTCAACATCATTGAAACCTTCACATTATTGAGACACACACTTTTGCCCAAATTCCACTGATAGATGAAACCAAAAAGACATACAAATGGCTAAGAAGTACATGAAAAGGCGTTCAGCTTTACTAATAATTAGTGAAATACATATCAAAACCACAATGAGGGATCACCTCACCTCTGTCAGAGTGGCTATTATAAAAAAGGTAAGGAAAAATAAATGCTGCCTAGGATGTGGAGGAAAAGGGAACTCTTGTACATTGTGAGTGGGAATGTAAACTGGTACAAACATTATGGAAAATAGTACAGAAAGGTGTCTCAAAAAATTAAAAATGAACTACCGTATGACTGAGCAATTCCATTTCTGAATCTACAGCTAAAGGAAATGAAATCAGTATCTCTCTAAGAGATATCTGCACTCTCACATTCATTACATTATTTACAATAGCCGAGATATGGAATCAAGCTAAGTATCTACTGATACTTTATATATATATAACTGACTTTATGTATTTGTATAAAGAAGAGATTAAGAAGAGCTGGCAAGAATACACAGAAGAACTGTACAAAAAAGATCTTAATGACTTGCATAACCACAATGATGTGGTCACTTCTCTAGAGCCAGACAACCTGGAGTGTCAAGTCAAGTGGGCCTTAGAAAGCATCACAACAAACATAGCTAGTGAAGTTGACAGGATTCCAGCTAAGCTTTTTCAAATCCTAAAAGATGATGATGTTAAAGTGCTGTACTCAATTTGCCAGCAAATTTGGAAAACTCAGAAGTGGCCACAGGACTGGAAAACGTCAGTCTTCATTCCGATCCCAAAGAAGGGGAGGGCCAATAATTGTTCAAACTACCATAAAACTGCACTCATTTCACATGCTATCAAGGTAATGCTCAAAATCCTTCAAGCTGGGCTTCAGCAGTATGTGAACCAAGAAATTTCAGATGTACAAGGTGAATTTAGAAAAGGCAGAGGAATCAGAGATCAAATTGCCAACATTCGTTGGATCACAGAGAAAAAAAAGGAATTCCAGAAAAACATCTACTTCTCCTTCAATGACTACGTGAAAGCCTTTGACTCTGTGGATCACAACAAACTGTGGAAAACTCTTAAAGAGATGGGAATACCAGGCCACTTATCTGTCTCCTGAGAAACCTGTCTTTGGATCAAGAAGCAACACTTAAAACTGGACATGGAACAATGAACATGTTCAAAATTGGGAAAGGAGTACATCAAGGCTGCATATTGTCATGCTGCTTATTTAGTTTATATGCAGTGTACATCATGCGGAATGCCAGTCTGGATGAATCACAAGCTGGAATCAGGATTGCTGGGAGAAATACCAACAGCCTCAGATATGCAGATAATATCACTTTAATGGTAGCAAGTGAAAAGTAACTAAAGAGGCTCTTGATGAGGGTGAAAGAAGAGACTAGAAAAGCTGACTTGAGATTCAGCATTCAAAAAAAACGAAGATCATGGCATCCGGTCCCACCACTTCATGGCAAATAGAAGTGAAAAAAGTGGCAACACTGAGAGATTTTATTTCCTTGGGCTTCAAAAGCCTGCAGACTGTAACTGCTGCCATAAAATTAAGACACTTATGCCTTGAGAGAAAAGCTATGACAAACCTAGATGGCATATTAAGAAGCAGAGACTTCACTTTGATGATAAATGTATGTCTAGTCAAAGCTATGGCTTTTGCAGTAGTCATGTACAGATGTGAGAGTTGGACCATAAAGAAGGCAGAAAACCAAAGAATTGATGCTTTTGATCAGTGATGCTGGAGAAGACTCTTTAGAGTCCCTTGGACAGCAAGGAGATCAGACCAGTCAATCCCAAAGGAATATTTATTGAATATTCATTGGAAGGACTGATACTGAAGCTGAAGCTTCAATATTTTGGCCACCTGATGTGAAGAGATGACTCACTGGACAAGACCCTGATGCTAGGAAAGATTGAGGACAAGAGAAGAAGGGGGTGACAGATGATGAGATGGTTAGACGGCATCATTGACTCAATGGAAATGAGTTTGAGCAAACTCTGAGAGACAGTGAAGGACAGGGAAGCCTAACGTGCTGCAGTCCATTGGGTGGCAAAGAGTTGGACATGAATGAGTGACTGAACAACAATTTTCTATGAAGTGATGGGACCAGATGCCATGATCTTAGTTTTTTTAATGTTGAGTTTTAAGCCAGCCTTCTCTCTCTCCTCTTTCACATTCATCAAGAGGCTCCTTAGTTCCTCTTTTCTTTCTTCCATTAGAATAGTATCATCTGAGGTTATTGATATTTCTCCCGGCAATCTTGATTCCAGCTTGAACTTCATCCAGACTGGCATTTTGCATGATGTACTCTTCATATAAGTTGAATAAGCAAGGTGACAATATACAGCTTTGATGTAACCCTTTCCCAATTTTGAACCAGTCCATTGTTCTATGTTCAGTCCTAAGTGGTGCTTCTTGACAGGCATACAGGTTTCTCAGGAGGCAGGTAAGGTGTCCTGGTATTCCCATGTCTTTAAGAACTTTCTAAAGTTTGTTGTGATCCACAGAATCAAAGGCTTTAGCATAGTCAATGAAGCAGAAGTAGATGTTCTTCTGGAATTCCCTTGCTTTTCTATCATCCAATGGATGTTGGCAACTTGATCTCTGATTCCTCTGTGAAGACAGTGAAAGTCACTCAGTTGTGTCCAACTCTGCAACCCCATGGACTATACAGTCCATGGAATTCCAGATCAGAACACTGGAGTGAGTTGCCATGCCCTCCTCCAGGGGATCTTCCAAACCCAGGGATCGAACCCAGGTCTCCCGCATTGCAGGCAGATTATTTACCAGATGAGCCACCAGGGAGGCCCAAGAATACTGGAGTGGGGAGCCTATCCCTTCTCCAGTGGATCTTCCTGACCCAGGAATCAAACTGGGGGTCTCCTGCATTGCAGGCAGATTCTTTACCAACTGAGCTATCAGGGAAGCCCCAGTTCCATTATAAATATTGTAAATATGTAGAATAACAAAGGAAAAAAAAGAGCATTTCTTTGGCATAATATTTCTTTCAGTGGCTTTCCATATGATTCATTAAAGATATTTTTAATTTTTTCCCCTCAGTTGAAAAATTACATATATAAATCCTGACTGTGGAATTGCACAAATGTGCACAGCTGCTGGCTTAAGCTTATAAAAACACCAAACAAAACACAATTTGGAATAGAGCCCTGGTTAAACCTTTTGCAACTGAATTTGAGGGGAATGGAGGTAGAAATCCATTTTATATACAGAATAAATCATTTTATTCTAGCTATATAGAAAGGACTCCATAATGATATAAATGATTTTCCATGTCATACTGCAAGAGTACATTATTCTTAATCTGATGCAATATGAAGGAACTTTGCTGCATTTTTGAGAGCACATTGCCTTGATGGAGATATTTACTACTCACAGTAAATGACAGCCATCTCATTGTTTAGTGATATTTTGGGAGGCCCTTTGTTGTTTTGTGTTCTGTAATATCTCCAATTTTATTTCTATTTAATTGACTTTTTGCTAATTTTTGCAATAATCAGAAAACAGCCAATCTTCTCATAAAAAGGCTACTGGCTAGGTTGAATTTTGGAAGAACCAAAAAGGTTTGCCTAAGGTCCTAGGAGGAAAGAAGTGGGACAGTCCAGTTTCTGTATTATAACTTGGTAATGGGCTACAGCATTTCGTATTCATTCATTATGACTGAGGCACCAATATCTGGTTTTCTTTTCAATTGGATTTGCTGAAGCAATCCAGCTTTTTGTGCCCGTCTATCATGTTACAAGGTCTATGGTCCAAATGTCCCAAAAGTATCTGAATTAAGAGGGCCAGGGTCTGCTTTTCTGTGGGGTGGGGATGAACAGGGAAGTGTCAGGAAGACAAGACTGAAAGAAAAACATCACCCATATAATCATGGACAAATTCTCCTGCATTTATTCTAGACTTCATAATAAGGCAGCCACCCTTTTTCAAAATTCTAGTAGGTATCGTCCACTCTCGTAAAAAAAGATATTAATACGTAAGATATGAAGGCTAAAGCATTTTATCCATTTCCAAACCCTTGCTCCCAAAATAAATTTGGTTTTGAAATAAAAAATACACATGGCAAACTTGAAGCCCATCAATTGTTAGGTTCAATTATTTAATCTCACCTAAACACCTCAGTGGGGCTTCCCCAGTGGCTCAGCAGTAATGAATCCACCTGCAATGGAGGAGACGCAGGAGACGTAGGTTCAATATCTGGGTCGGGAAGATCCCCTAGAGGAGGAAATGGCACCCCACTCCAGTATTCTTCCCTGGGAAATCCCATAGATGGAGGAGCCTAGTGAACTGTAGTCCATGGGGTCGCTGGGTGGGAGACAAAAGACCTCAGTTAATGAGAGATGGTTTGCATCACTGATCTCAAGAGACTAAATGCCAGTTGCTCCTCCCAGGCATTTTGACAACTACATGTCCAAAAACACTTCTGAATACCCACTAGGATGGGCAGTATATCATCAATTTGAGAAACACTAAGCCAGGTGGTCCAGTGTTTCCTTCCGAGAAGCTTCTTGATTGTATAATTTCTCTTGCCTTGACTGCATTCTTCTGCATTCTCTCTCTTATCTTGGTTTCCACATAAGGTTCATAAGGTTGTTCTCCTTTCTGTCATTAAACTCCCAGAAGCTGGTTCAGAGTGATCCACCATCAGTCCCATCATCCCTAAATGCTTCTATTTGCTACTGGTTTGGCACTTGGTGTGTACCACTGTATGGTGTTTTTCTTGCATGTGAATATCCTACATTCTCTGTGAGATGGGAGAGTCAGCTGAGGGCGGGGGTCTTCCTTGACTCTGAATAGCATGCATGTTCTAGCTTCCCTAGTGAGGCTGGACCCTCAACCTTTGCTCAGGCTATTACACTGCTCTGGAACCTTGCCTATTGTTTTCTACTAAGAAATGCTTACAAATAAGGTAAACCTTTTTCACTTCCTTACAAAATTTTTTTAGGAGTAGAAGATTGTAAGGTGCTGAATAAAACTAAGTCTCATGATCATCTACCATGCACCAAGTATTATTGTATACTTTTACACATCATAGCAACACGCATGCAGACACATGCAGCTAACAACAAAAACAATGATAAAATGCAACACAATCTTATTACCTCTCTAAAGAGATAGTGAGGCAGAGACAGAGAGCTTTTAAGGAATTGGCTGACACAATTTTTTGAGGCTGGCAAGTCTGCAATCTGCAGAGCAGAGTAGCTAACTGGAGAACCAGAGAAGAGTTAATGTTGCAACTCAAATACAAAGACAGTCTGGCGGCAGAATTCCTTTCACTTCAGAGGGACCTCAGTCTTTTTCTCTTAACGCTTTCAACTGATCCAATGAGGCTTACTCACATTATGGAGAGTAACTTGCTTTAAGGATTTAAATGTTAATCTTATTTAAAAAAATGACCTCACAGTAACATCTTAGAATGGTGTTTCGGCAAAGATCTGGGCAGCATGACCTAGCCAAATAGACATATACAAATTAATCTTCATACTGGGTAATACCAAAGAGCAAATCCTAGCAACCTCATTGTTTTATAGGACCTCTTATTCTAGAAACCACCTTTATTGATTGACGTTTAAAAAAAAAGATATTGTAAAATGAGTCCACAGATTCTGGACCTTCTCTTGGTCTGAAATAAGGAGTTTTTCACTCAGGCGAGAGAAAGAGACACACACAAGATAGGACCCCTGTGAGTTGGAGCTGAACACAGAATGGGAGAACTCCCTTTCATCCCAACACATACACATGAATTCCTAGAAATCCAAAATTTGTGGGCCTCCTCTTCCATTTCCTCTCCATGCCCAAGGGTCATCTGATATTTCCCAGCCCATTAAGGTACATTTTGAATATACCTAAAACCATTTGTGAGTTGTCTAATAGTCACATAATATCTCCTAGCCATCTCCAAACCTTTAAACTTTGGAAATGTTTTCTCTTCCTCATCAGAATCTTTTTCTTCTGTTCCTTCCAGAATTTAGGCTCACAGGAAGAAAGGATGTGTCTAAGGAACATAAAGAGTCCCCTACCTGCCTTTTCTACTTCCACTATAGACAATGATTATGATAATATGTAGCCTAGTTTACAATTTGTGATCCCCTGGTGGCTCAGATCGTAAAGAATCTCCCTGCAATGCAGGAGACCCAGGTTCAATCCCTGAGTCAGGAAGATCCTCCAGAGAAGGAAATGGTAACCCACTCCAGAATTCTTGCCTGGAGAATTCCATGGAGAGAGGAGACTGGAGGGCTCCATAGGGTTGCAAAGAGTCGGACACAACTGAGCAACTAACACACAAGTTGCGTAGACCCAGCACGTTTTGTCATCTCACATAACTCTCAAAATTTAGGTTGACAGGATAAGGGTTATTGTTGTCACTTTGTTTGAACTTTATATATAAAGTTTCAAATAGCAAGTGAGCGAATACATTGCATACTTTTAAGAAGAAAATATACAATATTTTTTACATCAAATTATTCATATCTTTTACTATCTGAATCATAGGCCTAGAAGAGAGACAAATTTGGATGACTTCTCAGGTCACAGAAATTTTCCCAGGGTTTATACCTTTGCTGCACCCGTGCCTTTTTTGGAGGAACCATTTCTCCCCTCTGGTCCTGACTTAAGTGCGTGCATGCTAAGTCATTTCAGTCGTGTCTGACTATGGACTGTAGCCCGCCAGGCTCCTCTGTCCGTGGGATTCTCTAGGCAAGAATACTGTAGTGGGTTGCCATGCCCTCCTCCAGGGAATCTTCCCAACTCAGGGATCGAACCTGCATCTCTTACCTCTCTTGCACTTGCAGGCAGGTTCTTTACCACTAGGCACCACCTGAGAAGCCTGTTCCCAGCTTATAGTTGACTGAAATGGGAGCTATGTGACTCAGTCTCCAGACCTCCAAGAATGGGGCTAACACATGGGTGTCTTACCACACTCTTAACCCAGTAATTAGAATAAAAAACAGACATAAGCCCCAACATTTAGTCACTGAAAATTTTCAAATTGAAGATTCGTGTTTCATCTTTACCCAGTTTCTGCCACAAACATGTAAGAGTATAAACCTAGAAGCTAATATGGACAAGGTTTCAACCATAAAGTGACAGCCAAAATGAATGAATAAAGCTATCACTCAGAGATGAACAAAGGCATGAGATGGCCAGAGAAGATAAGAATATCATGAGTGAGTGAATCTCTGCTTTATTTCAGTCTCATCCACCTACTGCTTATTGAGCCTTAATTCTTTGGTTACTTTCTACCTAAACAAGAAATCAAAGCAGAGAGTTCTTTGAGAAAAAAAACAAAGCACCTTGTCAATTATCTGCATATTATTCTAAGTAATTGAAGATGTTTCCTTTAAAAGTTTTAAATTGTTAACTGACTGAAATTGCATATATACAGTCAGAGGATTTGCCTTCAAAAACTGTTTTAGAAGAGCTATGTTATTTTACCCTTTCCTATCCAATGTGTATATGCCCATAAAAATGCCCATTTCTTCATAGGAAAATGTTCTAGCTATATGAATAATTTCTTAATAAAATCTAAGTTTATTTTATAAAGCATCAAAGCAGTCAATGCAATAATGTATCTGTAAATAGTTAATTCTAAGGGAAGGCATGTTGTTCTAAGGGCAGGCATGTTCCAGATGTTCAAGCTGGATTTAGCAAAGGCAGAGGAACCAGAGATCCAATTGCCAACATCCTTTGGATCATAGAAAAAGCAAGAGAATTCCAGAAAAATATCTACTGCTTCATTGACTACACTAAACCCTTGACTGTGTGGATCACAACAAACTGTGGAAAATTCTTCAAGAGATGGAAATACCAGACTACCCTATCTGCCTCCTGAGAAATCTGTATGTGAGTCGAGAAGCAATAGTTAGAACCAGACATGAGACAATGGACTGGTTTCAAATTGGGAAAGGAGTATGTCAAGGCTGTATATTTTCACCCTGCTTATTTAACTTATATGCAGAGTACATCATGCAAAATGCTGGGCCGGATGAAGCACAAGCTGGAATCAAGATTGCCAGGAGAAATATCAGTAACCTCAGATATGCAGACGACACCACCCTTATGGCAGAAAGCAAAGAAGAACTAAAGATCCTCTTAATGAAGGTGAAAGAGGAGAGTGAAAAAGCTGGCTTAAAACCCAACATTCAAAAAACGAAGATCATGGCAACCAGTCCCATCACTTCATGGCAAATAGATGGGGAAACAGTGGAAACAGTGTCAGACTTTATTTTCTTGGGCTCCAAAATTGCTGCAGATGGTGACTGCAGCCATGAAATTAAAAGATGCTTGCTCCTTGAAAAAAAAGCTATGACCAACCTAGACAGCATATTAAAAAGCAGAGACATCGCTTTGCCAAAAAAGGTCTGTCTAGTCAAACTATGGTTTTTCCAGTAGTCAGCTATGGATGTGAGAGTTGGACCATAAAGAAGGCTGAGGGTCGAAGAATTGATGCTTTTGAACTGTGGTGTTGGAGAAGACTCTTGAGAGTCCCTTGGAAAGCAAAATCAAACCAGTAAATCCTAAAGGAAATCAGTCCTGAATATTCACTGGAAAGACTGATGCTGAAGCTGAAGCTGAAGCTGAAACTCCAATACTTTGGCCACCTGATACGAAGCACTGACTCATTGGAAAAGACCCTGATGCTGGGAAGGATTGAAGGCAGGAGGAGAAGTGCATGACAGAGGATGAGATGGTTGGGTGGCATCATCGACTTGGTGGATGTGAGTTTGAGCAAGCTCCGGGAGTTGGTGATGGATATGGAAGCCTGGCATGCTGCAGTCCATGGGGTTCCAAAGAGTTGGAAATGACTGAGTGACTGAACTGAACTTCAGGGGAGATATCTAAATGACAGTCTTTCATAGGAAAGACTTAATAGATAATCTTTATTTTTTAAATAAATTGCTTTGATATTATTAATATTAACACTATGTTTGTATGTAATAGTAGATCCCAAGGTTGTTAGAGAATTGGTGGTTGGAGGGAAAGATTAATGGTGTGATATCAGAAGTGACTATTAATGACATGAATCATGGAAGAAATATTTCAGGTGGTTTTCTAACTATGCAATTGCTTTCATTCTAACAAATTGCCATCAAAAGCAATAATACTTCCCACCACCGCCACCATCTTCATATGACCAGATAGGTATAGTAAAGAGAAAAATCAAACAAGAATAGAAAAAGAAGCCACTGTGAGATGCTTTAGGACTTCCACAGGAAGTGCAGGAAGTGTATTTGCAAAGTGTATATCCCCTTTGGGAACAGCATTTTATATACGGTAGAAGAAGTAGATAAATTTATAGAAAGAGTTGAACAGTTTGTACAAAGAGAGAAAGAATTTTCTGCAAAATCAATTCTGATGCATCAATGTCCATAACAATGACAATCAGCATGGGGCATAGAATAGCATGCAACCAAGAAGAGCATAAGCATACAATACAAATATAAGTTAACTCTATATACTTTTTGCAATTGTCATTCCAAAATCATACTCCAGAAATAGCTTTGTGGTTTGTATAAAATTGCAATTTAAATAAATTCTCCAGGTAATATTAAAGATAAGAGTATGGACTGGGTGGATACTAACTAAAAATAAGAGTTAAGATTTTGATGTTCAAAAAGGGCAGACCAGGTACCCAGCTAGGTAGTACTGATTACTGGTACCTAGACTCAGCAAAGTCCTACCTTCAGGATCTGTATGTTACTACTGATAATGCAGTAAAATAATGCTTTAGTTTAAGGTTAAAATTAAATCTTCATTGACAAAATTATTGTGTTCACCTGTTTTCCAATAAGTTCCAAAAGTATGGTCTACTAGCTATTCATGAGGACTTCCCACAGAAAAGGGCCTATGTACAAGCAATATATTTTTTTATTGTTTTGCTAGACTCATGAGAATTAAGAGAAATACCCAAAGAGCCAGGAAGAGTAAACAGAAAAAAATGAACTGAAACCTAATCAAAGAGCAATGAGCAAATACGAAAGATCTTGGGTTATCTATAAGAGAAGAAGAAAAGTATAAATGAACCTGATTACATTGGGGAACTTAGTAGAGGCCTAGAGTGGTGCTAGTTTTAGAGTGGCATGGCACTTGGTGATGGCGGAAACAAGAAAACAAAGACTTAAATAAAGACATACCACGTTCATATACTGGAAGAATCAAAATAGTAAAGATGTTGATTCTTATAAAATTGATACAGCATGGCTGAATTTTTCCAAAATTAATGACAGACACAAAAGCACAATTCCAGGAAGCTCACATAACAAAATTAAGGCTACAATTAGGCATTTCATATTCAAACTAGAGAAAATCAAAGATAAAAGAAACTGAATGGCAAGGAGTCAAGACACCTTGCCTGTAGACAAACAAAGGATAAGAATTACATAGGATTTCCCTTCAAAATCATGAAAGCAAGAAAAGAGTGTTATGAAATATTTAATGTGTTGAAAGAAACTACCAACTTAAAATTCTGTGTTCAGTGAAATTATCAATTGAAAGTGAAAAAATGACTTTTCATGTAAACAAAAACTAAAGGTAATTTTCACCAGGGGGCCTGCCTTGCAAGGCATGTTAAAAGCAGTTCTTCAGTGAAAAAGGAAATGATAAAGTCAGAAATTCAGGTCTACATAAAGAAAAGAGGACCAGTAGAGAAGGAATAAATTAAAGTAAAATAAAATATTCTGTTTTTATAATTCTTAGTTGATCTAATAATTGTTGATTCAAAATAATGATACTAGCAATGTAATGGTTGATTACAGCTTATGTATAAGTGAAGTGAACAGCAATATTTAAAGGGACAAAAGGGAGGAGCTAGGAATATTTTGTTATAAAATACCTGTATTACTCATGAAGAGGTACAGTTCTATTTGAATATAGATTTACATTAGCTATAAATGTGTACTGCAAACTCTAAAAATAATTTTTAAAGTACAATTGATAGACGAAAGAAAAGAGAATATTAAATCATAAAATTCTCAAAACCAGACAAGACAGAAAAATAGGGGTAAAAATAAAAAACAAAGAACAAATTCAGATAGAAAACAGATACAGATATAATAGCTAATAATCCAACAATATCAATAATCACTTTCAATGTAAATGGTCTAAGTAAACAATTTTAAAGAAAGAGATAGAGGCTTACAGTGGACTGCATAATTAAAAACTAAGACCCAACTGTAGGTTGTCTACAAGGAACCCGTTTAACTTAATGACACACATAAATTAAAAGTAAAGGGATGGATAAAGATATACCATGCTAACACTAATCAAAAGAAAACTGGAGTACCTATATTAATTCCAGGCAAAGCATACTGAAGTACAAGGAATATTATTAAGGATAAAGAGTGAAATTATAGAATAATAAATTCTCCAAGAAGATATGAGAATTCTTAATGTGAGTATGTTATGTGACTAACAAAAAAGCATTAAAATATGTGGGATACAAACTAATAGAAGTGCAAAGAGAAATAGACAAATCCATTATTTTAACTTAACACTTTAATACCCCTCTATAGTAATTCACAGAGCTAGAAAGCATAATATCAGAAAAGATATACTCAGAGTACCATAAATCAACAGTTTCTAATTGACATTTATAGACTACTTCATCCAACAACAGCAGAACACACATTTTTCTCAAACTGACATGGGACAATCACCCCAGATATACCACATTGTAGGCCCCAAAACACACCTTGGCAAGTTTAAAAGAATAGAAATCATATAAAGTATGCTCTTAGACAACAGTGAAATTTAAACTAGAAATCAGTAACAGATAGCTGGGAAATGTCAGGATATTTGCAGGTTAAACAATCTACTTCTAAATGACACATAGGTCAAAAAAAAGTTGCAAGAGAAAATTTTTAAATGTATTGAACTAAATGAAAATACAACTCTTTACAATTTGGGGATGCAGAAAAGCAATACTTAGTTGTACCAAACTATTGGGTCATTGAGGGCACCGTATAGCACTGATTCATACATTAGAAAAGGAAACATATATAAAATTATTAACCTAAACTTTCACCACAGGAAACTAGAGAAAGAAGAGCAATCTAAACCAACAGCAGGCAGAAGAAAAGAAATAACAGAGCAGAAATCAATGAAATTGAAAATGAGAAAACAGTAAAGAAAATGCAACCAAACCCAAAGCTCTTTCTTTGAAAACATCAGTGAAATTCATAAACCTCCAGCCAGGCTAACCAAGTCAAAAAGAGAAGACACAGGTTACTAGTATCAGAATTAAAAGAAATATTATAGTAACCAATCCCATTGATGTTAGAGGAACAGAAGTGGAATATTATGAACAACTCTAT
This sequence comes from Okapia johnstoni, assembly GCA_024291935.2. Classification (NCBI taxonomy): domain Eukaryota; kingdom Metazoa; phylum Chordata; class Mammalia; order Artiodactyla; family Giraffidae; genus Okapia; species Okapia johnstoni. Next base: position 107,822,170 of record CM044305.1, read on the forward strand.
ACTCACAAATTTGGTAATTTAGATGAAATAGGCCAATTCCTTGAAACACACACTTTAACAAAACTCACAAAAGGGGAATTAGAAGTCTGTATTTAATAAATAAATTGAATCAATAACTAATAACCTTGCAAAAAAGAAAAGCATCACTCCCAGATGATTTCACTGGTGAATTCTATCATTTAAGCAAAAATTACACCAGTTTTCTACAAAAGTCTTCCAGAAAATAGAACCCTGAAGGAACTTGTTCCAACTCATTCTATGAGGCCATTACTCCTATTCAGTGTTGCACTGCAACTCCTAGCTAATACAATAAGAAAAGAAAACAAAATTAAATGTATATGGATTGGGAAGGAAGAAGGGAAAGCTGTTTACCAATGACACGGTTGCTTATATAAGAAAATTGCAAACAACAAGAAAAAAAAAACTCCTGGAACTAATAAACAATTATAGAAAAATTGCAGAATACAGAATTAATAAATAAAACTCAACTGCTTTGTCAGTTATCGACAGTAAAAAAAAAAGTTGAAATTTTAAATTAAAAACTCAACACCATTTGTATTAGCAAGAACAAAAAAGAAATACTTAGGTCTAATAAGATATTACAATTTCTAAATAAGAAAGCTACAAACTATGGAAAAAATCAAAATAAATGACAAAAGACCATGTTCTTGGATAGGAAGACTTAATATTGTTAAGATGTAACCTTTGTCCAAAATCATCTGTAAATTCAGTGCAATCTCATTCAATATCCCACCAAGCAATTTTGTGGATGTTAACAAACTAATTCTAAAGATTATTCTAAAAGTCAAAAGAATTTAGAATAGCCAAGCAAATACTGAGGAAAAATAGCATAGACTGACACCACCCAACCTCAAGACTTCCTACAAAGCTACAATAATCAAGAAACTATGGTATTGGCAAAAGAATACACACAGAGATCAATAAAAAAAAAAAAAGAATGCCCCCAAAGAGACGCACAAAATGCAGTCCACTGATCTTTGACAGAGAATCAAAGGTAATTCAATGAGAAAAGGACAAACTTTTCAACAAATGGTCCTAGAACTGGATACATGCATTCCAAAAATAATGACTCTAAATATGATTTTATGCCTTTTACAAAAATAACTCAAAATAGGTCATAGAACTAAATATTAAATTTATAATTATAAAATTTCTAAAAACTAACATAGGAAAATCTGGGTGACCTTTAGCTTGGTAATGACCTTTTAGATACAACACTAAAACATGATCTAAAAGCTAAAAAATGTATAAGCTACACTACATTAAAATTAAAAGTATCTGCTTTACAAAAGACACTGTTAAGAGAATGAAAGGTAAGTCACTGACTTGGAGAAAATATTTGCAAAACACATACCTGATAAATGACTTGTATCCAAAAATATACAAAGCTCTCTCATAATTCTGCAGTTCAAAAGCATCAACACCACAGTTCAAAAACATCAGTTCTTCGACACTCAGCTTTCTTTATAGTCTAGCTCTCACATCCATACATGACTACTGGAAAAACCATAGCTTTGACTAGACGAACCTTTGGTGGCAAAGTCATGTCTCTGCTTTTTAATATGCTGTCTAGGTTGGTCGTAGCTTTTCGTCCAAGGAGCGAGCAAGGTGAAGTGTGATGTTGGAGAAGACTGCTGAGAGTCCCTGGGACTGCAAGGGGATCCAACCAGTCAATCCTAAAAGAAATCAGTCCTGAATATTCATTGGAAGGACTGATGCTGAAGCTGAAGCTCCAATACTTTGGCCACCTGATGTGAAGAACTGACTCATTGGAAAAGATCCTCATGCTGGGAAAGATTGAGGGTGGGAGGAAAAGGGGCCAACAGAGGATAAGATGGTTGGATGGCATCACCGAATCAATGGACATGAGCTTGAGCAAGCTCCGGGAGTTGGTGATGGACAGGGAAGCCTGGTGTGCTGCAGTCCATGGAGTCGCAAAGAGTCAGACAGGACTGAGCAACTGAGCTGACTGACTGACTCATAATTCCAAAGCAAGTAAAAAAACAAACCAATTTTAGAAGTTTAATTAAAATATGTGTAACTGTCAAACTCAAAAACTGAAACTGGATAGACAGCAGATTAGACACAGTCTAGAACTAAAATACTGCTCTGGAAATGAAGCTGAAGAAATTATTGAGAATGAAGCATGGAAAGAGAAGTAGATGAAAAACAATGATGAGATAGTACATAAACAGAATAAGGAAGGCTAATATATGTCTATATACACTGATTGAGGGGGAAATGGATATGAAGCAATATATGCTAAAAGAAATCCACAGATTTTGAAACTATAGTAAAATTTCAAAAACTGTAAGACAAGGGGAGGATCTTAAAAGTAATTAATTTTATAGTCTAAGAGTATAAAGGGGAGCAGTGGGATTGAATATGGGATAAATAGGTAAGTAGTTGCAACAAACTGTTGATGATCTAGTTTTGAAATGGATGGTGGTTTCATGGTTATGCTTCATAATTGTATATATTTTCAGTACTCTACACTATCAAACAGTACAAAATAAAGATAAGTTGAAACTCTTTCCCACACATAATTTGACTATTATATTCCTCTGAGGCAAGTTTTTCCCTCTTTCCAGTGGGAAAATTGGGACACATTGACTTTGCCAATATCGTATATTGGAAAAATAAGGAGGTGGGTCTAGAACCAAATATTCAGATTTCTTGTATGGTGTGTGTTGTTGTTGTTTTACATTAAGTGGCATTGCCTCCCAGAGAGATGTGATCTGAAAGAGATATTTCTTTGCCTTCTACATTCATACTTTAATTTTCCAAAAACGCATCTTATGCTTAGTCACTCAGTCATGTCCATTGCTTTGCGACCCCATGGACTGAAGTCCGCCAAGCTCCTCTGTCTATGGGGATTCTCCAGGCAAGAATACTGGAGTGGGTAGCCCTACCCTTCCCTTCTCCAGAAACACATCTTAAAACTGACTGAAAGGAAAGATAGTCATTCTGGCTAAAACTTGACACTCAAATTCTCCACGCAGAAGCTCTATTATAGCAAAGAAGGAGACCTAATTAAAGTAAATTATGTCAAATGTGCTGACACATCCATGCTATATCAACTGTATCTCTGCCTTGAATGTTATTCTACTTTGACTAAGAATTAATGGGTTGTGGTGAATCAATTACAATCTAATAAAGATACCATTGGAAAGTCTGAAAAAAATGCAGAATCATTATTATAAAAAACAAAGGAAAAATTTGATTTACAAAGAACTTAATACCCACTCTTATACAATTTTTTCATTCTTAATTCACTTAAGTTTTTACCTGCACACTTTCTATTTGCAATCTCACATCTATTGAATGACAGACCTAGATTCAGTGCAACATTATGAAATCTTGGCAGGCTAGCTCCTACTTAGGTAACTTTCTTTTGTGCTTCCCTACTCAGAAGCAACTTTGGGTTGTTTTTTGTTTTTTTGGTTTATCAGTGGTAGTGTTTAGCAGTGATTTTTAATTATAATTAGCTTTGAAAACAACACTCCTACTCCTCCACCTAATAAATCAAAGGTATTTTGAGAAGTCAGAGACAAAGCAAGTTTCCTAAATTTGGGAAAATTCTTAAATCACCTCCAGAATCTTGATTTTAAAAGAAGTTGAGATTATATCTATCAACACAAAAGAGTCCGGTTTAAAAATAAAAGAATTCAAACTATAATTCTGAAAACAATTCATTCTACTGCATTAGTCAATCAATAGTCACTTGATCAAAAAGCCTACATTTTACTTTAAACTGCATAGGAGTGTAGACACACATAAGGAAATATGACATTATTAATTATTCCTCAAGGTTAATCTCAGAAGAGAGAATGAAGTGAATATCAAGGTACTCAAGAGGCTGATTGGTTCTATGAAACACAAGCATACACACATACATACACATATACAACTCTGAAATCACAGATTGTATCTCTTAAAAATAGCCTGTTACAAGAAAAATATGCCTAAATTTTCAAAATATTCAAATTATAGTTCATTTCATTTCATTTTGAAGCTTGAAAATTTCAAACATCATTTAAGGGATTATTACCAATTCTAGTTAGAAAAGAGTTTATTTCTTTAGGTAGTTGTGTTCTATTCTCAGGTTTTAAAACAAAATAAGTTAGAGAGAGTTTATAAGTTTAAAGATGACTCTGCAGCAACATTAATCCAGAAACTGTACTGCCTCGTAAATCATTTTATCTTATATAAATTGCTAAATAAAAAGGAAAATACTAACATGTAATAAGTTAATTTACATTCCATTGAATCACGTATTTACAGTTCAATATAGATAGATTTCTTGAGCTGTTTCTTATTTAAGGTATTGTGTTAGATTTTAGAATCTGCTTTTGGAGAAGTTGTTAATATAGTATTATGGCATCTATAGTTAGTAAATAACTCCATTAGCACAATAGCATGAATAGATGGTAGACAATTATCACTCACATTTCTTAACCAATATACCTTCAGCACTTTGCATTTTACTTAAGGTAGGTAAGGTGGGGACATGAGAATTTCAAGTTAGAAGATCTATATCAGGTTCTGAATGTGTTTATTACTTGCTTTGCATGGCTTGCAAAAAGTCAAATAAAATGCGTGTCTCAATTTACTCATCAGTAAAATTAGAGCAATAGTACCCCCATAGTCACCAGAGTTTACATATAAAGTCATGAATGTGAAAACACTTTGATGAACGAAAAATTCTGTTCAAATATATCATAGTTTTCAGCTGTGGTATCAGATTGAGCTACGTTAACTTTACCAGGGGTATTTATGTAATCTGGAGACAACATGGAGACTATTAAGTGCCATGCATAGTGGATTATTTGGGGGGAAAATGACCACTACTACTACCTTTCCTGTAACGACATCCCTTGCAATGTAATCAGCTCTTCTAATCAAGAGATGAAGTCTTTCTCTCCACTTTTTCAATCTAGGCTGGCCTTGTAATTTGCTTTGGCTAATATATATGTGCTGATAAGTGGTCAATAATACACTCTACTGGGAAAAAAGAAGCTCTAATTTGTAGCATTTGTGATTTCTGAAGTGTAAATATTGCCCTATGATCAATTTCAAGGTATCCACGTGTCCTCACTGTTTCTGCATCCATTGATATAGTCATATGATGTTTTTTCTTTAGCTTGTTAATATGAAAAATTGGGTTTTCCTGGTGGCTCAGTGGTAAAGAACCTACCTGCCAACTCAGGAGACCCAGCTTCAATCCTGGGTCAGGAAGATCCCTTGGAGAGGGAAATGACAACCCACTCCAGTATTCTTGCCTGGGAAATCCCATGGACAGGGGACAGTGGTGGGCTATACTCCACGGGGTTGGAAAACAACAACAATGTGGCACATATCAGCCCTCAGAAGTCAGTGTAAGTTGGATTCAGCCTGCCAGTGCAAACAGAACATGGAACATACTGCTCCACTCTGACTCTGGGTGTACAGAGGTCCTTCCTGCAAAAGCTCGGTGTCTTGGAACTCTGCTCATCTGTCATGTGAATAAGCCTGGGAAAACTTCCTAGAGGAGAAGAGACAGCTGAACCTATATTTTTCAAAGGTCTGCTTACACCATTTCACTTTTATAAAAGACTCATATTAGTACCTGTTTTCAGTAACAAAAACAAATTCCAAGAGGATTCCAGCTTTTACTAGATAAAGTGAAAATAGCATTTAGTTTTTGTTCTGCAGTGAGCAGTTACAGAGCCCGCACATCCCAAGCAGTGAGTGTCATGGCCAAACTCCTTCCACACGAACCACACTCAACATCTTGGCATCCAGACGTCACAGCTTTGAACTACATCTGTGAGCATCTGTGCTTTATCTTAATTTGTTTTGTGCATCCTTTAGCAAGAAGCCCTGGCTTCTTCACTTTATGCCATCTCTGCTGACAAAAGTTTTCCTGGGAACCCCTAACTTTCAGATAGCAGGGGGGACCTGTAATCCCATTGCCCCAACCAACAGCACATCAGTCTCTACAGCAGAGCCATCTCGCTACTTGACAGCAGACTGCAGATTTATGAGGGAGCTCAGATAAGAACAAAACCACTGACCCAAACAGAACCACAGAATCAAATACTATGAACCCACAGAACACTATTTCAAACAAATACCTGTTGTCCTAAACCACTAAATTTTGGTTTGGTTTATTATACATCGGTTGACCCACACTTATATTATTTAATATCATTTCATAGCAATGGAGATCAGCTTCTTATACTCTTTGATTGCTGAGATAATTTAAAGTGTATATGTATGTGAGCTGAGAGTGAATGCTGAGTATTGTACTGACATACACACTTAAACCAGAAGTCCATCTTTCAACTAGAACATATGGCTTCTAGAGTATTTGCCATTACTTACTCTATTGACTGCTTTGCTATAAAATATAAATAACTATAAAACACTAAAGATCAAATAAAATACACTATCCAGGGTGTCACTTAGAGAGTAGCTCTCCTAATTTTCTGTATCCTCTTTCCAGCTATAAGAGTTGACAAGTGGACATGAGAACCACTCTACTTAAATAGTCATAAAGAACTTAAAAAAATAAATTAAATAACTGAAAATGAACACTGTGACCAAACCAAGCATATGTCTCCATAGAATCTTCCAAAAGCAAAAGTGCTTTAAAAAGAAAATATTCACTCCATCTCTGTAGAGGATAAATTTAAAAACTGATAAAAATCAAAATTTGCTTTTAATTACTGGGAGTATGTGATTTTTTAAAAAAATGCTTAGAAAGATTTTAAATTATTTTGGCAAGTCAATTTCAGAGATTCAAATTTGGGGGACTTTGGCTCCAAAGGAGACAAAAAAAAAAAAAAGACCTGATATGCAACTTTAATTTCTATTGACTTGATTCTCATCTTTAAGATAGAGACCTTCTGAGAGAAGTCTTTCTTTGAAAATTACTAGGATATTTTCTTTCACTTTCCTTTCCTTTCCCTTTCTTTCCTGTACACCAGAAATGTTAAATGATGTTGCCACTTAAAAACAACCAGTTCAATAAGAGTAATCAAAGTGGATGTTTTTGCCTTGTTCCAAAACTTAGGAGGAAAGTCACCAGCAAGTATAATGGAAGCTAGCTATAGGTTTCTGTAGATGATTTTTTTCAAATCAATGAAGTTCCCTCCATTCCTGTTTTTAAGAATGTTTTTATTATGAATGGGTATTGAATTTTGTCAAATGCCTGAATCAACTGGTATGATCAGATGATTTTTTTCCTTTAGTTTCCTAATATGGTAGATTAAACTGATTGCCTCTCAAATATTGAACCAGACTTGCATCCCTGAAAGAAACTTCAGTTGGTTACAGTATATAGTTGGTTTTATGTATTGCTGAATTCTATTTGTTAATATTTTTAAGGATTTTTATATCTAATTCATGAGGTATATTCATCTGTAGTTTGCTTATTTTGTTTTAGAACTATTTTTGTCTGGTTTTGATAGCATCATAATACAAGCTTCATAAAGTGATTTGGGAAATGTTTCTTCTATTTTCTAGAAGAGATTGTGTAGAACTGGTGTTAATTCTTCTTCAAATAGCTGGTAGAATTTTCCAGGGAAAGCACCTGGGCCTGGAGATTTCTACTTTTTTAATTAAGATAGTAATTTCTGTTATAGTTATAAGGATATGCAAATTATGCGTTTGTTATTGGGTGAGCCATGTTAGATGTATTTTTTAGGGAATTGGTTCATTCACCAAAGAAGATATACAGATGGAAAATAAGCACGTCAAAGATGTTCAACATCATTAGCCATGAATAAAATGCAAATTAAAATCACAATGAGATATCGCTTCACACCTATCACCTAGCAGAATGATTAAACTGTTTTTAAAATGACAAAACACAATCTTAGGATGCAGAGAAACTGGTTCACTCATATCTTGCTGATAGGAACATAAAATAGTACAGTCACTCTGGAAAACAATTTGTCAGATTCTTAGAAAACTAAACATACAATGTTTGTTATGATATGCAGCTGGAATCAAGATTGCCGGGAGAAATATCAATAACCTCAGATATGTGGATGACACCACCCTTATGGCAGAAAGTTAAGAAGAACTAAAGAGCCTCTTGATGAAGGTGAAAGAGGAGAGTGAAAAAGTTGGCTTAAAGCTCAACGTTCAGAAAACTAAGATCATGGCATCTGGTCCCATCACTTCATGGGAAATAGATGGGGAAACAGTGGAAACAGTGTCAGACTTTGTTTTTTTGGGCTCCAGAATCACTGCTGATGGTGATTGCAGCCATGAAATTAAAAGACGCTTACTCCTTGGAAGGAAGGTTATGGCCAACCTAGATAGCATATTTAAAAGCAGAGACATTACTTTGCCAACAAAAGTCCGTCTAGTCAAGGCTATGGTTTTTCCAGTGGTCATGTATGGATGTGAGAGTTGGATGGTGAAGAAAGCTGAGCGCCGAAGAACTGATGCTTTTGAACTGTGGTGTTGGAGAAGACTCTTGAGAATCCCTTGGACTGCAAGGAGATCCAATCAATCCATCCTAAAAGAGATCAATCCTTGGTGTTCATTGAAAGGTCTGATATTGAAGCTGAAACTCCAGTACTTTGGCCACCTCATGCGAAAGGTTGACTCATTGGAAAAGACCCTAATGCTGGGTAGGATTGGGGGCGGGAGGAGAAGGGGACGACAGAGGATGAGACGGTTGGATGGCATCACCGACTCGATGGACATGGGTTTGGGTAGACTCCGGGAGTTCGTGATGGACAGGGAGGCCTGGCGTACTGCAATTCATGGGCTCGCAGAGAGTCGGACACGACTGAGCGACTGAACTGAACTGAACTGAATATGTTATTGCATTCCCGAGTATTCCCAAGGTATAGTCACACAATATCCTGAACACAAATATCTACAGCAGCTTTATTCAGAATAATCAAAAACTGGAAACATCTCAGAAATCCTTCCTTGAGTGAGTGGTTAAACAAACTGGTACAACCATACCATAGAATACTTTTTAGCAACCTAAATTAGCTACAGGCACATGAAATGACCTGGATGAATCTCTAGAGAATTATGAGGCATGAAAAAAGACAATCCCAAAAGGTGACATACTGTATGATCCCATTTATAAAACATTCTTGAAATGACAAAATTATAGGAACGGGGAATATGTTATTGTTATCAGACTTAAGTAAGGGATGGGAGCAGGAGGGAACTTGGGGTGGGTATGACAGGGCAATATGAGGGATCCTTGTGGTGATAATGTTTTGTGTCTTGACTGTATCAGTGCCAATATCCTGATTGTGATTTTGTCCTATAGTTATGCACAGCTACCATTGGATAAGGTTACGTAGTATCTTTATTAATTTTTACAGCTGTATATAAATTTACTATTATATTAAAATAGAAAGTGTTTTTTAAAACAATAAAACAACTGATTCAAACAAGCTTATTTATACACATCCAACAAATTGTTAGCTACTCTGATGGAACCACATGAAATTAATAGTCCAATAAAGGCAAGATCTTGGCATTGAATAAACTATCTGAATTGCATCGCTTATAATTACTTAATTATTCATTCATAAAAAGGTGCATTAACTGAATGACAACTGAGTAATAACTATAAGCAATGCATTGTAATAAAATATCAATAGTATTATGACTTGGGTTAGTGATACTAGATATTATCATTTATAACACCAGGTAAGTTTATCTGGACATTTGGTGAACTTAAGATACGCAAGAACAACAGTATTGTCATGAATGAATGATGTAATCCAGCCAACCCACTTCAATATGGCTTCCCACGTACCAGAGAAGCTCACATACTAGGCAGCAGTGGTTCCCAGAAAAGTTTTTAATGAGATATGGTGAATATGAGTGAAATGATCAGTCAGAGACATCTAGAAACAACCAGAGTGATATTTAAATGTATTCTTAGCACCATTTTTGAGTACCTACTATATGCCTTCACTATCCGGCAAATGCTACAGGGCAGGGAAGCCCAGCATGCTGCATGCAGTCCATGGGGTCACAGTCAGACATGACTTAGAGACTGAACAACAACATACAAAATGTCTTTACATAGTCAATATCATGTCAACTCTCTGTTTCATGTTACAGATGAGAGAACTAAGTGTCCTTAATTAAGGGTCCTCCACCTAACTGCAGACACACTTATGGATCCCAGAGTCTGACCTAACCTCTTTCAGCAGCTTTCTTCCACTTAGGAGTTTTTGAGGGGATCCTAATGAAAATAAACATATGCAGAGATACTCATTTTCAAGCTAGAAAACAAATGGAACTAAGCAACAATACATGCTTGGCAAATAATACAGAAAAGCTTTCTGCTCTACAGAAAACCTCAGACTCTCATGTAATTATTTATATATCTTAAATGAATATACTCCCCTATTTCATTTGTTCACCATTAAGAAGGCACTGAAGCAGAGGAAAAAATTAGATTGACATTGATAGCTGCCTGCAGGACAGGTTTTTATGAAAAATTATGTCTTTTCTTTTTGAAGACAGCATCTGGGAATTATGAGAGATTGATAGCCTTGATGGCTAAAATTTTTAGCATATTCACAAAAAATGCAAAAGGAGTTATATATTTCTTGGAGTTCTCCCTAAAAGCAGTTTATTTTGTTCTTCTGTCATCACATTTCATTAAGTGGTTGACTAATGATTCAAAAAGCATGGCATTATACCACCAATTATTCCTCAAGCTAGATCTATATGTTCAAAATAACCATAAGGTGGTGAAGCCAAGCAAAGAGTCCTCCCCTCTGAGGGATCAGCCGGCTTCACTGCTGGGTTAACATGACAATAGATATTGACAGAGAACAGCTGCAAAGGCTTGGGAGATATGCTTGCGTGGCTACCTGCAGGTTATGTCTATGCTGTGATACCAAAATCTGAATAAAAGTTGAAAATTTTGAGGAGTATTCTGATATTGTCTATACAGTATCAACATCTCAAAATTTGGAAAAAAATTTACTGCTTATATCTTCAGTTCAGTTCAGTTGCTCAGTCGTATCCAACTCTTTATGACCCCATGAATTGCAGCACCCCATGCCTCCCTGTCTATCACCAACTCCCGGAGTTTACCCAAACTCATGTTCATCGAGTCGGTGATGCCATCCAGCCATCTCATCCTCTGTCGTTCCCTTCTCCTCCTGCCCCCAATACTTCCCAGCATCAGGGTCTTTTCCAGTGAGTCAACTCTTCGCATGAGGTGGCCAAAGTATTGGAGTTTCAGCTTCAACATCAGTTCTTCCAATGAACACCCAGGACTGATCTCCTTTAGGAGGGACTGGATGGATCTCCTTGCAGTCCAAGGGACTCTAAAGAGTCTTCTCCAACACCACAGCTCAAAAGCATCAATTCTTCTGTGCTCAGCTTTCTTCACAGTCCAACCCTCGCATCCATACATGACTACTGAAAAAACCATAGCCTTGACTAGATGGACCTTTGTTGGCAAAGTAATGTCTCTGCTTTTTAATATGCTATCTAGGTTAGTCATAACTTCCCTTCCAAGTGTCTTTTAATTTCATGGCTGCAATCATCATCTGCAGTGATTTCAGAGGCCAAAAAAATAAAGTCTGACACTGTTTCCACTGTTTCCCCATCTATTTCCCATGAAGTGATGGGACCAGATGCCATGATGTTAGTTTTATGAACGTTGAGCTTTAAGCTAACTTTTTCACTCTCTTCTTTCACTTTCATCAAGAGGCTTTTTAGTTCCTCTTCACTTTCTGCCATAAGGGTGGTGTCATCTGCATATCTGAGGTTATTGATATTTCTCCCGACAATCTTGATTCCAGCTTGTGCATCTTCCAGCCCAGCATTTCTCATGATGTACTCTGCATCTAAGTTAAATAAGCAGGGTGACAATATACAGCCTTGACGTACTCCTTTTCCTATTTGGAATCAGTCTGTTTTTCCATGTCCAGTTCTAACTGTTGCTTCCTGACATGCATACAGGTCTTATATTATCAGTCCAGCTTAATTTGGTGATCCATATTCATATAAGGGAAGGGCAGTGTTTGGTTGCCCAGAACCCCTTAAACACACCACCCTATCACTGATATACACAGAATTCCTTCAGGAGGATTAGCAGTTAAACAACACTCAGTAAAGAAAGGCAGCAATTTATCTCCATATAGGGGTCAACACGTGACAGAGAAGCAGTACAGTCTTTTTCTCTCATAAGGAAAGCCTACTTACATAGTAAATATCAAACTGTTTTAGCCAGTAGTAGCCGTAGTTCTGAACTCCACACCTTTACCCCAGAGGTTCCACTCTGAGATACCGGCTGAAGTAAAATGATTAGGACAACAGAATTTGAAGATACTGTGAGAAATAGAAGGTGTTAGGCAGTTCCTTTTTTTTTTTTTTTTGATCTGTCATCTGACACGTTTAGGAACAGCTTTATTGATTCTGAATAGATGTCAGTGAATTACAGCTGAATTGGTCCAACAAAAGAATGGTTGGGTCCACTTTACTTAGGTATAGCCAAGAACCAAGAAATGTCTGATTTTACCAATCATATACCTCTCTTCTTCATCGAACCAGTCAGTCTTAAAAGAAATCAATCCTGAATACTCTTTGGAAGGACTGATGCTGAAGCTGAAGCTCCAATTCTTTGGCCACCTGATGCAAAGAGCCGACTCATTGGAAAAGACCCTGATGCTGGAAAAGATTGAAGGCAGAGGAGAAGAGGGTGACAGAGGATGAGATGGTTGGATGGCATCACCGACTCAATGGACATGAGTTTGAGCAAACTCCAGGAGATAGTGAAGGGCAGGGAAGCCTGGTGTGCTGCAGTCCATGGGGTCTCAAAGAGTCAGGAACACTTGGTGACTGAACAACAGCTCTCTTCTTAAAGGTAGAATGATAGACACCAAATATTTTAATGGTTAAGTATTCTTACAAGATAAATATCTGGCTTTCCATTGATCTTTTTATAAAACCCAAACTCTTTCCCATGACTCAGGGGCCCTACAGGCCTCTGCCCAACTCTGAACCCTCATTTTCAAAGTCATCCACTCTGCCCCGCCATCCACTTACTTTCACAGAGAAGCCTTCTTAGAATCTTCGGAATTCTGACTTATATAATTAAAATCTCCGATATGATTTTATCTTCTGCTTAGGTAATGTTAGCATATTTGTTTAATGTTCATCTCTGCTAAACGGTAGCTTCTGCAAGGACAGAAATGTTATTTTAATTAACACTGTGTCTTTAGCAACTAGCACAGAGATTGGTACTTTAGAACCTCTTTGGGAATAAATATTAAAACTGTGAATAAATGAAAGAATCTGTGAGGAAGTGAAGTCCTGCTTTATTTTGAAGTGAAGGATGACAAACCATCTCGGTTTGCCTAAAATTGAAGGGATTCAAGAATGTGGATTTTTTCAGCTTTAAAACTGGGACAGTTTCAGGTAACCTGGGGTGGGTTGCTCACCCTAGACATAACTGTTGCTTAGTGAGGGTAGAAATGTTAAACAGGCAGTCAGAGTTTTGTAGACACATTGTCGTGGATGTTCCTGATTGCTTACCCATATAAAACAAAGCTAACCAACCAGACAACCAAAATTCTGTGTTTTTGAATTCTCCTTCATATCTGAATGAGATCCTTGCTGGGTACAGTAATCTGATTCATATCAATGTATGGCAAAATCCACTACAATAGTGTAATGTAATTAGCCTCCAACTAAAATAAATAAATTAATTTAAAAAAATAAAATAAAACTGGGAAAAGATAAAGAAAGAAAGAAAAAAATTCTGTGTTTTCCTTCAACAACAGATATTCTGAGGCCTTATTTTTCCAAGTAATTGCATATCAAGCAAATATACCTTCTGAATCGCAGCTGAAAAACAATAGCAAGAAATATTTGTGACTGTTTCCTAGTTGATTGATCTCTATGCTCCGATTCTATGGAAATCTGGGGCCAGACACACGTTCTTATTTTGTCTCTGTACTGAAGTAGCTCCTAAAACACTGGAAACTCCAGAAGTCATCTACTAACAAATGGATTAAATAGATAATAGCTTTTGATCCCAGAAAGATAAGCTATGTAGATTGATAGTATAAAATTATTTCTTAAAACTATCTATTTGCAAAAAGAAGGCAAACTAAATGGTAATCTTGATTTCAAAGACTATTTCTAACTCTACAAGTTCTCACAAAATGACAATAATTATCCTAAGGTATATTTTCTGAAATTCTCAATCCATAATATTAATTCATTTTAAAACACCCTTATTTATCAGGAAGATTATTATTTGGAGCTATTGAAAAGATTTTAAATATACTCCAATAAATAGTGTATGATATGTTTCAATAGCCACTTGGTCTAGGTTAAAGAATTAGATTAGTTACATTAAAGAAGGGCAAAATAATTCTGGAGCATTTTGAAAATTTGGCATGTAGAGAAGCAAGTGGTACATTTACACATTGAAAAGACATAAAAGACCTCATTCTTAGCCTTCAATTAAGCCACCAAGGATTAAATAATAATATGCTCCATTTTGCGTAGTAAATCTTTTAAAAAATCATAATTGGTAATTTTAAAAAATTAATAATAATATGATCTAATAAACTTCTAAGGAGAGTTATATTTATACTCTATATATTTATACTCCACATACTAGTATTATGTGGAGAACTTGGAAACTCATGGGACTGACTTCACCCTAGAAACCCTGAATCAAAATCCTTCGAGCTGCTGCTTATGTGCCCTCCAGGTTAAGTTACACTGTTCAGTATTGCAAAGTCTTGGCCTCTTGAGTAAGGAAAAGAAACCCTGAAAAAACCAAAAGAAAAAAAAGTCAAAAAAGCAGGTTAGTAATGCATTTAAACAACCAAGTTACTAGCCAATTCTTCTCTGCTCAGTGGTCTTTGTTGATCGCTCTGAGCAAAGAAGTCTAGGATGATGAGAATTAAGAAACCTTTATTAGATGCATAATTAAGAAGTCTTATGTGACCTTGAAGGGAGTAGCTTTAGAAATTTATGAAGGTTGACTTTCAATTGCACACTATGAGGGATTTAAGGGGAAGGGAAGAGAAAGGAGCAGTTAGAATAAACACCTAAGAAAAATGGAAAATAAGGAAATAAGCTCAGGAGGGTAGCAGGGTCAAGAGAGTTGCTCTTTTAGAATGATGGCAACCAACCGCAAATATATTCATAGAATAAATAAGGAAGGAAGGAAGGGAGAGAGGGAAGAGGGTGGGAAAGAGGGAGGGGATCTTTGAAATTCTGAAATGCACTTTGGAGTCAGGCCCTATCACCAACTAGCATTAACAAGTAACTTTCAATAAATTACTTAATCTCTAATCCTCAATTTCCTCACCAACAAAATGAGAATTAAGACATTATTTATGACACAGGTTGACATAAGGATTAAATAAAGTAATGGATGCAAAATGCTTAGTCTAGTGACTGGCACATAGTAATGATTCCACAAATATGCTCTACTCTTATTATGATTATGTTGCCTTTGTTCTATTCTCAGCAATTAGCACAGATTCTCAACTACCTCTGAACAAACGCAAGTTGAATAAATGATGTGAAAAGCTCCATAAAAGTGACTTCTTCTCCTTTGGTAACAAATGGATAATATGAGTGAATAACTCAAAGGAATGCAGTGAGAATAGAGTATGATGATACTTATAAAGCCCTTAGCAACAGTTCAGAATAGAATTCACTCAGTATTATGTAATATTGCTACTATAAACCCAATGGCTCCAATGTCACTATCACAAATATTGCTTAAAGAGCTGCTCAGAAGCCTCCTATTGGTATTTTATTTGTGTCTGCTCTTCTTCTCAATAAGACCAAAATACTCAGTGGTATTACCAGGTTGATGATTATCAGAATAATTAAAATACTATATGGATATCCACACACATAGAACTCTATATAGAAGTAGATAAATGAATGCATACATAAATATCTCAAGGTTGATGGCTCTCAAACACACATAGAAACATCTGAAGAATTTAATTGGAAATGACCTTGATGCTGGACTTCACTGGTGTCTCAGAGAGTAAAGAATCTGCCTGCAGTGCAGGAGATGTGGATTCAATCCCTGGGTCAGGAACATCTCCTGAAGAAGGGAATGACAACCCACTCCAGCATTCCATGGACAGAGGAGCCTGGAGGGCTATAGTCCATGGAGTTGCAAAGAGTCAGACACAACTGAGCAAATAACACTTTCACTTTCTTTGATGCAAGGAGAGATTGAAGGCAAAAGGAGAAAAGGGTGGCAGAGGATGAGATGGTTAGATAGCATCACTAACTCAATGGCATGAATTTGAGCAAACTCTGGGAGAGAGTGAAGGACACTGGAGCCTGGCATGCTGCAGTCCATGGGGTTGCAAAGAGTTGCACATGACTTAGCAACTGAATAACAGCAGAAGGTCTGAAACACGTTTTGAGAAACAATGTGTTTCTCACATTACTTTAAAAACTCCAAAGAAATTCAGGAAAAGAAACATTTAGTGGATTGAACTTTAAAATGTCTATATTCTCAGTTTGCTCAAATTCCTTTTTGCTGTTTTGTTTCCCCAAGAAAAGTTATGTTTACCATGCTATTTGTCCAGGATATCCACTGATTGCAAACAACCTAGAAAATGTTGGAAACATGGCCAGACTACTCTCTGCTGAATGTGTTACCAGAGGCTGTAAAAACAAAACTGGGCTGCCCAGACATTTAAGACTCTGCACCATCCTAGCTTTGTTTACTAGGGTGCTCTTCTATGACAGCTAATTCATAATTTGAATGTTAATGAATTTTGGCATAAATTTCTGAACTTGGATAATAGATGTCAGGTTTTCTTATTTCTACATTCTCATGAAAATGCATTCTTGCTTCTTCTGCTCAAAGTGTAATGGGAAATATGCCTTGAAGCACTCAGAAATACATCACAAGTGAACTCACTTGACAGTTGAATCATAAAATAATAAGAAAGTTGCTGTTTCACCAAATGATCTCATTGGTGGAGATTTTTTATTAATACAAAATATATTTTAATACATTTACTTAGTTACCTGGGCTTCCCTGGTGGCTCAGCAGTCAAGAATCTGCCTGCAATGCAGGAGTCACAAGAGACACAGTTTCAATCCCTGGGTTGGGAAGATCCCCTGGAGGAGGAAACAGCAACCCACTCTGGTACTTTTGCCTGGAGAATCCCATGGACAGAAGAGCCCAGTGGGCTACATTCCATAGGGTCACAAAGAGTCGGACATGACTGAAGCGACTTAGGACACACACACGCACTTAGCTACCTTGGTTAAGCCCAAAGACTTCTCAAAATACCTCCTCATTTAGACCAATTTCCCTTCTTGCGACGTACACCCTCAAAAGCAAAAGAAGCATACAAAAAAAATGATTTTGAAATGTTAACTGCTTTGTAACCTTTGCATCCTCCAGTATTTCCTGTTACCCTCTGATGTGTTTCCCTCCACCCAACACATACAAATGTAGGCAACCTGACCTAGAAGAGTGTTTACTCCAGGACACAAGGAACAAAGGAAGCAGTTCTTAGCCTCTGAGTTTAAAAAGCAAGACAATGGCCTAAATAAAAGATTTGATAAGACATCTCTTGACATGTCTGTCCACCTACCCACCTTGTGAGTGTGTTAAAAGGTAAAGTTTTTATTAATAGAAAGCTTAGACTAAAAACCAGGAGGCGAATAGGAAAGTTCTCAAAGCCCAATGAAGTAGGAGGACAGAAGAGGCCATGAAGCCAGAAGAAAGGAGGAATAGAGAGGGAGATGAGGCTGTGACAGTGCATGCTTCTGCAACAAAAGCTTCGACTTCTGGAGGATAAGAGGCTTCTGATTCCAAATCCTTTCTTTACAGTCTTTCTGCTTTTCCATTAATATCCGTTACATTTATTATTTTTATTACATATCAAGGGATGGTTTGTGACCACAAATTATTTTGCAATAAATATCATGTTTAAATGATAGTTAACATAAACCCGAGTCAGACACAAATAATTAAATTCTCCTCCTTGTAGTCATCACTTCCATAAGTCACCTTCCCTGTGCACTGACTTAATAGGGCTCAGTGGAACCCCTGCGGCTGTGTAGAATGCATCTAAAAACCGAGTCCTCTAAACTGGATTTTTTAAAAAGAGGAGAAAGTTATTTTGGGTGCATATCATAACTCAAATTAGGAAAACAAAGTGTTGTTTTGTATAAGTCCCTCGGTGAGCATGCAGTGTTTTATGTAATATATTCTTTAGGTGGATGACTTTATGTAAAGAGCTACTCTGAGAGTGGCCAAGGATACTAGGGACAATCTGGTCACAGTCTAAATACCACCTCTCATTGGGGTTAACATAACCACACTACTATATATAAAAAAGATAACCAACAGGGATCCATTATATAGCACAGGCAACTACATTATTTTGTAATAACCTATAAGGGAAAAAAATCTGATAAAGAATATATATAACTGAATTGTTGTGATACACACCTGAAAATAACATGTTATTCTAAATCAACTATTACTTCAATTTAAAAAACAAATTAAAAATAAATAAATAGATACCACCCCTCACCCCTAATTTCTAAGCCAACATATCCTCTTAGCTAAACTCAACCAAACATTTTCCAAGGGTAGCACTAGTGGTAAAGAACTCACCTGCCAATGCAGGAGATGAAAAAGATGCAGGTTCAGCCCCTGAGTTGGGAAGATCTCCTGGAGGAGGGCATGGCAACCCACTCCAGTGTTCCTCCCTGGAGAATCCCAAAGACAGAGGAGCATGGTGGGCTACAGTCTATGGGGGTCACACAAATTCAGACACAACTGAAGTGACTTAGCACACATACACGTGAACATTTTCGAAAATGTTTCCTGTGCTTTCACAACCCAAAGAAGTAGTTTTCTCCTCTTGTATTTAGAGCAGGGCTTGCATTTAAAATTAAGCTGCGTTATTAACTTAAAATTTGGACACTATTTGGTATCTGAACAACAATTCAGCTTAAATTGTCTCTCTTTCAAGTGCTATCAATTGATACTTAACTGCTAGGTTAGTATCCTTATAGTCTAATAATTAGGCTCTATTTAGAACTCACTGATTATTTCCATAGGCAAAAACAACAAAAGCAAAAATATGCCTGACTCATAAGTTACTAGTTTGCTTGACAAAGTTACCCATAGGAATTGTCTGGTTCTCCTTTGGGCAGAAAGGTTTCAGAAACTTCCCTAGAGGTCAGCCATTTGAACAAGTAAGTAGCTACGGTGTGGCTAACTAGGATTACTTCATGAAGAAAATCTGGTAACTAGTGGTTGCCAGTAGCTGGGGAGTTAGAGGAAAAAGGAAGTTGTTGTTCAATAGGTATAAAAATTCAGTTATGCAGGGTGAAAAAATTTTAGAGTTCTGCTATACCAACAAAAACCAACACTATGTTGTTGATATTTTCCTTCCTATTCTCTATTTCATTTTTTATGCTCTGATTTTTATTGTTCTCTTCCTTCTGCTAACTTTGGGCTGAATTTGTTCTTCTTTTCTAACTCCTTGAGATGCATATTAGGTTGTTTATTTGAGATCTTTATTTTTTTCTACATATAGGTTTTTATAGCTATAAACTTTCATCTCAGAACTGTTTTTGCTGAATCCCATAAGTTCTGGTGGGTTGTAATTCCATTTTCATTTGTCTCAATATATATATTTTTTAATTTCTCTTTTGACTTATCCTTTGACCCACTGTATAGAAGTGTGCTGTTTAATTCTATGTGTATGTGAATTTTCCAGTTTTCCTCCTGTTATTGATTTCAGTTTCATATCACTGTGGTCAGGAGTGACAGCTGACACAATTTCAATCTTCCTAAATTTGTAAAGACTTATTTTGTGGTGTAATATACAACTTGGAAGAAAAGTTATATGTTAACGCTTGCTCCTTGGGAGAAAAGTTATGACCAACCTAGACAGCATATTAAAAAGCAGAGACATTACTTTGCCAACAAAGATCCGTCTAGCCAAAGCTACGGTTTTTCCAGTGGTCATGTATGGATGTGAGAGTTGGACTATAAAGAAAGCTGAGCACCAAAGAATTGATGCTTTTGAACTGTGGTGTTGGAGAAGACTCTTGAGAGTCCCTTGGACTGCAAGGAGATCAAATCAGTCAATCCTAAAGGAAATCAGTCCTGAATATCCATTGGAAGGACTGATGCTGAAGCTGAAACTCCAATACTTTGGCCACCAGATGCGAAGAACTGACTCATTGGAAAAGACCCTGATGCTGGGAGAGATTGAAGACAGGAGATGGGAATGGCAGAGGATTAGATGGTTGGATGGCATCACCAGCTCAATGGCCATGAGTTTGAGTAAATTCTGGGAGCTGGTGATGGACAGAGAAGCCTGGCGTGCTGCAGTCCACGGGGTCGCAAAGAGTCAGACACGACTGAGCAACTGAACTGAACTGAACATACAACTATCATAGAAAATGTGTTGAGAAAAGTATGCATTCTATTATTGTTGGATGGAATATTCTATATTTGTCTGTAAGGTCCACTTGGTTTATAGTGTTGTTCAAATTCCATGTTAATTATTCTTACTACAATAAAGTAAAAACAAGGACACAAGAAAATTCTAGGAAGTGTTGCCTATGTCTCCTACTTTTATTGTAGTGATGGTATCAGTGGTGTCTCCATATACCCAAACTCATCAAGGTATACACATCAAATATGTACTGTTCTATATCAATTATACCTCTATAAAGCTGTTAAAAGATAGTTACTATTCCTAATCCATTGAGGACTGTCAGCACAACGCAGTATATCATCCATTCTTTGATTCAAAATTGAGAAAATGTCACCTCTGCACTCCACTCCCCTTGGCATAAGACTATAATAATACAAGCTGAGTTCTAATGTCATGATGGCCACATTTTCCTTCCCTTTTCTATTCTCACTTTGCCTTTTCCAACACTGCCATTTCTTGATATTTTTCTCTCAAAAAAAGACCACTTTGATTCATGGCTACCCATAGCTCCTCTACAGCAGTATTTGCATTCTTATTGTTGCTTTTAGTTAAACCAAACTCTCTGCTTTTGTTCAAGATCACTAGCAATTTATAACTCAATTTGCAGTCAGAGCCATACTGCTACTCTCAGGAACTTTGCCCTTTTCCCCCTTCTAAACTTTCAAAGTATAATTTGACTATACAAAACAAAGCATATCCCTTTTGAAATACATAAAAAGAACAGTGGCATCTCAAGTTCATAAATCATGACAAACTCCTAATTAATGGAGGGAGACCTAGAAGGATATAACGCTTGTATAGGAAGTGAAGGACTTTCGGTGAGTCCAGAGTCAGCCAGTGCAGCCCAGGGTCCAGCAGTCTTGTGGGCATTTTATCCCTAAAGCAGGAAAAGAAGTTCAAGAGCACCTGTAAGAAGAGCTCTTGCCCTTCCAGAGAGCTTGAAAGGCAGAGGGCATTAAGTAACTCCTGATTAATGCAGAACAGAGTTGTTGTGTTTACAGGACCTAAATGAAAGTATTCCTCAGTTGTCTCCCATTTGTTTCTCCAAATTCAAACACCATTCCAATCTCTGCCGAGCCATTCCTTTGAGTACCAGACAATGTCATAACTGTGCAGTAACTAAGGCAAAGTGTTATCTTATGATATTATGTAAAATTTTGCATAACATCCTATCCAATTTCTTCATGGATTTTTAATGCTTTAGAGTTTAAGGAAAATACACTTTCTGATATTAAGACTAACTTAATATAAGCATGAGTTCATCAGTGAGTGCCAATAATTCACAGGTCTTAGAACCTTAGTTATTCCAAACTATGTGGTTTTCTGGATAGCTGAAGTTTTATTGCTTTAAGTTCAAATATTTGTTTTTAATTATTTACTGTGGAGATAACTGAAACAGATTTTACTGGTCCCTGCTTTTGTAAAATGAGAAATCTGAGTGAAAATTAACTATATCTCACTGCCTGAGGGTACTGACAATAATACCTGTTATTATATTTCATTGTAATATAATTTGAGTTCCTTTAGGTTATTGATACATATATAGAGTTATTTGCCCTAGACAGCTTTGAGGTGTGTTTTAATAGTTTTTCTACATTCTATTCTCTACCAACTATCAGGACTTACTTCAGTCAACATCCCAACCTTTAGAAATTTTCTCACTTATAGTTTCCTGTGGAATGGATTTAGAAACAAGATAACCCATATTTATTACCAATGTATTTAAAATAAGATAAACAGGTACCGAATACGGACAAGAGAAACTATGCTATTGGTGAAATTCATCAACTTTATTGGACATCAGAACCTTGCTTTTGGCCACTTCTAGAAAGTTCTTTTCCTTAATTATGAGTTTCTGACTATACTCTGCATACATAAAAGTTCTAGTTTCTGAAGTATTACATTTTCATTAACTTTGGTATATTTCAAAGATTTTTGTTGTTGTTTTTGCCATGCCAAGTAACTCCTCTGATATGTTAAGGAAAAATATCAAGAAATTTGATTTTTGTCTACACTAGCATAATTGCTTATATTTCAAAACAAAGTAGATAAATTTTGCATGAGTGCTAAGTTCTTTCAGTCATGTCCAACTCTGCAACCCCAAGGACTGAAATTCACCAGCTTCTTCTGTCCACGGGGTTCTCCAGGCAAGAACACTGGAGTGAGTTGCCACGTCCTCCTCCAGGGGATCGTCCCAACCCAGGGATCAAACCCAGGTCTCTTACTTCTCCTGCATTGGCAAACAGGTTCTTTACCACTAGCGCCACCTGGGAAGCCCTTACATAATTCTTATGGGACATTAATGTTTAGGAAATGACATGCACAGACTTTCTTTCCACCATTAAACTTGATCTAATCAAAAGTCCTTGCTCTCAATTAAGAAAGGGCATTTTGCTTTTTTATCTGCCTTTTTCCTTTAGTCATTTTACTCTCAATGGAAACTACTCTACAAATCTAGTGTTTTTATATTTCCCTTATATTTTTATATCCATAATATTATCTTAAAATTGGATTAAATGTAGAACTTGTTATATCAATATTTTACATGATTTCCCTCACACTGAAATACCCTGTGCACCTAACTGATGTAAAACAGAATTAACATTTTATGTCATGTTTTCTTTCTTAAGGACATAAACATAGCTTTTAAGTGGAAAGATATTAAAATAAAGATGAAATGTATTTTTCTATATTTAACTGTCAAACAACTAGAATGATAATGATATTGCTCTTTATTCCATCATATTCTTATAACGGTCACTACTCTTCCATCTGTGTGTGTATGTGTGCACATAAACACACATACATTTCTGTTGAATTGGGGGAGTGAAGTTACAGTTGAGATGGGATTTCTGCTAATAAAGAGCTTTATGTTGAGGGTCAAACAGGAGAGTGAAAAATCTGGCTTAAAATTCAGCATTCAAAAAACTAAGATCATGGTATCCAGTCCCATCACTTCATGGAACATAGATGTGGAAAAAGTGGAAACAATGACAGATGTTATTTTCCTAGGCTCCAAAATCACTGTGGACTGTGACTGCCGCCATGAAATTAAAAGTCGCCTGCTCCTTGGAAGAAAAGCTATGACAAACCTAGACAGCATATTAAAAACCAGAGACGTCACTTTGCCAACAAAAGTATGTATAGTCAAAGCTATGTTTTTTCCAGTAGTCATGTGCGGATGTGAGGGTTAGACCACAAAGAAGACTGAGCACCGAAGAATTGATGCTTTTAAACTGTGGTGTTGGAAAAGACTCTTGAGAGTTCCTTAGACTTCAAGGAGATCAAACCAGTCAATCCTAAAGAAAATAAAGTCTGAATATTCATTGGACTGATGCTGAAGCTGAAGTTCCAATCCTTTGGCCACCTGATGCAAAGAGACAACTCACTGGAAAATACCCTGATGCTGGGAAAGACTGGGAGCAGAAGGAAAAGGGGTGACAGAGAATGAAATAGTTAGATGCCATCACTGACTCAGTGGGCATGAGTTTGAGCAAATTCTGAGAGATAGTGAAGGACAGGGAAGCCTGGAGCGCTGCAGTCCATGGGGTCAAAAAGAGTTTTGGACATGACTTAGCGACTGAACAATAACAAGAGGTAGAGTGTTGTGTGAGAAACAGCAAGTTTTGGAGACAGACAAATTTGGATTCATACATCCACTATCCAGTGTATTTAGCTGTGTGACCTTGGACATGTTAAGTGACCTCTGTAAGCCTCACTTGTGGATCACTTGTCAAATGAGGATAATAATACAAACTTTGAAGGATTTGGGGGGAAATTAGAATGGAAAACTCACTCAGAAAGCGCTAGATAAATAGTCATTATTATGGTCCTCAACACCATTGTAAATAATCGGGAAAACATATGAACCCCAACTCAAACCTCAGCTGTTCTACTTAACAGCTGTGTAATCTGGGTCATGTTAAACTGAACATTGATGAGCCTCAGTTTCACCTCCTAAAGAAGATGAGACTTACCTGTTAGTGTCATTATAAAGATCAAATGAGATAATGCATGTAAAGTTCCCATTACAGTGCCTGGCTCCAGTTCAGCTCTCTCAGAGACTGTTTCTTTTCTACTCTGAAGATCAGATGAAGAAGGGGTTAAGAATTTGGATCTAATCACAGCTTTATTACCATTGCTTGTCTTGCAGTGAACATTCATGGAACATCTTTTTCCTGTCTCAATAAGAAAATGAAGAAGTATGGCGTTTTAGGATGAGGACAGAAAAATATCGTTGGTAGAGACACAAAGGAGTTTATTTCTTTACTCCAACACCCAGAAACATTTGATGACATCTACATGCAAAGCACTTTGTGTGTTTTTTAAGCTGCAATATTTAATTCAAAAATTGTCTTCAAATTGTGATGGGTTGTAAGAATATGTGCAGATCATGCTTCTGCTGTCATATCCTCAACCCTAGGTAGCTTTTTTGTTTGATACACAGAAGAATTTGGTCACAAACCAGAAGATAGAACAGAGCCCAGCATGGGTTTAAATTTTTAAGTTCAAATAGTCCTGTCTTTCAGAGAAGAAATGTTATATCTCATAAAGTTTAATTTTATGGTATTAAGTTATGATGTATGAATAGGGCATCCATTAAATAATTACAAATTCAATGAGTACAAGAAGACATAGCACGAAAACTCTCCCCTCTCATCCCTTCTCACTCCCCCCTAAAAATAATATTGCATTTTTCTGTATAGCCTTGTTTGCTCACACTCACTGAGTTGTGTCCAACACTTTGTGACCCCAGGGACTATAGCCCACCAGGGTCCCCATCCATGGGATTTCCCAGGCAAGAATACTGGAGTGGGGTGCCATTCCTTCTCCAGGGGATCTTTCCAACCTAGGGATAGAACCTGTGTCTCTTTTGCCTGCTGCACTTCCTGCATTGCGGGCAGATTCGTTACCACTATGCCACCTGGGAAGCTCCATATAGACTTGGAGGGAACTTAAGAAGTTGATCTGCATTCCTCCAGTTTCTCTCTCTTCTCTATTATTTCCCGAAATGCATATTTGACAAACAGTCAGAAATTCTTGTGCATCATGCTCAAGGTGAAGGAGCCAGGAAGCTAGTAGATGCTATTCCATTCAGTTCAGTTGCTCAGTTGTGTCCGACTCTTTGCGACCCCATAGACAGCAGCACGCCAAGCTTCCCTGTCCATCACCAATTCCCAGAACTTGCTCACACTCATGTCCATCAAGATGTAGATGCTATTGATGTACATGCTATTGCATCAATTTTTTTTTACCATCATTACATTTATATCAAATGATAAAAACCAACTAAGAACATTTTTAGTGCTGCAGTCCTAAAGAAATTTCCCAAGTGAGAGGCCTCAGGAAATTAAAATGAACTCTGTAGCTGTGTTCTATGGCATAGGACACCTCAAAATAAGTCACAGTAGCAAATATGCCCCAGAAAAATGGCAGTCTCCCAGGAAAGACATTCATTTTGACCTCTCAAACACTCTTGTGTTCATTTGTTTAAAGAGAGTTCCATCTTCTCTCCATAAATTCATTTAAAGATACCTGGTTAACTGCTGTTTGCCCTCCAAAACTTAGTATTATTCACACTTTTTCAAAATTAGACATCATCCAAGAAATTTGTAGGAAACCAATTTTTCCTTGCAACCACTTTTCTGATCTAAGACTGTTTCATTATTGTCAACTGTGTAGCATAATTAAGGTCTGGATGGCTTAAGGATTTGAAGCTGACAAGCTTTCAAGCCATATAAAACTAAAAGTTCAGATTTAGGCTCCTTCACTTGTCTTCTGAACCCCACTAAGCCTCAGTTTTCTATGCCTAAAATCACAATAATAATACCTATGTGCAGTGCTGTGGTGAGGCGTTAAAAGAAGCATATAACACTAGAGGGCACTTTAAAAGTCAATACAGGAAGCATTCAAATGAGAGTTAGTATTATTATTATAGGTGTTATAATTATTATTACAAGATGAAACAAATGAGCCTTGCTTTGAGCACATTTTAGGAATCAAATTGAGGACATGCTGTATTTATGACAATGCATTATCATGGCTCTAAATCCCTTGGAATAAACTGACTGGTGAAAGTCAGCCACAAATTGAATAATTTATAGACTGGAGTTTCCATGTGGACAGGGTAGGAGGAGGATAGTAAATAATATGTATGATCTCCCTACACTGAGCAGGGTCTTAACAGAGGGAACATTGGATGAGGTGGAAGGAACACTAGACTTTAAGAGAAACATTTTTCCCCATGACTGGCCATATCACCTTACGTGTGATTTCAGCAAATCACACCTCCAATTAGATTCTCTGAACAATTATGATAATCTCCAAGAATCCCTCTATTCCTGCCATTTTGTGAGTATCTGACAGTGGAACTTTCAAGAAATTGGTGAGACAGAACTTCTAAAGAAGACTGCTCGTGAAAAAAAAGAAAACCTGTTTGCTATCTCAGTGCAACTGGTCAGCACTTATTGTGAAAGTGAGTAGAAACCATGTTGATCAGGGAGATCAGATTCAACAAACTAAACCTATTGTCTTCATGCTACATTTCCCCTGAGTAGTCTGGAGGTTCTTAGGACTATGTATATGAAAAGAACATAAGTATTATAACATATGTAAGCTCCAAATTGTGTATCTTCTTCACTCGCTTAACACAATGTCTTTAGCAGATTGAAAGCCCAAGGCCAGTGTTTTGGTTTGACATTTGAACCCATTGTTTACGAAGCCCTTCTTAGCACACTCTAGTTTTGCCTTGTCTCAACTGAATGACTCAATCAAAGTGATTTCATTTTCCTGCTGACCTTTTCTCGTTTTGAAAAAGCAACATCTGGCTTGTGACCAAAATAACAGTGTGTTAATTAGTCTGTGAAGTGGTTTTTCCACAAATTGCATGTTAAAAAAAAAAGTACTCCTTATTACTGGGCCATAAAAAAGAATGAAATATTGCAACATGGATGGACTTAGAGAGATTATCATATTAAGTGAAGTAAGTCAGACAAAGAAAGACAAATATCATATGCTATCATTTACATGTAGAATTTAAAAAAATGATAAAAATGGACTTATACACAAAAAAGAGCAGACACTCAGACATGGGAAAAAAAACTTAGGTTACTAGATGGGAAAAGGAATGAGGGATAAATTAGGAGTTTGAGACTAATATATACACACTACTATATATAAAGTAGATAACTAACAAAGTCCTACTGTATGGCACAGAGAACTGTATTCAATATCTTGTAATAAACTTGTAATGGAAAAGAGTCTAAATTTTATATATGTATGGATATATGTATAACTGAAGCACTTTGCCATCCACCTGAAACTAACACTATTAATATTGTATATAAACTATTGTTGTTGCTGCTGTTCATTCTCTGAGTCAGACAACTTCAATAAAAAAGAAGTATTTTCCGTTGTTTCATTCATGAGGAAGATTTTGAATTGAGAACTGGGTAATATAACAGGTTATGAAATGAAGTGAAAGTGTTAGTCGCTCAGTTGTGTCCAACTCTTTGCAACCCCATGGACTGTAGCCCACCAGTCTCCTCTGTCCATGGAATTCTCCAAGCTAGAATAGTGGAGTGGATGGTCATTCCCTTCTCCAGGGGATCTTCCCAACCCAGGGATCAAACCCACATGTCCTGCATTGGCAGGTGGATTCTTTACCATCTGAGCCATCAGGAAAGCCCATATTAGGTTGCATTTGCCTTCAAATATAAGAACTTTAATTAAACTGTAACATTTTGTATTGACTATAGAAGTTATCTTTACTAATTGCATGTTGTGTGATGTTTTTGCTTTCTGAAAATGGAGTGGTTTAATCATATATGCTCTGATGTGCTGGAGCCGGCTCTATTTCGTGAGATCTGACTGTTAGTATTTTTTCCAAATCTACATCCAATGTCATATTGGTAGCTTGAAACTGGTCGTGTTGGGATCTCTGTTGCTGTTGTTCAGTTGCTCAGTCACGTCTGATTCTTTTGAGACCTCATGAACCACAGCACACCAGGCTTCCCTGTCCTTCACTCTCTGACAGAGTTTGCTCAGACTCATGTCCATTGAGTAAATGATGCCATCCAACCATCTCATCTTCTGTCGCCCTCTTCTCCTACTGCCCTCAATCTTTCCCAGCATGAGGGTCTTTTCCAATGAATCAGCTCTTCGCCATCAGGTCACCAAACTATTAGAGTTTCAGTTTCAGTTCAGCATCAGCTCTTCCAGTGAATATTCAGGACTGATTTCCTTTAGGATTGACTGGTTTGATCTCCTTGCAGTCCAAGGGACTCACAAGAGTCTTCTCCAATACCGCAGTTCAAAAGCATCAATTCTTTGGTGCTCAGCCTTCTTTATGGTCCAACTCTCACATCCATACGTGACTACTAGAAAACCATAGCTTTGAGTATATGGAACTTTCTTGGCAAAGTGATGTCTCTGCTTTTTATATGCTGTCTAGGTTTATTACGGCTTTTCTTCCAAGGTGCAAACGTTTTTTAATTTCATGGTTGCAGTCACCATCTGCAGTTATTTTGAAGCCCAAGAAAATAAAATCTGCCACTGTTTCCACTTTTTCCATATCCATTTGCCATGAAGTGATGGGACCGGATGCCATGATCTTCGTTTTTTGAATGTTGAGTTTTAAGCCAGCCTTTTCACTTTCCTCTTTCACCCTCATCAAGAGGTGCTTTAGTTCCTCTTCGTTTTCTGACATTAAGGTGGGAATCTTTATACCATGAAAATCGGCACATACTACAAATCAGGACTTTCACACCCAACCTCAGGCCAGTTGTTATACATTGAGCAGCACATCATTCATCAGCACCTTTACAAATGTTTGGTAAAATGGTGTATTGAAATCCACTAGATATTGAATATTTACCAATTTTGTTTGAACCTTGAAATATATCTCCTAGGGATGTCTAATGCCCAGACCCAAGAGATAGATGTCTGTGTACAGAAGGAAGTTAATCTCCTATCTTCTGCAGCAAGCAAGCTGATATTTTCATCTTCAACATAATACACTCTGATATCAGTATTGTGAAAATATTAGGCTGATGTAGATGTGATCTGAGTGGTAAAATTCCTTATTTGGTATTACCCAGAGCATAGCACATCACAATAATAAGTAATGTGCATGTTACCATGTTATCTCTGTTCAAATTTTGTAAATGTATCTAGCCAGGCTGCAGCAAACAAACTTCTCAAATATTAGTAACAGTTTAGAGAAAGATTAAGGAAGTACAGGAGTCTCTGAGCAGGAGGAAAGGAACAGAAAGAACAGAGAAGAAATGCTTGGCCTCAGTCAATATTTTCTAAACTGCTAATTAGTTGTCTGAGATTGAGAGATGGGTGGGAGCTCAGGCAGGAGATGGAGAAATATCAAACAAGAACACTTTAGCCTTTAGAAAAATCTGTAATCTTGAGTCATGGAAATATTAAAGGAATTTACCAGTCAAAGCTAGTGATGATTTAAATGTTTTAAGCACGGAATAATTTCTAAAAAGTCTAGTCAATTATTATTTGGCATAGATGATTAAGGCCCGTGAAGTGATTTTCAACATAACAAAGATTAAAAGGTTGCTCAAATCTGAGGATAAAAACTCAGGAAGGAAAGAAAAAAAAAACACAATAAAGAAAGTCTGCACGGGGTACAAGAGTTCTTAAGTCTTGTGAATGCTTAGAATTGTATCTGAAGTGATTTTCTCCCAGAAAATCAAAACCAAAAATCACTGCTTGCTTTTGTGTTTTGGCAGTTCATTGGCATTGACTGTTAGCGAGGTAAGTCTGCCATAATTCTACATGATGCTTGTACTCCTCAGCTTTACTTAAACCCATAGAAAATCATTTAAGTTAAAAAAAACATTATACTAAAAGTTAGGTAAAGTGAAAAAATTCAGTCAATAAATCCGATGGTCAGGCTGAATAAAATAGTCACATTTTAAAAATTTAGCTTCACAAAACCTAAAATAATGCTCATTTCTGAAATCGTGTGTGCAAAGTTACTGACTTACATTTACCATATGAGGATAAGTACTATCATTTTTTTAAGCTATACATCAAGTACCATGTACTTAGCACAAATTCATTATATCATGTAATCCTCATGGTAAATGCAGCACAGAAGGCATTTTTCTGATTTTACAAGTAGGGAAACTGAGGACCAGAGAGATTAAGGAATTTATTCAGCATCACACAGCTGGCAAAGATATATGAAGTTAGTTTTGTCCAAATGCTAACTATAGCACTTTCAAATTTCTCAACTACTGAGCTCTTCTAAATGTATCCCATTTTTCATGAAGGCATTCATATAAACACAAAATAAATCACAGATTAACATATTTCTTTTTAGAGCTCAAAAACCTGCAGTTAAATCAAAATATGACTTGTTTCTGGGCGAACTGAGTCACAGTTTTATGTAAGACTAAAATGGCATTGATTACTACTCATGAACCTGTGTGAAGTGAATATTAGATCTCTTTTTATGCATCCAGCCCCCTTCCTTTCAGAGGCAAATCCTCCAATATATGCAGTGCTTATGTGATGCTGTGTTTTTCTTGCTCCCTAATTTGGGAACCAAAGTAGGGCAGTGTTGCTCTGTTCATTTTCTGGCAGTAGCTTTGGGTACATGGTAAGGGAGAGCCAAGAGGACACTGCTGCCTGAGACTGTGAATCTGGACTAAACAAGACAAAAAAGACAGCTCAATTCAGATACTTTCATGATGGAGTAACAATAATGAGCAAGGGTAGAGAAAGTTACTTAGGAGTGAGGGGAAGACAATGGATGTGCTTTCTTATTGTCTCTTTCATAAATGCCTCGCTGCTTCCATTTCCCAAATTTAGTCCTCCATATTAATTTTTATGAACCCCTAATATGTGTACCCCTAATACACATCCAGTAGTCATGTATGGATGAGAGAGTTGGACTATGAAGAAAGCTGAGTGCCAAAGAATTGATGCTTTTGGACTGTGGTGTTGGAGAAGACTCTTGAGAGTCCCTTGGACTGCAAGGAGATCCAACCAGTCCATCCTAAGGGAAGTCAGTCCTGAATATTCATTGGAAGGACTGATGCTGAAGCTGAAACTCCAAAACTTTGGCCACCTAATGCGAAGAACTGACTCGTTTGAAAAGACACTGATGCTGGGAAAGATTGATGGCAGGAGGAGAAGGGGACGACAGAGGGTGAGATGGTTGGATGGCATCACCAACTCAATGGACATGAGTTTGAGTAAACTCTGGGAGTTGGTGATGGACAGGCCTGGCGTGCTGCAGTCTATGGGGTCACAAAGAGTCAGACATGGCTGAGTGAACAGAACTGAACTGAAATAATATCTTTCCAATGGCTTTCTTTTTTTATTTTGCAAGAGTTGGCTTCTGTTGCTTGCAATCAAGAAAACTGTCAGATATATTATCCTTGAAGTACAACAGCAAAAACAAAAAATTCAGTGTTATTTCTCCTGGTTTCTAATTTGGTTTACATAGAAACAGCATGTGACTAGTGTAGTTTAAAAGTCCATAAATGAGGCTTCTAATTTTGCAAAGTATAAATGACTCTCTTCCAGAGACTGTAGCCCAAATACCATCAGTGCTGACAAAAAAAACACAAATTAATGCAAATGAGTTGAAAAACAACAACCTTTGTGGGGAAGATACTTTGAAACTCAGTCTACCATATGAGCCAGCAATCCACACCTGGGCAGATATCATATGGAACTGAAATCAAGATTTCATGAGACATTTGCATCCCCATGTTCACTGCAGCATTGTTCCCAATAACCAAGATATGAAAACAACCGAAATGTCCATTGACAGATGAATGGATAAAGAAAATGTGAGATATATGTTTATATAAGAGGAAATCCTTCCATTTATGACAACATGGAAGACATGAGTATTATGTTAATTAAAATAAGTCAGAGAGAGATATAATACTATATAGGATCATTTCTATATGGAATCTAAAAAAAAGTCTGTTTCATAGACTAGAGCAGGGGTCCCCAAACCCTGGGCCACAAACAGGTACAGGTCTCTTGCCCAATAGGAACTAGGCTGCACAATATGAAGTGAACAAGGGCTGGTAAGCAAAGTTTCATCTGTGCTTACAGTTGCTCCCCATCGCTCTCCCATCACCCCCAGATGGGACCATCGAGTTGCAGGATAACAAGCTCAGGGCTCCCACTGATCCTGCATTATGGTGAGTTGTATAATTACTTCATTATATATACCAATGTAACAATAATAGCAAGAAAGAGAACAATAAATGTAATACACTTGAATCATCCCCAAACAATCACCCCCTCAAGTCTGTGGAAAAATTGTCTTCCACGAAACCAGTCCCTGGTGCCAAAAAAGGTTGAGAAATAATGGACTACAGAAAAGAATGGTGGTTGCCAGGGACATTGTGGAGTGGGGAATGAGGAAAAAAGAACAAAGGATGGGCTTCCCTGGTAGCTTAACTGATAAAGAATCCACCTGCAATGCAGGAGATTCCAGTTCAATTCCTTGGTTAGGAAGATCCCATGGAGAAGAGATAGGCTACCCACTCCAGTATTCTTGGGCTTCCCTTGTGGCTCATATGGTAAGGAATCTGCCTGCAATGCAAGAGACCTGGGCTCGATCCCTGGATTGGGAAGATCCCCTGGAGGAGGGCAAGGCTACCCACTCCAGTATTCTTGCCTGGAGAATCCCCATGGACAGAGGAGCCTGGAGGGCTACAGTCCATGGGATTGCAAAATCAGACATGACTGAGCAACTAAGCACACCACACTCACATAGATCAAAGGATACAAACGTTCAAATTATAATTAGAATAAGTTCTGAAGATCTATTGTACAGCATGGTAACTAGAGACAATAGTTGGCAACAATCAGACAATACTGTGTACTTGAAAGTTGTTGAGATTAGATCTTAAACATTTTCACCACACACACAAAAAAAGAGGTAACTTTTCGACTTGATAGATTTGTTAGATAGCTTGATCTTGATAATCATTCCACAATGCATATGAATATCAAATCAACACATTGTAAACTTTAAATATATACTATTATATTTGCCAATTATTCATCAATAAAGTTTTAAGTCATAGAACTTTTAAAAACTATAATCTGTGATCAATAGTTAGATAACTTGAATTATTCGAGGATGGCATGCTTTAAAATTTTTTTAAATAAAAATCTATTAACCAGTTTTTTTTAAAAAAAGAAACACATGTTGGGAAAATAAAGTACTCTCAACATATTCTATATCTGAGTTACTCAATTACCTGACTTCATAATCAAGAAATTATGAATCTTGGTACAGTAACAAGGAAGTTCCATTCAAGTGTTCAATGTCCTTCATGTAATAACTACAAATAAAAATATTGCATACTTTATAAAATGACAGTACTTACTGAAGGCAAAAACCCATGGCTGACAGCCAACAGATGGTCTGTCAGAATGAAACTGATGAAAACTCCCCAAATGCATGACTTGAAAACAACTTTGTCTGAGAAACCAGCTTCTTCATATCAGAAGGCACATATACTAATTGATCTAACTCTGGATCACATTTCACAAACTTTGCTTTAAAAAATTATTTCCTCATTTTTCTAAGTCTTTTCTATTTTTAGGAAAGATCACTCAATTCAAAGTTTAACATTAATCAAATGTACATAAAACAGGTATGTGGTATACCTCAGCTTCTGAGACTAAGGCAAACACGTCCAGGCAAAGTGAGAAAAAGTTCAAGCGTCACCCATCCCAAATACAGGGAAATGTCTGAGTCCTCTTCTAGTCCTCTTTCTGGATCTTACTACCAACTGAGGGAGGCAGCCTGGGAAAGCAAGAACACTTTTCTCAAAGGCCTACAAGATAACTGCTATAGGCTACCATTCAAGGGCTCTTTGCTCTGAGCTCCCCAACTGCCCTACTAGGTTATCCCAGGACATGGGATATGTGGTAGGAAATAATAAGTATTAAGAGGGCCCAGAGACAAATTCCATGCGCATTGACATAAAGAGACAGATAAGCCAACAGTGCTAAGCAATACAGACAAAATAAGGGATTGCAATAAAAGAAGAAAAATTGAAGCTAAACTACTAGATCATGTAGAGATTAGGAGTGTAAGCTCTCAAATCAATAGGCCAAGACTTGCATAGTCATCCCACCTGTAAAATGGAGATAACAGCATCAATCGTATAGATTTGTTGTTAAGATTAAATGAAATAAACAAACTAGTGAATATAAGAAAAAGAATCAGACTCACAGATATAGAGAACAAACTAGTGGGGAGGGCTAATAGAGGGGTAGAGGATTAAGAGATACAGAATATTATGTATAAAATAAGCTATAAGGATATATTATACAACATGGGGAATAGAGCCAATATGTTATAATAACTATAAATGGAGTATAATCTTTAAAATTGTGAATCACTGTGCTGTACAACTATAACATATAATATTGCACAGAAACTATTCTTCAATAAAAATGACAGTTAAAAAGATTAAATAATAGATATAAATCACTGAGAACAGTGTTTGGTGCATGTAAAAACTCAATGAGTATAACCTCTCTGAGCCTCAGTTTCCCTATCTTTAAAGTAGTATGAATTAACGACACCTACCTCTTAGGGGTGTTATTAGTATTAAAGGAGATAATGCAGGTAACACACTGAGAATTCTGCCTGGCAGATAGTAAATGTTCAGTAAGTGTTTATTATTATTATTGATATTGATATTTATAATCCCTTTTCTTCTTCCACTAGATGTTCTGCCAAGCACACTTCCTGTTCTTCCTAAACCTGTTAGAATTTTTCCTTTCACTGACCCATTATTAGTAGAGGCTGATGAAGAGAAAAATCCTGAGGTTTCCCTAGGGGTTAGGGTGCATAGCCAACTGTAGGCTAAGATGTTCTTCAGCTCTCATGTCCTGGTTAATTCTCAAATATGAGAGTAAATGAACTTGATCATAGAGACCGGAAACAAGCCAGGGGGCTATAAATAAGTGATCATGCTTCTTATTAATGCAAGTATGCATCCATACCCTCAAAAGCTTCCAGTCAAGAGCCTCACATTTGAGACTTTCCTATGCTTTAAAAAATAAACCCTTTAAATCTGAAAGTCATTCATTTGCCAAGATGGCAAAGTTGTTATCATTGCATTAAGGAGAAAATATTTTGCAGACCAACAGATTTAAAAAAAAAAAGTGTAATGCTGACATATTTAATGTCTGGCAAGTAAAAGATTGAGTTCAGAGGCTGTATCTGTGAGATATACATATAAATATATAATTGACATTTGACCTGAGAGGTAAAATTAATCAGCTTCTCCTAACATTTAAGAGTAGCTTCACCTATATCTTCTAAAATTTTACTTCCAAGTGGAAGAAGCAGAAAAGGCCAGAAAATACAGGACATATCTGTGAAAAATAAATCAATCCTATTTGGCTGGAGTAAAAAGTAAAGGGTAGGCCTTAGTTTTTTTTTTTTTAAAGAAGAAGGAAGGAAAGAAAAGTTGGCATTAGATTGTAAGAGCTTTGAACACTGTGCTACAGAGGTTGGGCTTTCAAATATTTTGAGCTGGCATGTTAAGTAAAGCTTATGTTAAATGTGTGTTTTGATTATGTTTTGAGTTGTATAAGTTTGTAAATGTGTCTGAAGAAAGAGAAAAGTAGATACAGGACATTGTCCAGCTTCATTGCATAAGCTGATGGACATTATAAAGTAGTATAATGCTCTAAATTTTCCCAATAACTCAAGCATTTCCTTACACATTATATCTTAAAAATGGCAGATGCTTCATCTGAGAAAGGTGTCACATATGTGTATCCCTAACTGATTCTCCCATTTTATCCAAACACTTCTCACATTCTCCCTTAGGCATGATGTGCATTCTACCACTTCAA
Organism: Okapia johnstoni; assembly: GCA_024291935.2. Classification (NCBI taxonomy): domain Eukaryota; kingdom Metazoa; phylum Chordata; class Mammalia; order Artiodactyla; family Giraffidae; genus Okapia; species Okapia johnstoni. The sequence goes on from CM044305.1 coordinate 107,858,550, forward strand.
ATTCTATATTCTAGATCTATTTTGTGCATTGTTTTTAGTATATCATTTCAAATCCAAACACATTGTCAGACTATTCCCTAAAATTCTCTCAGAAACATTTTAGCAATCTAAAACTGATATTTAGAATGAAAGCTTGAAATACTTAAAGTTTACATAAATCTTCGACTATGTGGACTTTTGCTAAACTTAAAAACAGGTCTTAATGTTTAGAGTTCTTAACCATAAGACAACATAAGTGTCCATTTCTAATAGCCCAAGAGACTAATTAGTTTAGAAAACAAATGTTTTAAAATCCCTCTTTCCATTCCCACCCCAACCCTAGGTCATTTTTATTTACCAAGTTTTAATCGGAAGGGAATACATAAGGCTAAGTTGGAAAAGTCTAAAACTAGTATTTAAAAATATGGACAGACTCTTAATTACGGCAATAGTATAAATAGAAAAGTGCCCTTAGACTATGCGTTCCTTTTACAAATGCTTATAATGAACTCCTTTATAGAACCATGCCAGTGTAGAGTTAATTTAACTCAGTTTTCAATTAAAACTAAGAGAACTGTAATCTATTGCCTATAATCCTTTTCTCAAGTACAATGCAACCAACTTTCACTTTAATTATCCAGTAGTTTATTCAGAATAGTGCTAACTTTAGGAAAGAACTAAATAATCTGCAGCTGCACGTTATCAGTAATTTCACATAAGATTCAGCTTGAAATAGCTATTAAAGATAGCATCCCAGTAATGATTCACTTTCATTTAAAAAAAAAGAAGATGGTGGACATTTATGTGTTTATGCATATGTGTGATGTATGTGAATGTCCACTCTATTAGATCATGATATAAAGCAAAGTTTGGCCAGCTATGGCCCTTTGCCCAAATCCGGATTACCATCTGTATTTACAACTCAAGTTTTATTAGAACACACTCATGCCCATCTTTGGCATGTTTTGACACACTACACTGTATCTTTGAACAAAAGGTCAGTGGTCAGTCAATTCAAGCTTTACAGACAGTTTGAATGACTCAGTCAGTCCTATGTAGTAGATATAACTCATAGATTCACTCAGAGACCAATCAACACCTGATTATGTTTCTTAGCTGTGTAACTTTGAGAAAGTCGTTTGTCCTCTCTGAAAATTTTTTTCTGATATCTACTTCAGAAGCTGAGGTAAGGATTAGATGAGACACTGTATATATACAGCCTATAATACCTGGCACTTGGCCAAAAATCATTAAAACCTAATATCTTTCCCTTTACAGATGATGTATATGTTTTTGATTGATTATTCGGATACAAAAAGAACTACTGAAACTTGAGTGAATGCATTTGACAATCATGATGACTCAAAAATATAGACCAAATTGGTGGGGTCAATTGAAATAAATCTAGGTCCAGGGAAGGGAGGGCAGGAGACAAACAATGCTGCTAGAAGACATATTAAAAAAGAACTTTCACATTACCAACTGCTTACTTTATCAATGATACATCATAGCTTTTTTTTTGTTTTTGCCACACCACAGACTTGTGGGACCTTAGTTCCCCTATGAGGGACTGAACTCATGACGCCTGAAGTGGAAGCATGAAGTCCTGACCACTGGACAACCAGAGAAGTCTATATAGTTTTCTTTTATCTTCCTCTTTTTTTTTCTTTCTCCTCCTACATTCCCTCTCCTTCTCCTTGCCCTCCTTCTCCTTCTCTTCTTCCTCTTTTGTCCATATACGTTACTGATACTACTAACTTGCTCTGTGATTGGCAGAAACCCAATTGAAACTACTTTTTCAGCAGAGTCCTGTTTAAATAGAAAGAAGGACTATTCAGAATAATGGAGGTAATTCAAGGAGTAATTTTGTTAATGGTGGATTTTTTTTTTTAAATTTGACATATACTTTAACAATGTATAATAGCAGAACTGCAAATTTTAAAAATACTGCATGGAGTCAGAAAGAACACAATAGCACTCATGTCATTATTTTGAACTTTAAAAATACCACCCTAGGACTAAAATTATTTTAAATGAATAGAAATAAAAAACGATAAAGAGAAAAGAATCTCTAATGGTTACACTGATGGCAACATCACTTGAGAGAATTCTTTCCATTTTCATTAGAAGATAGAGATTGATGTACTCTTTGGTGAATTATAAATGCAAGAGAAGAGGAGTTTTCATTCACTCCATTCAGTTATTTGAGGGTAACAAAAATAACATCTTTGGGGACTGAATTATTTGATGATTACCAAGGCAATTTCAATTGCTGTTCACAATCCATATTCATTTCATATCCACTAAGGACAAATTATACCACCCTATTTAGCAGAAAAATTAAAGAATGAGGATGCTTTCAGAAAAATTACAGCTCTTATGTGTGGCCCCTTTCATTCAAGTACAATCAAATGCATCTGTTTGTGGAAGAAACAGCAAATACATGAATTAATTTTTAAAAAGACAAAAACAATGAAGGTTAAGATAAAAAACACAAACTCTTTTCTGTTTGACATGGGCATCTAACTCTCCATTACCAAAGGAAGATTTCACCTGTGGCATTGTTTCTACGATTCTATTTAGAAAAGAAGTTTAAATGTGACTATATAATTATGTTTTCACAAATTATATACTTGGAGCCATAACTCTATATCAGTATGAGAAAGACAAAATATCTGTCCTAAATTAATTTAAAATCATCCTTGTGATTCTATTTCTGAACATTTAGCGTGCTTTCCTTTCCCTTGTTTCTTGTTTAAAACATCCCTATGCAGGACCTTTTAGTGAAACAATTGACTTATTCTTCTGACTTAACACTGCATAAAGAGACAGGTAAAGCACAGTGATTAGGAAAAATGTTGCAGCCAGATAAGTCTAGATACAGATCCTCATTTACCTCTTGTAGGCTGTGTGACCTTGGTTAGGTTACTTTACCTCTCTGAATCATGATTTCTTCTTCTGTAAAATAGGGGTAATAACAGCATTTATGTCATAGGCACTGATGAATTTTAAAAGAACTTGTGTATATTATTTATATTAGCAAAGGCATGGAAGTAACTGAAATGTCCATCGACAGATGAATGGATAAAGATGTGGTATATTTACACAATGGAATATTACTCAGCCATGGAAAAGGCTGAAATATTGTCATTTGCAGCAACGTGGACCTAGAGATTATCTTACTAGGTGAAGTAAGCCAGACAGAGAAAAACAAATATCATTTGATATCACTTATATGTAGAATCTAAAAAAAGTGATAGAAATGAACTTATATATAAAACAGAAAAAGACTCATAAGCTTAGAAATCAAAGTTATGGTTACCAAAGGGGAAAGAAGGGTACAAATAAATTTGAAGGATGAAATTAACATATACACACTGCTATATATAAAATAGATAACCAAGAACCTACTGTGTAACACAAGGAATAATACTCAATATTTTATAATAACCTATATGTGAAGAATCTCTGAGAAAGTATATATGTATGTATATATGTATGTATAACTAAGTCACTTTGCTGTCCGCCAGAAACTAACACAACATTGTAAATCAACTATACGTCAATGAAATTAATTTCAATGAAATAAATTTTTAAAAAATAAGTTGTACATATAAAGCAGTAACAATAAATGTATATAAATACATTTAAAATTATATTTCCAAATATATTATATTCTTATAACATATGATACATTGCATACAGATGCAAATACTGTAAAAAAAAAGTAAAATTAACACTTGATATTTATGTCTGTACAAACAACAAATGTATAATGACATACATACATAGAGACATATGGAGTATGTGTGTGCTGGTTAGGGCACACATGATGCTTGACTAGGTTTTAGCAAATCCTATATTTTACGTGTCAAAAAAAATCAGGATTCTCAGATAAAATTGTGTATCAGCTAAACATGGAACTATGTAGCAACTGGAACCAGGATTCTTCACTGAGCTAGAGGGCTTTCAAATGTTCCCACAGGTAATAGTTATCAGTTTACTTCATTTTGCAAACTAAATTAAGGTAATAGTCAATTAAGCGAATGGCCTGGAATACTCCCATTCCAACCCTGATCAGTGTACTTCTCCACCTCTTAGTGGCATCTCTTTCAGATTCCATAGCTCTCCTGTCACCTACATTGTTGTTCAGCGGCTAAGTCCTGTCCAACTCTCTGTGACACCATGGACTGTAGCACTCCAGGCTCCTCTGTCCTCCACTGTTTCCCAGAGTTTGCTCAAATTCATGTCCATTGAGTCACTTATAAGACTTGTCTAAATCAAACCAATATTGTAAAGCAATCATCAATCAATTAAAAATAAATATTAAAGAAAAGAACTAATTTTCAGATATTGGTATCTGTTTAAGATGGCACAAATCTAAGTACCTTTAAAACATCCACCTGGCCCAAGTATAACTCACACATCAGTGCCATGCCATGATATTGGATAAGTTAGCTGTCCCATTGTCTTTATGGGATGCCCAACTGTCCTTATGGGATGCCCCATGTCTAAAACTGGCACCTGAGTATTCACATAAGCACATCAAAATCTAGGGAATACTGGGGTCATGCTCTTTCAGAATTTTTTTTTTTTTTACCATTCACCACCTGGGGGAACACTGTCCAGAGGCTAGAGAGTTTCTGATTCTCAGACAGCCTTCAGTAGAGGGGGACAGTGACCTGACTTTCCTACAGGCATCACCAATCTCAGGAGCCGTCTTAGTTTGGGGAGAGGAGGAAAAAACTCAAAGTTTGATCTATTCTACAAATTCCTTTCCAACAATTTCTCTTTGAATTTCTTGTCTCTGAAATAAGCTAGATGCAGATGGTGATGGTCAGACTTACTGTTACTTTTAGTAAATCCTACATGAATGTGTCTAGCACCTTTCTTTAGACTATATGGTCATTATTGTAAATTGTTCTCAGCTTTGGAGATTCAGCTAAAATATGAGACATTAGGGAAAATCACATATAACATCCTGATACATTATTTAATTCACACTGACTAATAGAACTAAATTAACTAAAAAATGCCAGAATTTTTCAACTTCATTAGTAAGAATCATGCATGATATTTATTGACAAAAAAACATTTTAAAACCATAAAAAGTGTATTCAAGATAAATATAGACTTTAAACATTTGATTTCAGTGAAATCATCATTTTAAAACAACGCTATGGGTTTTGACAATGCATGATCTATGATCCTTTTTATCTGGAACTCTGCAGGACAACCTTTAATCACTCTGGGATTGATACATTATTCCCATTCTTGGCATTTACTTAATCTCTACCTTCCTTCTCTGGAAAGTCCTTAATTTAGAGTTAGAACAGATCTTATCTTAGTGTCTTTCCTGGTGGCTCAGTCAGTAAAGAGTCTGCCTGCAATGCGAGAGACCCAGGTTCAATTCCTGGGTCAGGAAGATCCCTGAAGAAGGGAAAGGCTACCCACTCCAGTATTCTGGCCTGGAGTATTCCATGGACTTGTATAGTCCATGGGGTCGCAAAGAGTCAGACACTACTGAGCAACTTTTGCTTTCAGTTTATAAAGAATTTGAAAATAAAGGAAAATTTATTTTGTATCAAGTGAAAAATACATATAAATCTATGTGTTTTTGAGCATTACATGCAAAACACATAAACTAATGATAATAATAGACCATATGAAATAAACCATGTAAGCCAAGGATGACTCTGGGTGGTAGACTATGGGTTATATATTTTTTTTTCTCAACATTCTAACTTTCTCCTGTTCTCAATTTTTCTACAATGAATATATATTCTTATAGAATAGGAAAACAATTTATTTAAAAATCACTCTCAAATAAACTTTTGGAAAACTGCCTTCTTTCTCTTCTAACAAATCAAAGAAATGAAGCAAGTTCCTCTTCATCCTTCTCCTCCTCCTCCTCCTCTTCTTCCTCCTTCTTTCCCAAGTACTTTTCTGCCTTCCTTCAGTTTGACATTAAATTCAGTTTGACTTCAGTTAAAAGCCACAAATGGTTGAACAAATGTATTCAAATGGCTGAACAAATGTATTCTATTATGTTATTTTTTTTAACTGATGACTAAAATTTAAACTTTCCAGGTGTTTACACTCGCCCTTCCTCTGCCTGGTCTGAGCTCCCTGCTACACATGGTTTGCCCCTTCATTTCTCTAAGATCTTTGTCCAACTATCACAGCATACAAAACAGGACCTCCCCCCACCACCAGGATCCAGTACTTTCGATCTATACCTCTTCCCTGATTTATTGGTGTAAAAAGAATCCATCACAATGTGACATAATACACACTTTATTATCTTCTCCACTAGAATGTAAGCTTCATAGGGGTAGAGATTTTGTTTTGTTCACTGCTGTATCCCCAGTACCTAGAACAGTGTCAGGCATAGAAGTAGGTACTGGGTAAATTCTCTGTAAAGGAAGGAGGGGGAAAGAAAAGAAGAGACGGAGGGAGGGTGGGAGGAAAAGAGAAGAAGAAAGGGAAAAAAGGAAGAAAATGTTTACCTAGATTATCTCATGTAAATCACCCAACACCTCTGTAAGGTGGTAGTATTATTCCTTTACCACACAAGAGAAGACGGAGTTATAAAGAGTCACCAACTCAGTCAAGATCATACAACTTGCAAGTGACAGAGCTGAGACTAAAACCCAAGTGTTTCTGTCAAGATAGTCCATTCTCTTACCCTCCATGCTTCACAGATTACATTAACAAACATAGAGGATGTCAGTACTTGATATTAGCCTCAGCCAGAACTGTGCTGTTGAACGGAAATAGCGCTCCAAGTAGTCTTAAGAAAATTGCCACAAGGCCAGATACAGAAGGAACACTATCTGGCTGGCTTTGAAAACGTGTTTGAGCCCCAGCCTCCTTATCTGTAAAACATGGTGTCTGGAAATCAATGTATCAACTGCCTTGTCCTTCCAGCCCTTTCTGGACCCTGTTAGTCCACATGGCATAACGCTGGTGCCTTGTCCACTCACGAAACACCAAAAGGGAAAGACATCCACTGGTCTGTGGACTATAGGGCAGTTAAACCATGGTACTCAATCCAGCTTAAAATAACATAACAAAACAGAAACAAATGACAATTGTGCATAGTCTAAACAGGACCCTCCAGCTTCAAGAAGGAAGCTGTTTCAATCTTCTGGAGTTTTCAAGATGAAAGTAGCAAATTAAACTCTATAAGTATACAGATGACATGAAAGCAGTGTTTACATGATGGAATTGTTCCTGCAGGAAACAGTATTGAGGACTCTCTGTGTGACACCTTGAGAGAGTAAATCAAAGATGACCTGATCCTTGCCCTTGAATCGTTCATGACCTTGTAAGGTGGTAGCATCTCATGTGTGTGGTCAGCTTCTGTTAATGTGTGTAGCTGTGGGTAGTAGGTATGCATACTACACACACACACACACATACATACACACACAAATAGTATATAGATGTATATATTACTGCATATCTATATACATGATATACATACATATACATATACTGTATGCATATATATAATGGTATATGTCTATATATATATACATGTATAATGTGTGGGGTATGTATATTTGCTGCACATCATTTATATTACTAAAACTAAGGGTAAATGATAAAGCCTAAGGAATTTAAGTTAAATGCCTATATACTAAAATTTAAGTTAAATGCCTATATACTATATATACTAAAACATCGCTCCCAACTCTGTTCTCGAGAACAGTATTCTCTTGTGTCCTTAATTCTACAAGCATCTACTGGTCTTGGTACCTTATTTATCCCATAGAATTTACTTGTCTTTGGCCTTCGAGGAAAATTACCCCTACTAGCTCTCAGAGATGCTCAGCATAAAGATCTTCTGCCCAACATCAGGTAGCAACAGAACTCGCCTTTACTTTTTCTTCCTTCAAATTCAATCTGAATAGAAGCCCAGCCTTTACCAAGCTGCTGCAGTTTCTCCTCACTCCCTCATCTCTTCTTTAAAGCCTACATAAAGATGCCTGGGCCTGCCTGTTGCTGTTACCATGACAACCCTCCCCTACACTTCATCTGTGAGACTATCTCCAGGTGCCGGTAAAGTCTACAATAGCGCTACCTGGGTCAGTCAGCTCTGTGGAAGCCACAATTAGACAAGCTCATTAATAGTAAACTATTAGCTTCGAATGATCAACTGCCTAATTATTTCCCAAAGATAAACCACATTACTCATTGTTCAGACTGAGTAAATAAATGCCAGTGTTGACAAAGTTCATTTAACTTTTTGAAATTGCAGAGCAAAAAGTTGTAAGTTTGTAGTATTTATAAACTGGTTTAAAACTGTGCTTGGTAAATAGACAGTTACATTTAATAGTATTCTGAGACTGTCAGAAAATATTTAGAGCCTAGACACACTGGCTCTTTCCTAAGAGGACAGCTGATGGTTGAGAGAAACAAACAACTATTTAAGTAGCTTAACTTTCCTACTTTTTTTTCCTGATGTGGGTCAGTGTATAAACTGATAATCTGAATAGATGCTCACCAGTTCTGGAACTCCCCAGTTAAGTTCCAGCAAGGGTACTTTTACTTCTTCCTTTAAACATACTGACTTTGCTGTCCTAATAACCAGTTAAATAAAGTTCAGTGAATCACTGCTAGTTCACACTTAGTTAAAATGCTTAAATGCTAATGAAACCTTTTTTTGTTATTTATTGTTGACACGTTTATACTAAAACACTTCCGATTTTGTAATAATGGTAAACTACAACAATTGGTTGAATTGAACATAATGGAAAAGATATTTTGTTTATGCTGTCAGAGCAGCAAAACAGATGAAATGGTCATTTTAAAGTTGTGTCTTCACAAATAAGTAAATTAGTCATTCCGACTATGACCAGTTAAGTCGGTGAGTATGATGCCTCTTAGTCACTGTCATCTTAATTTTCAATAATGTCTGAAATCCTTAGGAAAAGAGAGCTTCCCTTGGCATTTGTTCACTGTAGTGTGATATTACATTTCAGTCAAGACATTAAGAATTGGCTTCAGAATGGTTGCACTGCAAGAAAGTCTTCATGAACATTTCATATTTTCACACCAGTCCAGTGCCATGTAGTGCCATACTGAAGCCTGAGGCAAAATGAAAAATCAGTAACACTGATCCTGTCTTTGTTTAAAATTCTGATGTTTTGTACATAGTAGAATTTTTACATTAATTTTAATTTTTTAAAACATTGGATTAAAATATTATTTTGTCTTGATTGTTGAGGTTTTTGGCTCTCCCTTAAATTTGTACCAGAAGCAGCTGCTTCATGAACTTCACCCTGTTGCCAGTCACTAACCTCAGGCTGTCTTACTCCAGAAGCACCTTTGGGGTATACGAACGCAGTTTGATTTGTAACCACTAGATGGCGGTCTTTTCATTAGGTAACACAGACCCCCTCACTCAGTCTCTTGAATTAGAGAATGGCAGTTGTCAAAGAGAACATTTAGATTAAACAGAACTAAATTCTTAATTTAAAACGTGTTAGGAAACAAAAATTGGTCACCAGTAAAGAAAGTTGGTTTTGTTATCGCCAGAGTCTGAACTGAAGAGTCTTAAGTTTGACTCCCAAATCTGCTGCTCTGAATACCAGTTGTGTTGAATCCCTGAGCCCAAGTTTCCTCATCTATAAAATGCAGAGTGCTGACCCCTTATGGTTGCTTTGCATGCACATATACATGTGAAACCTCTGAATGAAATGACTGGTCATCGATAAATATGTTTCCTCACTCCCTTACTAAAACAACAGTCTAGTAGCACCAAAGGGACTGCATTCACCAGTATGCCCCTTCCCAGCTACTGCTTTTTTAAGCCAGGTTTAGAAGGACAAAGTTTCAGAAATCCCATGATAGCTTACGTGCTAGCTAAAGTTTCAGTCCAGAGACCAGTTCCTGCTTTTTGCCTAAGTCAGCCTACTCGCTATGAAATTGACAAATTGACTTCCATTCAACAAATGCTTGTTGAACACCAACTCTGTGCCCAGGATTCTGCCAGGTGTCAAGGCTCTGGAAATAAGATCAACACTAGTAATAGGAGCTCATGGTATCTAAATTATGTGTGAGGTTAAATAATGTAGACATTTCAACTTATGATTCAATTTTACCAATTTATGTTGAGATTCTACAATATGTAAGGTACTTCATTGGACACTGACAAGCATATCAATACCTGACATTGTACCATACAGTACAATACTGATATTGTACCATATCAGTACAATCTGGTACAATCTGGTAGAGACAGAGATTACCATTCAAATCTACATCTTACTGGTTAGGTGACCATTTGCAAGTTCCAGAAAAACATCTACTTCTGCTTTATTGACTATGCCAAAGTCTTTAACTGTGTGGATCACAACAAACTGGAAAATTCTTAAAGAGATGGGATTACCAGACCACCTTACCTGCCTCCTGAGAAATCTGTATGCAGGTCAAGAAGCAACAGTTAGAACCGGACATGGAACAACAGACTGGTTCCAAATCGGGAGAGGAGAACATCATGGCTGTATATTGTCACTCTACTCATTTAACTTATATGCAGAGAACATCATGCAAAATGCCATGTTGGATGAAGTACAAGCTGGAATCAAGATTGTGGGGAGAAATATCAATAACCTTAGATATGCAGATGACACCATCCTTATGGCAGAAAGTGAAGAAGAACTAAAGAGCCTCTTGATGAAAGTGAAAGAGGAGAGTGTAAATGCTGGCTTAAAACTCAACATTCAAAAAACTAAGATCATGGCATACAGTCTCATCACTTCATGGCAAATAGATGGGGAAACAATGGAAACAGTGACAAACTTTATTTTGGGGGGCTCCAAAATCACTGCAGATGGTGACTTCAGCCTTGAAGTTAAAAGACGCTGGCTCCTTGGAAGAAAAGCTACACCCAACCTAGATAGCATATTAAAAAGCAGAGATATTACTTTGCCAACAAAGGTCTATCTAGTCAAACCTGTGGTTTTTCCAGTAGTCATGCATGGATGAGAGATTTGGACTATAAAGAAAGCTGAGTGCTGAAGAATTGATGCTTTCAAAGTGTGGTATTGGAGAAGACTCTTGAGAGTCCCTTGGACTGCAAGGAGATCCAACCAGTCCATCTGAAAGAAAATCAGTCCTGAATATCCATTGGAAGGACTGATGCTGAAGCTGAAACTCCAATACTTTGGTCACCTGATGTGAAGAACTGACTCCTTGGAAAAGACCCTGTTGCTGGGAAAGAGTGAAGGCAGGAGGATAAGGAGACGACAGAGGATGAGATGGTTGGATGGCATCACAGACTCAATGGACATGAGTTTGAGTAAACTCCAGGAGTTAGTGATGAACAGGGAAGTCTGGAGTGCTATAGTCCATGGGGTCACAAAGAGTCAGACACGACTGAGCGACTGAACTGAACTGAACTTTTATGAGCCTCATTTACTTTTACCTATAAAGGGAGATAATAATTATTATCTCCTGAGTATAACATAATGAAAGGTTGCTGCTACTAGCCGTGAAGGACCCCGGGATTCTTGACCTCTGGAGGAGAGGAATTCAATCTGGGTCCAGTGATGTGGCTTAATCGCTCAGAGCTTTTGTGTAATAAAGTTTTATTAAAGTATAAAAGAGATAGAGAAAGCTTCTGACATAGACATCAGAAGAAGGCAGAAAGAGTGCCCCCTTGTTAGTTTTTAGCAAGGTGTTATATATCTGTTAGCTACTTAGAGAAAGGAAATGTCTCAAAACTGAGAGAGCACCACCAGGCCCCTCACCCACAACATGAATTTTGAGATAGCATCCTGGGCCATAAAACAATTGACATGAATCTTGAAGAAAGGCAGGTTTCCAAGCAAATCCATAGCTTAAGAGAACATTTCCATGAGTAAAACATACTGGTTTGTTGAGCCAATATCAATTCTAAGTCTTAGGCAGAACCAATTTCAAAGGCAGATTTTAAGGTAAATACATAGTTCATTAACATAGCTTAAGTAAAACATTTCCATAAGAAAAACGCATTGGTTAGCTCAAGGTTTGAGAAAAGTTAAGTTCAGGTGGAACCAGTGTCCTAGTGGCAACACAGAATTTAAAAGAAACCTCCTTTTAATTTTGTATTAAAAAAAAAAAAGTCTGACACTTTTAGTTTGTTTCCTCCTGCCGCTTAAGAGAGAGAAAAAAACACCTGACACTTACCACCTATTTCCTCCGTTTGGGGATCCCTAGTCTTCCTGCCTGTTACCCTCTCAACGACATACTGGGTACAGCTTAGAACAAGACCCGGCATATTGTAAGAATGCAAAAAAAAAGTCATTCATTATCATCAGTACTAACGGAAATGTAGGACTATACCAAGAAGCTGTGTGCTCTGAGGCTTCCTTACTAGAGGAATTACTTTTTTTGATATTATTTCATTTATTAAGGTTTCTATAAAATGTAAACTGATATTTTAACTAAAGTATAATTGCTGTATAATATTACATTAGTTTCAGGTGTGCAAACACAGTGATTTGATACTTTTATACATTACAAAATGATTACTACAATAAGTCTAGTTACCATCTATCACCATACAAAGATATTATGATATTAGTGAAACTATATTCCATATACTATACTACATTACATCCCCATAACTTAATTAATTTTAAATTAATGTTTGTATCTCTACAATCCCTTCACCTATTTCTTCCCATCTCTTCATCCCATTCTGGCAGCCACCAGTTTGTTCTCTGTATCTGAGTCTGTTTTGTTATATTTGTTCTTTTTTTTTGAGATTCTATATATAACTGAAATAATATTGTATTTGTCTTTCTCTGACTTATTTCAGTTAGCATAATACCCTCTAAGTCCATCCATGCTGTTGCAAATGGCAAGATTTTATTATTTTATTTTATGGCAAGTAATATTATATACACACATATACATACATTGTCCTTATCCATTCAAACCTAGAGGAAGTACTTTTATCTCATTTCCTCTTGTTCTGGCACATTTTCCTCCCCAGCTGGGAGAATGAGATGAGATTGTTTTCTCTGATAAGCTTGTAGAAGATCCTCAAATGAAGAAGACTTCCAGGACAATTTTCTTTTTTTTTTTTATTTTTTATTTTTTTTAAATAAATTTATTTATTTTAGTTGGGGGCTAATTACTTTACAATATTGTAGTGGTTTTTGCCATACATTAACATGAATCAGCCATGGGTTTACACGTGTCCCCCATCCTGAACCCCCCTCCCACCTCCCTCCCCATCCCATCCCTCTGGGTCATCCCATTGCCCCAGCCCTGAGCATTTGTCTCATGCATCGAACATGGAATGGTGTTCTGTTTCACATATGATAATATACATGTTTCAATGCTATTCTCCCAGAATGTCCAGGACAATTGTCTTCACAAGGGAGTATGCAGAAAGAAGCAGCATGTCAGTAAAGAGACTGGGCTGGGGGAGGGACTCTTTTGTATGATCTCCTTGGTGAATGTAAATACTGCCACCAGAGCAGATTTTAAACTACCAAAGCTTTCACAATTGGCTTGCAAAATTGCTGAAAATTCAACTGTCAATTCTCCTGAGATCATTTGAACGCTTTCCAACACACCCCTGACACAAAGCTACAGAGACCAATTGACCTGTTAAAGGCATTGAGGAATTTTTAAGAAATGTAAGCCAGAGCTGTTTTCAAATTTATTTTGAACTTTTTTTTATTACAGTACAGTTGCTTTACAATATCGGGTTAGTTTCAGGTGTACAGCAAAGTGATTCAGATATATAGAACCATATTCTTTTTTATTCTTTTCCATTATAGATTGTTACAAGATATTTGAATATAATTCCCTGTGCTATACAGACAATCCTTGTTTATATATTTTGAATTTTAGAATTGAGTATTCTGATCTTCACTTTTACAATACAATGGCCTCAGTCTTTTGTATTTTAATACTATTATGAACACTTTGGCATTTTTCTCAGCTAACCAATTGTGTTTCAAATAACTGATTCTGAACCCTTTGCTCCTCTGTATCTAGCTTGTCTGTGTGGGAAAAGCAGTCTACATGCTTCCTGACCCACCAGCAGTACAGAAGGCCGGGGATGGCACCAGGCTCTTCTCCATTCTTCCCTGATCTCTCCATTTCAGAAGCAGACTCAAGTCTGGATGGGTTTCGCACTCACCACCTGGGCAGGCAGATGCAGCATCTGAATTTCTCAAGCTGCCTCCCACATGTAAAATGGACCTGGAATCAAATATCTTACAAAATGGTTGAACAATTCACCACAAGTGAAGTATGAATTGATGAGAAATAAAACTGACGACAGTTTCTCTGTTATATTTACCATCAGGTTGACTTTTGCCCATAAAGACTTACAGGGAAATACCTGTTCACTGGGGACCTAATGAATGCTACCATTTAGTCACCGCCATTTACTAATTGATCACAACTTATCAGGTGCTATACATGTATATTTATATTTACATTTATTCATTTTATTTAACCCTGAAAAACTCTCCCTGCTTTATAGGAATTCATATCACCATTTTCCACATAAGGAAATGGAAATGCAGAGAAACAACATCACCCATAAAGGTCACACAGCTAAGAAAGAGAAACCTGGATTCAAATCCAGATCTGTGGGATTTCAAAGTCCATGTTCTCAGAACTCTGTGCACTTCACACAGGTTTGAGTATATAAAGGTGAATAAGAAATAAACCTGGCTTTGAGAAGTTTATGGTCTAGCAGATCTTTATAAATACCTCTTACGTGCCTAGGACTACAAGGCATTGATCAGCCCAGCCCTTAGCAACACAGGTCCATCTGCACATTGAGCGTGCCTGCCTTCCTCACAGGCTTGAAGGCTTCAAGTCCCTTAGGCTCCAGTGAGGTGGTGGATGGGGCAAGGGGATGGAGGTTAGGAAAACAATTAAACACTTTGGGGAATAGCCCTCATAAATTGAGCCATTCAAATATGTAGTATTTTCAAATACATGAGAAATAAAATGAAAAACTCATACTGCAGAACTCTCAACCCAAACGTCTAGAAGCGTAAGTGAATCAGACTTCCTCCAGTTGAGTTGTCAGATAAAATACAGGATGCCTCATAAAATCTGAAATTCTAAATAAACAATATTTTCAGCATAAATATATCTCAAATATTGCATGAGCTAAACTTGAACTAAAATGCATATATTTATGCTGAAGTACTTGTACTAAAGTTAATTCATTTATCTGAAATTTGAGTTCAACTGGCCACTCTGTATTTAATTTGCTAAATCTAGCAACCCTAGACTCCAGGGGAAATGGGCTGATAATTAATTAATTCTATATTGCTCCCATCTTCATCTTTGCCCTTTGAATAGCCTGACCTACTGGATATTAAGCTGCTGAGACACATGTAAAAGCAAGCCACTGGCATCCCCCAGGCAAAAAGAAATGAACATTTTCCCAGGATACCCTTCACTTACCGCTAAGTTTTCTCTTACCCCTTTTAACAAGGCCACTTTAAGACCTGGTATGCTCTAGGCATGTTTACTTTTGAAAGTTTCATCGCATGTCATACCCTAAACAATAAAATATATCCACATTAATATCTTTGTCTCTATCTATAGAAGCTGAGCTCACTTGTAGGTGACTAGATTGACCCAGTGTTAAGTAGTCATTCAAGTATACATTTATTCACTTCAAAGTTTTGATTTTTTTCCTACTCTGGAACCAATATTTTTTCCAAGTCTCAACCATTTTCACAGCCAGATGCAAAACACATAGGTCCCAGGTTCTGTACCTTGCATAACAAATGGATAAAATGATGTTCGTCGTCTCTTTCCATTCTGTGAGGGCTGGCAGGACCCAGGCAGTTCACGGACACTTGATTTTATGCCTGGAAGGACTGCTGGAAAAGCTAATAGGCTTTACATGTTTTCAACTGAATGCTTGCTAAACACACTGGCCAAAGAAGCCTGACCCTTAAGCAGGGCTCCCCTTGCCCTGGCTTAGCCATTTATGAAACCAATGACCCAGGGTCCTACCTGAGCCTCATGCACAGTAAAAAAAAGATCATACATCTTATCCTACTTCCTCCTTAGAAGGATCAAATGAGATCTGATCAAAGTGTTTAGAAATTCTAAAGTGCTTAAAGATAATTAGTAACCACCCTCTGTGTCTTATCAACAGATTTCCAAGGTGAATTTATGCAAGGTACTTTTGTAATTAAAAATACATACTCAAAATACCAACACTGTTTTTCTGAACTATAAATCTGAATGTTTGCACTACATCTCCTTAAAGCAAGATTTCTCTACTTCAACTAAATTAATACAGAAAGGCAAGTTCTCTTAATCAGCAAAACTGTCAATGTCACCATGTAGGTATCTCAGTCAATTATTTGGGCATTTTGATAGGTTAGACTCATTTTGAAAGTTGTTTGTGAAATGTATTTAATTGGTTTGTCTGTTTTGATTTTGAGTGTGAGTTGCTGTAGCTGTCCATGTAATTATGGCAGTTTTGCAACAAACCACAGGAAAAAAACAGTTGTTCAGTCTGAAGGCAGGACAGAGATTCTGTGTGTACATTGTATATAAAGCCTTCTGGCTGTGAGTATTAAACTCTGGTATAATGAAGACCTTGTATTTCTTGTATACGAGGCCAGAACTCTTCTTATACTGCCAGAGATCCAGCAGCCTCTAAAGAATGGGAGTAGCTGCTGCCAAAAATGACTGAGTGTCATGAAAACACTTCTACTGTACTGTATGATCGTCTCAGGGTCCATGGGAAAGACTTAAATTTGCAAATTAAGCTTTTATAGTCTATCTGAGTTAATTTAGTGGTTCTTAACAGCTGGATGTGTGTGTGTATGTGGGTCCCTGTATGTGTGTGCATGCTAATTTTAATACTGTTTAGATTCCAAATGTAAATCCAAATGCAGTAGTTGTGCAACTTACATTAATCAATTCCATAGGAGAACTTGGGACAAGTAAAAGCTTTAAAGGCCTTGCAGACATTCACTAAAGGATACTGTTTACTAAGGATACAGTTTTATCTCAAATACGTGTCATTTGTCCATTCATCTTCCTTTTCTGCTCTATTGCATCTTTAGGTTTTTAGGTTAAACTACTTAGAAAATGTTCACAGATTTAAATTTTCACCATCACTGAATGTGATTTTTATTATTTCTTTTTTCTCCCAAAGATGCATTTGCCATCTTGATTTTGCCAAAGGAGATGTCAAGAAAGGTATGTTGACATTTATTGGGTTCTTATCATGTTATAAAGAAGTACATGCTAAATGCCTTTTATGTACATTATTTAAATCTATTGAGCAGCCTGTGGGGGCTGCCCTGGTGGCTCAGATGATAAAGAATCTGCCTGCATTGCAGGAGACCCGGGCTCAATCCCTGGGTTGGGAAGATCTCCTGGAGGAGGGCATGGCAACCCACTTCAGTACTCTTGCCTGGAGAATTCCATGGACAGAGGAGCCTGGCGAGCTACAATCCATGAGGTCGCAAAGAATTGGACACGACTGAGTGACTAAGAACAGTGCAGCAGACCCTGCAGCCAGCACACTCAGTACCCTCAGTTTATGGGTGAAAAACGGAGGCTTCAGTTTCAAAACAGATGATTAAACCATTCCCCATGAAGAATTGTAAATTTATTTTCATTTTTCCTTTTTTATAGAAAAACTGTTCTTTCCTCTCTCCTTTATACCAGATATTGTTCCTAACCTTAAAAGCCATTATATTTTTGAAGGCATTATTAAAAGAAATGATGAAAAATATCTTTTCTTGCAGTCTCCCAAATCAGCATAGATTCTCCTCATTTGGCAAACTCAGAAGCGGAGCCCCAACCAAAGACCAGAAAATGGATGAAACGTCCTCCTTGGCAGACTTACTGTCCCCTTCTCCAGAGCACTGAGCTGCCTGCATCCTCTCAGCTCTGACAGACCCAGCTCCCTCACTCAGCACTAAGGATTTGCTGAGCTTGTTGTCAGCAGTGAGAATGTAAAAAGCAGGGACAGACCCGCTTTCCTCATCTATAGATGAGGCTACTGATGCCCACCTCACAGGGCAGCTGTAACATTGAAATTAGAGAACATGTCTGAAATTCATTTGTCTTCTAAGTGTTGGGAAAAACGAGAAAGGAAAGTTATTCATTTCAAACAGGCAGCCATGAATTCATCCAAAATGCCTCGTTGAAATGAGTGATTCTATTGTTACAAAATTATTTTTCAGTGTTCACTTTGGAAAGCAATACAATATTGAGTCTATTAAATCTAATGATCTTTGATTTGTTTGATAAATTTGATAATCTTGTTAGAGAAAAGTTGCAGTACAACTTATCCTTTCTTTCCCCTATATCTTTTAGGATAATAGTCTTTATTATAATTATTTCTGTTAATAAAGTACTTACTATGTGTCAGGTACCTAAGACAGTAAACAACTTGCTAGGCATGGACATTACCGAGACACAGCGGGGGGGGGGGGGGGGGGGGGGGGGGGGGGGGGGGGGGGGGGGGGGGGGGGGGGGGGGCGCATTACTGAGATGAAAAGCAGGAGGTTTAGAGTAAGGTACTTTAGCCAAAAGTCATTCTACCAGCAAGTGGGAAATAGACCTAAATCTATTCTAGAAGATTTCAGAACCCACCAATCAACTACTACACTATACTATCGTAGGCTCACTTGGAATTTATGAGTGAGCTTGCCCATAATCTACAGTACTTTTCCTCATGTCTCAAGTAGGTTTTTTAGTTTGTCTATAAGTTGAGCTAAATTTACTAAAGACCAAATAGAATGCTACCTGCTTCCCAGGCGCTTGGGAAGGAAATAAACTGAAGAGGCCTGAAGCTTTAATCCAGTCCCATGTCCATGTCCAATAGTTCACTGTGATCATGAAAAATTTCCCACAGACTCTTGGCTTAACCTCAAAATCCTTCTAAACCTAGTGCCTTGAGTAAGAGCTGCTGTTCATTTATTTAAATATTAGGTACAGGAGTACCAAGTATAGTACTCTCCTCTCAGAGTTAAGCAGATGAGACAAAACTAATTCCTTTGTCTCACAAAAAAAAAAAAAAACTGAAAGTGGACATAAGCAAGGTACCTGTTTCTAAGTTACAACATTTTATTCCAGAGTTTTTTAGGTAACTTGTCCTTATTTATGGAGCTAGAACTGAAATAACACCTCAGGAAGAAAGAGAATTTGATTCTTTCTTTTAAGCAAACTTGTTCTTAAGACCTTGTCTTCTTGCACAAAGCATATGAGTACTTTGTGTTTGTTTAGTTTGGCCTCTTCCTAGGTTTTGTCCATTTTGGACACTGAAAAACCACTTGTTACCAAGAAGCACATGCCTTTACTTTTATACAGGAATTTGTGAGGTTGAAGAGATAACTTTGTGGTTGAAAGATAAGCCCACGATGGGTCTATACATGATTTCAAAGGTATAGTCCAGAAACATTGCAAAGCTAAAGTAAAAATTCTAAATTTCTAAGGAGAGGGCGGGCTATTTCCCCAAGAGCCAGATAAGGTTTGGGGCTCAATCCTACGTGAAGCCAACTACATTTCCTGAGTAGATATTGAAACCCTAGGCACACACCCAAATCTAGGACAGAAGTTGTACCTAGTAGTTGGTCAGCCTCTTGCAGTTCAAGATGTCCATCCCTCTGCTTAGGCAGCAGTGGCTCCATGCTAGCCACCCATGCTGTAGCCCTCAGGTTAGGTGTCTGGAGTCTTGCGGAGTAGTCCCCTAGCTCAGTTTTCCAGCTGGCAAGCAGAGACCTTCATGCCGGTACAGCCACTCTATATATTTACTATTCATAACGCACAGCCCTATCTGCTTTACCTGTCAAATGGAAAAAATTGCCTTTATCTATTCCTGAATTGAGCTGCAGAAAAAGGAAAAAAAAGCACTAGGTAATTTCTCAATAGGTCGCCGTGCTACATGAACTTCTCGGTAAATCACACTGCTAAATTTTTAAAAATCACAGGTGGTAAAAAATGGTTTGGAACAGGAGAGGTTTGGAATGGAAGAGAATAGTTAATGGGCTATTGTAGTATTCCATGGGAGACCATTATGAAGGCTGATAATGGGGAGTGGCACTGGGCAAGGAGAGAAATCGAAGGATTTTGAGAGCTTTTTTCGATAGCTGGGGATGTGACAAGAGATATGAAAAATGAGGCTCAAGACGTAGGCATGAGAGGAGCTCTTAAAGGCTTTATATCGCACATTAGGCTTCCCTGGTGGCTCCAGTGGTAAAGAATCTGCCTGCAATTCAGGAGACATGGAGTTTGATCCCTGGGTTAGAAAGATCCCCTAAGGGAGGAAAAATGGCAACCCACTCCAGTATTCTTGCCTAGAGAATCCATGGACAGAGGAGCCTGGCAGGCTACAGTCCATAGGGTTGCAAAGAGTTGGACACGACTGAGCAACTAAGCACAACACAGCACAGCACAGGGTATATAATGGACTTCCCAGGTGGCTCAGTGGTAAAGAACCGCCTGCCAAATGTAAGGATGTGGGTTCAATCCCTGGGTCGGGAAGATCCCCTGGAGGAGGGCATGGCAACCCACTCCAGTATTCTTGCCTGGAGAATCCCTAGGACAGAGGAGCCTGACAGGCTACAGTCCATAGGGTCACACAGAGTTGGACATGACTGAAGTAGCTGAGCGAGGTGAGTAAGAAGAGTAAAAGAAAGAGAGATTCAGTTCAGTGAATAGGGGTAGTCTTTTACATCTGGCAAGGAGGAGGCCTGTGTAAAGATTGTTGTTGTTCAGTCGCTAAGTCGTGTCTGACTCTTTGCGACCCCATGGACTGCAGCATGCCAGGCTTCCTGTCATACCATCTCCTGGAGCTTGCTCAAATTCTCATGTCCATTGAGTCAGTGATGCCATCCAACCATCTCATCCTCTGTTAGCCCCTTCTCCTCCTTGCCTCAATCTTTCTGGTTAGCCAAGGAAGGAGAGGGCATGTTTCACAGAGGTATATTTAAGAAGCTGAACAAACAGAGCTTAGCAACAATTGGTGGGAGTGGGAAAAGGAAAGTAGAGAGCAGGGATAAACTGAGTCAAGGATGATGGACTTCAGACTTTCTTGCCCTGAGTATCTGGGTTTAGATTAAAAATACAGAAGAAGAATCTGTTGAAAAAAATAAATTCTTTCCTGAAATTTCAATGTATTCATTCTATTTTGAGCAAAAATTAGGCACTGCATAGTGAAGAGATCATGAATGTATATGGAAAAATAACTCAAGAAATACAGAAATTAGACTTCAGAAGAAAAAACCCGAATTCCTAGACAATTAGATAATAACAATTGGTTTATGCTATATGACCACAAAACATGCTACACTGTGACCAATTGAACACATACATTTTCAAAAGCAAAGTGATATGAGAATGAGATGATTAAGGATTAAAGTGAGAGACAAATGCTTCCTATGACTTCTGTTACTCGTAGTTTCACTAAAGCAGCAGCTTTAATACTATCTATTAGATGCCTGTAGAATTTATTTATAAGATGACTTATGAAGTGCTGACACCATTAACTTATCCATTTTCCTTCTATGTTAGCTAACGTTGCAGAGGTATGAATGTTTATCCTGCAGGGAAGTTGAGAATATTAAGGCAAATGAAATTATTATTATGTCAATTTCTTCTTTCCTTACCACATTATAATATATATGTTCAGTATAAGATAAAAGGGGTTCACAGTAGTAATTAGGGGGAAGTGTAATAAATATTTACCAAGATTGTTATTTATTGTCCTCAAATTAGATGCAAATATAAATTAGCCTCAATTCTTGATCAAAGACGATGAATCCTGATTTGCATTTTCATCGTTATTTACTATCTATTGTAAAGCACTGTCAGGGAAAAAACGTCTTATCTGAAACACTTGATATTTTGCCAAAGCTGACTTAAAGTGAAATAAAACACCTCTTTATCTCTGATCCTATATTCCCTTTTTTTCACTTATCAGTGGAGGGAAGAATGGAGGTAGACTTGAAAGAAATTAAACAGATTGAAGACAACTCGTAGGCAAGTATGCAGTACTTCCACCATTGATCATTTATATTAAAAAACTAACACTTATCAAATTATCTTTCCAAGTAAATTAAGCAACCAGAAAGAGGCACTGATAATTTGTCAAGCGATACTTCAGACTGAATTACTGGTACGTTGCGATGAACTGAGAATCTTATTTATGGTTCCATTTGCAACTGATGTCTCCAAATCAAATTTGCCTCCTTTTCTACTAGAAAATGATGATTTTTATCTATACAGTTCTATTTCATATTATCTGCAATTTCTAGATGCTATTTTTCCATTTATATATTGCATTGCATGTCAAACAGTTTACTTACACAGAAACTAGGCCTTAAATATCACCACCATGATCAACATGATATACTAATTATATTGCTGTTAGACTCATGGCCATCTAGTCTGAGGTGATGTATTATGGCTTCCACAAGCAATGGACTTTTAGACTATTCTTTCTTCCTATTATGTGGTGTGGAAGTCGCCTCAGTCATGTCCAACTCTTTGCAACCCATGGACTGTAGCCTGCCAGGTCCTCTCTTCCATGGAATTTTCCCAGGCAAGAATACTGGAGTGGGTTGCCATTCCCTTCTCCAGGGGATCTTCTCCCAACCCAGGGATCGATGATATGCTCAAGGATAACTGTACCATTCTACTAACCAAATTCTTAACCCTAATCTTCACATAAGGTTATTTAACTCAGCCGCAAGTTATAATACCTGTGAATTGTGTCATTAATTATTTTAATCCAAGTTACCCTTCTTTGAATCCACTAGGATATGCTTGGAAAACCTCATACTTCCCCTCGTTACTCCTCACTAGAATATCATCAAATGTCTCACTTTGAATGCTGTTTACCATTGTCAGTGCCACAAGCAAATCTGCTTAAAACTCTTGGAGTTAGGACTCTAACCCATTATGCCTTAATAGATTTTTGAATTTCTAAGTGAAAACGACAACCACATTAAGATCGAATCAGTGCATGAGGTTCTGTTGAAACATAAAGACACATGAAAGATGTGTTAATTTTTTCTCTTATATTTTATACACCAATAAAGCAATCATCAAGGTATAAAGATAAAGAAATGGTGAGTTGAGACATTTTTGGGAAAAATTCTTTGATGATTTCCATCTTTTCCTGAAACCAATGTATTTTATCTTCTATCAGGTGAGAGGAGGAATCCTGCTATGTTTCAATTTTTTGAAAAGTTCAGCAACTAGGTTGATTTCTGTTCTGTCCAACACTTGTCCCTTGTTTTCTACTTTATGAAGAACATTCCAAGGAGCTTTTCTCCAGAAAGAGAACCCAGTTATATATAGATAGGACTTCAATGGGAAGCTTTTTTCTTTTTAGTGTTCATTTATAAGAACAACAGATGGAAATTTCTAAGCTGTTAATAAATGAGACGAAAGATGATATGTGGCTGGTGGCTGGTATGTTAGCAGTTTTCCCAAAATGAACAATGAGTTAAGCCAAGATGAATGCTCAACCAGTTGTTTAAAATCGGTGGGTCAAAACACTTGGTTTTACCAGGTAGTAAACACTTACAGTGTTGGACTGGGCATTTTATCAGCATTTAATAATCATATAGAATGTATGATATTATTGATTTGAACATTGGGGCACTACATTGTTCTCCTCAATAAAGGGCTTTGGAAGCAGAACACATTATTTATTTTGTGATTCCATTTAAAAGGGTAGAGAGCTAATCAAGCGTGTGTAATAAGAAAAACAATCAATAAGGAGTGCCACATCAGCTGTTAATTTCCATAATCTATACAGCATATTTTCAGCTCGGAATCCTAGACCACAAAATCTATTCCCAAAAATCTATAATCAAGGTTGGTTTCACACAATCTTCCATTTCTGTCTACACTTTCCATATAATATGGTTAAGCAAAAAAAAATGGATATACACAGATAAACCCTTGGACAAATATGGGGGGATTATCAAAAAAGAATGATTGTATAATCAAATCTATACAAGGTTAACAAATGTTACATAACAGTTAAAAACTGGCGTACTTGAAATGCCAAATTAATGTAGCCATTTTCAAATAAAACTTTTGAGATTTAGGATCTGAAGTGTTTCACAAGTGCCTAATGAGCCGTCATCATCAACAATACAGTGCAAAAATGGAAAAAGAAAAATAGTATTTGAAATGCAGTCTTCATGACTATTTTTAGATTTTCCACAGTATTATTTCCCTAATGCAAATGGCATGTGAATGACTACTTTTTCCTAGTTTAGATCTGAAACTGATGGCCTATGACCAAATAACCAGACACCAGTTTTTATTCAGATTCCTTGATCCCTGATACACATAAGAATAGTATTAACTGTTTATATTTAATGGAACTGACCATCTGGCATGCATAAAGGCCTTTCCAAGAAGCTCTGTAACCCTCTTATTTCACACATGTAGGCAAATATTGAAAGTCAGGTGAAAGAGGCCTTTTCATTGAAGCTGATGACAGTTATGAAGAATCTAAGTATTATTTTTGTTCTAACCTGAATTATTCAAAACAATCCAGAAGAGTCTTTGCAGTCAAAAGAATGGAATCTGGGGTTTCCCTGGTGGCTCAGTGGTAAAGAAGCCGCCTGCCAGTGCAGGAGACATGGGTTCAGTCCCTCATCTGGGAAGATCCCACATTCCACCGAGCAACTAAGCCCATGCACCGCAACTATTGAGCTTGTGCTCTGGAGCCTGAGAGCTACAACTACTGAATACATGTGCCACAAGTACTGAAATCCACGTGCCCTAGAGCCTGTGCTCCGCAAAGAGAGAAGCCTTTGCAATGAGAAGCTCATGCATCACAACTAGAGAGCAGCTTCTGCTCTCCACGACTAGAGAGAAGCCCATGTGCAGCCACAAAGACCCAGCACAGCCAAAAACAAATAAATAAAATTATTTTTTTTTAAAGAATGGAATCTGGGAGGGCGCTCAGTCTGTTGTACAGGGCTGCTTCACTGGGAATTCAAACATGCATCAGATGCCAAGAGCCCCGCCCCAGAGCCATAGTGATTGATTTGCATCCCTGCTGAAGGGGCCATTTCAGGGACCCCAAGAAAACCAGAAGCTTAGACAGCTTTAGTACACCTGGCTGTCCACAGTGAGGCAGGGCTGAGTCTCCATTTGGTTTCAGTGTTTTCTACAATAAGCAATGTATTCGTGGTCTCCCTTTTGCTCCCTGTCCCTAGAAATAGTCACTTCTTTGCAAGACTGGCTTTCATGATACCTTTTTGCTTTCCTTTTTAGTTTATTTAAGTCATTGTCTTAGTTCCTAAAGACCATGTGTGTGAAATACTCTGAAAGAGATGCCTCAACATGAACTAAACAAGGGCTAATGCTGCCTGATTCCAGGGCCTCAGACTTCAGACTTCTGTTGTTCAACTGTCTCCCCATCACACTTTTGATCTTCCTCTTCTCCAGGATGGACAGAGTCTATTTTTTATGGGAATTCATTTTCTCTTGCAAGTTATTTTCTTGGATAAGACCCAATGCCTCCCACAATTTTGATAATATTCACTTGATTATTTTGTTTTTTCCTAGATCCCCTGAAACATCTGCTTTAGATCCAAATCACAGTGGACTGGTTAGCAGGGCATTCTAAACCAAACATGCTTTACTTATGTCAATATGCCATAGACAAACAAAATATATTTTCCATGTTAATCCTTTTGGAATCCAACCAGAGAGCATTTTGCACAAGCATGTCAATCAACTAAAAGGGCAAATATCAGGTAACTGCAGAATTTCAGGACTGGAAAGGACACTTGGAGGTCATCTAAAACAACCCTCTCATTTTTTATATGAGGAAACCAAGACTCAGTGATGATGAGTTGCCAAAAGTTTCATTGAGTTAAGAATAGAGCTATATGCAAAATATGTAAGAAGTATAATGTCTGTAACTTAGTTTAAAGGTATTCCAAAATAAGATGGATTGAGAGATGGATGAAGGGATACATGTGATAAATCAAGTGTTGATAGGATGTAGGTAGCAGGTTCATGGGTTCATGATTGTTGACTGTAAACACTTAACTCGGGTGAATGCTTGAAAACTTTCATTATAAAATGTTGGGCATTTGAGATCTGCAACAAATTTATGAAGCTAAAAACTCAATGAGACTGGGGATAGATACCTCATAATAGGTTCAGTATACGCACAGATGAATGCTGGTATCCACTTTCACTGTAGATAACCTAATGTGGAGTCTTACTCAGAGAACACAGTTCTTTAAGGTACATTGGAGGGACTCAGAAAAGTAAAATAGCTTTGATCTTGTGAGAATTCTTGCAATTCCGAGTGAAAGAAAATCACTCAGACTGACTTAAGCAAATAAAGGGACAATATGCTGCTGCTGCTGCTAAGTCGCTTCAGTCATGTCCGACTCTGTGCGACCCCATGGACTGTAGCCTACCAGGTTCCTTTGTTCATGGGATTTTCCAGACAAGAGTACTGGAGTAGGGTGCCATTGCCTTCTCCGAAAGGGACAATATGGGTTTCCATAAATGAAAAGTCTAGGGGTAAACCTGGCTTGATTATGGTGATTATCTGCACCAAAATTTCCCATCTCTTGTCTCCACTTTCTTTTGCATTGGCTCTGTTCTCATTCACGCTTTCCCTTCCTAGTTGCTAGGATCTCTATACTTCCCTGTTTATATCACCATAGGTCCAACCTCAGGAGAAGGGACAGTATACTTCTATCAACTGTAGAAGCAAAAGTCTAAAGAGTGCAGTTTGCTTGCTCAGGTTGAATTATGTGCCCATCCCTAAAACTAAAACCACTTACCAAAAGACTGCAATACTCTGACTGGACATGTTTAGGCTGGCATGTGCACATGGACTCTTAGAAGCGGAGACTAATAATCCAAAGGAAATTGCAATTTGTGTTCCCCCAAATCTAGGGGCGGATGCTGAGTCATTAAAATGAAATGCCATGTCACGAGTTTGCTGTCAGAATATCTCTTAGATTGCTGAAGAAATTGTCTTAAGGTTGGAGATGGGAACAAGGAGTAGACATCCGAGATGCAACCCATCCTCCAGTAAATTCTGTAGTGTATTTCTGATCTTAGAAATCACTCCCCAAAGGATCACAAGTGAAATGGGTGAAAGTGGCCCATTTCAAGAAGAGGTGCACAAGCTGGATCTGTGATGCAAGCTCCCTAGAGAATGATCTAGGACTTGGTGAACGAGGAGCTTGAGATATTGGTACACATGGATTCCAGGCACATAGAATAAATGAAAAATTGAGAGTACTGAAAAGGATCCTAAAGCCAGAGACACTCTTGGAGCCTCACTCTCAGAAATCTTAGCTACTTTTGCCAGTCAAACTGGAAGGACATTCAGTGGCAGTTCTTACCTTTAGCTAACTTAAGTCAATTTCCAAATAAATTGTAGGTGTGAACTATTTCACTAAATATCATTACATTGACTGGGCTACTCATTCTGATTTGGTGGTGATATCATCAGATGCATTGTTCAGTCAAGACAAACTTTATTTTCATAATCATGAGTTCAGTTCGGAAGAGCTGTGAAGGCTATAAAGTTACGAGAGCCGTCTTTCCATCCCCTTTCTCAGGGTAGAACAGCTGGGCCCTGTAGAGCTGGTCCACAGGGCAGAGTGTTGCCCACAGCCGTCATGTGTAGAGCCAGAAGGCAGTGGCCAAACAGCCTCCAGGAGAGCCTTCCCAGGCAACCAAGAGGAGTATGTCTCTAATGGCTCCTGAAGACAAGGAAGGCTGGAAGCCAAAGTCAGAACCACAGAATGGAGCCAAAGGTTTCAGATAGCCCATGAAGATTAGAGCAAGAGACAGCGAGTCATGACTGGCAAAGGAAGGTGCCCTGGACAAATTCTAGAGATAAGGCTGCTGGCAATAGACTGTGTACATGGGCTAAGTTATCTAGGGTGGGGAAAATGACCAGTTTTCAATACCTGGCAGCATGCTCACAAATCTAATTTGAACTGTGTATAAAAGTACCCTTCTAGACACCTAAGCTTAACTTAGGTCACCCCTCGTTACCTAAGCACATATTTCCAAAGGTGGAGTAGAGTGCTATCTAGAAAAGGTCTTGAAGAAATATTTGATGGACGAAATTGGGATTTTTAAAGGTGTCTTGATCCAGATACTTGCACGTGCCTTATACCTTCCTGCAAATTTTCAAATGATTTCTTTTCTATATTTTTCTCAGCTGTCAGAAGGCAGTGACCAGCGTGACCACCAGGTTGACAGTCTTGGTGATGCATACGCTGTAAAGGGAAAAAATGTATTTTCGTTCACTCCAGAACTACTGACAGGGTGTCTGCTATGTGATGAGCCTTGCACTCAGCAGTAGGAATGCAGGGTGAATGGAAGTGGAGTCAGGCAAAACTAAGTGAAAATCTTGGTTCTGCAATGGTGTGGGGGTGTGACCTTGAGCACATTAGGTTTGTAAGTATTTTTGTCATTTAAAATCCAGTAAGAAATACTTGAGTCACAGATTATGTTAAGGATTCAATTAGATAACAAACATAAAAATTAACACAATATTGTAAAACAATTACACTTCAATTTTTAAAAAGTAAAAATGAAAGAAGTTTCTTTTTAGAATTTTAATTTATAATGTCATAACATAAAAATATTATATCCTGAATATTCATTGAAAGGACTGATGCTGAAACTCCAATACTTTGGCCACCTGATGTGAAGAACTGACTCATTTGAAAAGACCCTGATGCTGGAAAAGATTCAAGACAGGAGGAGAAGGGGACTACAGAGGATGAGATTGTTGGATGGCATCAGCAACTCAATGGACATGAGTTTGAGTAAACTCCGGGAGTTGGTGATGGACAGGGAAGCCTGGCGAGCTGCAGTCCATGGGGTCACAAAGAGTTGGACATGACTGAGCGACTGAACTGAACTGAACATAAAAATAATTGTTTTCATTACTGTGGATCATCTTAATGCCATGATACAAAATCATAAAATCTGAAATTCACCCTCTTTCAAATGACACCTGAGAGAGGTCATCTCAGATTATCCTATATAAATGAGTATACCTTCCTTCATCCAATGCAGGAAACTAACTCCACCACTGTAGCTTTCTTCAACCCCTGTATATCACCAACATCTGACATGCTGGGCAATTACTTGTTGACTTGTATATATTCTATCTTTCACCGTTAGAATGAAAATTCAAGGAGAGTAGAATCGGTTTGGGGTGTGTGTGTGTGTGTGTGTGTGTGTGTGTGTGTGTGTGTGTGTTTTATTTGAAATATAATTGAGGTTTCATTGTGTTTTGTTCAGTGACTTATCCTTGACACCAGAACTATACCTGGCACATCAATCAGTTCAGTTCAGTCGCTCAGTTGTGTCCGACTCTTTGTGACCCCATGAACCGCAGCACGCCGGGCCTCCCTGTCCATCACCAACTCCCTGAGTCCACCCAAACCCATGTCCATCGAGTGAATGATGCCATCCAACCATCTCATCTTCTGTTTTCCCCTTCTCCTCCTGCCCTCAACCTTTCCCAGCATCAGGGTCTTTTCAAATGACTCAGCTCTTCGCACAGGTGGCCAGTTTCAGCTTCAACATCATTCCTTCCAATGAATACCCAGGTGATCTCCTTTAGGATTCTCCTTTAGGATGGACTGGTTGGATCTTCTAGCAGTCCAAGGGACTCTCAAGCGTCTTCTCCAGCTCCACAGTTCAAAAGCATCAATTCTTCGGTGCTCAGCTTTCTTTATAGTCCAACTCTCACATCCATACATGACCACTGAAAAAACCATAGCCTTGACTAGACGGACCTTTGTTGGCAAAGTAATGTTTCTGCTTTTTAATATGCTGTCTAGGTTGGTCGTAACTTTCCTTCCAAGGAGTAGGCGTCTTTTAATTTCATGGCTGCAATCACCATCTGCAGTGATTTTGGAGCCCAGAAAAATAAAGTCAGCCACTGTTTCCACTGTTTCCCCATCTATTTGCATGAAGTGATGGGACCGGATGCCATGATCTTAGTTTTCTGAAACCTGGCACATAGTGGACACCAATAAACATATACTTTTAAATGAACAAAAATATCTGTGTACAGTTACCAAATAGATGTATGGCTTCTACCATGAATTAATAACAAAGCTTTTATGTGATCTGTGTGAACTTTTACAGTTTAACCATTTTCAGCTCACAGCTCCTATAACAAGGCTAGAGAAAGTGAAAATTCTACTTCACGGTCAAGTAAATTGAAACTCAGACAAGTTATGTGTGTCAACTGATATCACACAGCTCATGCGTCATTCCCTCATTGAAACCCGATTCTAGCAATATCACACGTGCAGAAGTCACTTGAGTATGCAAAATAGCAGTGTTCCATTTGGATCTGTCATTAAATGAATTGCTTACTTTCTACTTGAATCTCAAGTTTCTTCTATTAATGACAGTATGCAAATACTGACTTTTTCGCACCCTGCATTACAAAGGTTAAGGGCAAAGAATTAACACCTGCTGTATGATGTTGCTTTTGTACAGATAAAGCAAAAAGATCTGGAGCTTGATTTATAAATACTTGCATAGTAAGTATTTATAATGCGTGGTAAACAATGAAAAAAAGCTTAACTTCCATCTGACAGAGAATAACGGCAACATACTATGTCCAATTAAGATCTGCATTTTTCCCATTCACCACAGAAAATTTACTTTGTTAATACAGTGACTTAAGGTGAGTTGGTAGTCAGCATCTTATTAAGTCCCATTCTGGAAAACTTGAGGAGTAGGCAGACCTTAGCTTTTGTGTGTTGCCTGGCCTTCCACGCCACACCATTCTCAGAAAACAACAAGCATCTTGAGAAGTTCCTTTGACATCTTTATGACCCTTCCCCCACCAAATGCCCAAAGTGGACCCATCCCTCCACTCTAAACAGAAACATAACTTGAAATGCTCACTTACACTATGTTGTTAAGATCTTAATGATTCCACAATACTTTTAGATTCAAATCTCAGTGCAAAGTCAGGCTCCACCACTTACCAGATCTCTGGCTTTGGACAAGTTACATAATTTTTCTTTAATCCTCTTTCTCGTGTATAGAATGGAGTTATTAATAGTGCTTACTTCACAGTTTTGAGTGAACATTGTATGTGTGTGTTTGTGTGTGTGAGAGAGAGAGAGCCTGGAATTTAGTGTTATTTAAGCATTTGCTATTAAAGAGAGAGAGGTCATGAAAAAGAAGTGACAAATCCAGATTTGATTTCTGTGACCTGAGCAAGTTAGCTAATTTCTCCGAATCTTAGACTCCTTAATAAAGCAGGAATAGTCTCTAGTTTACCAAGTCAGATAAGGATTGCTAATATCATACATAAAGCATCTACAATATTATATGATCCAGAACAGATGCATCATGTTGTATTAAATATTATTCTTTGTAATATTATTCTTTTCAAATTAAAAAGGGATTGAGGGAGATATCAATGTTATTCTAAACTAATCAATGGGATGGTGCTCTTGAGGGAGTGGCTTTGTTGAAGAATGAGACCTTCTTTTAAACGAGGCCAGCATTAATGATAGAACATTTTGGTTTTAATACTATATGTGCAGATTGTACTTTTCCAGGATGATCACAACAATATCCCTATGCCACGTGCTTGTTTTACTCCAAGACTTTGGCATAATTTGAATGTAGAGCTGGATGTATGTTCCTTTCCCTTGAACTTGGACCTTTGTAACGACCTTGATCACTAGAGATGTTATATGACTTCCAAAGCTAAGTCATAAAAATGCCATGCACTTCTGCATCATTTGTGGGGGACAGTCCTTCTGTGGGATGCCAGCCACAACGTAAACAGTGGAACTGCTCTGACACTGCCATGCTGTGAGGAAGCCCCAACTAGCCCATGTGAAGAGAACATACGGAGAGGCCCTAAGACTACGTGATAAACCCCAAGCCAGAGTGGCCTAGCAAAGCCTTTCCCAAATTCCAGAAGCTCAGAACAATGAGAAATAGTAAAACGATTATTATTTTCAGTCACTAAGCTTAGCAGTGGTTTGTTATACAGTTTTACAAAATAGATTCACTACACCATGGTTTTATTGTGCTTTACTGGGTGGAAAGATCTTTTACTATATCTTATTATCGTATCTTATTTGACACAAATGTCTCATGAAAATAGATATTCCCATTTCTTTTATGGTTGAGGAAATGGAAGATCTGAGAAGTTAAGTGATTTTTCCCAGAGGTCACACAGCCAAGTGTAATGGCAAAGCAGGTATACAAATACAGATCCTCCAATTTCAAGCGAAAAACTTGGTCAGTCCATATAACTCATCTAATAGTAAAGGACTATGAGAAGAATGATAGAGAAACTGCTGATGGAGTAGCTCTTCCTTGAGTTCCAAAAACCTTTGTAAACTGAGCTTGTATAAGGAGATGTGATTTACTTCAAATTTAGCCTGCTGTTGGCTGATGGATTTCCATAGTTTGCACCATAATTAAGAGTTAGCGGATTTGTAACTACTTGAAATAAAAAACAGAAGCATGTTCAATATTTACATTTCATTTTAGAAGATCTTAGTCATTTTATTGTTATTCAATTTCACATTGTAGTTTTATGATTTCTCACTTGCATGAATATTAGTTGAAATGGGAAATATACTCAGTGATTTAAACACATGTGTATTTTAGTATTGGGGGAAAATTTAATTAGGGTGATGTGTCCTGAAAAAAACAATCATTCTACAAAAGTGAAAATTCCTGCTATGCCATTGTGTTTTCTAAAAATACAGAGTAAACAAAGATAGTACATTACATGATATCTGGTCTCTTGAAATTCCTACACGTAATTTAAAATGTCGTGCTTTTATTTCACCCTGTATTTTCAACATACAAAATGCTTGTTTTTCCCCCTGATGATTCTGACTGCTGTTTGTTTCTGATTGGCCATAGCAACTGAAGGTTGTCTACAGAGTACTGTAAAGTCAGCATCAAGAATCATTTCTCTTCCAAACCATAATTTGAAAAGATATATGCACCCCAATGTTCATAGCAGCACTATTCACAATAGTCAAGGCATGAAAGCAACCTAAATGTCCATCAACAGGTGAACAGATAAAGAAGATGTGGTACACATATACAACGGAATACTACTCAGCCATTAAAAAGAATGAAGTAATGCCACTTGCAGCAACATGGATGGACCCAGACACTATCATACCAAGTGAAGGAAGTCAGACAAAGGCAAATATCATACGACATTACTTGCATGTGGAATCTAAAAAAAAAAAAGGATGCAAAAGAACTTATCTACAAAACAAAAACAGACTCAACTGAACCACTTTGCTGTAGACCTGAAACTAACACAATGTTGTAAATCAACTATACTCTAATATAAAATAATTTTTATCTATTTTAAATTAGTTTATCTATTTTTTAACTTTACAATATTGTATTTGTTTTGCCATGCATTGACATGAATCCACCATGGGTGTACATGTTTTCCCCTTCCAGAACCCCCCTCCCACCTTCCTCCCCATCCCATCCCTCCAGGTCATTCCGGTGCAACAGCCTCAAGCAAAAGAACCATCTGTCTTCCCTACGTTGTCCCAAAACACAAGCATTCTCTAGGTTATATCCTGGAGTGCTTCAGGATTGATGGAGCATGGAACCAAGGACTTTATCTGGTTTCTCCTCTTAAGAGTTCCCCAATTTAGAGTTCTATTACCTTGGTACCATGGATTTCTTTCCCTACAGCTGTTGTTAAAAAGAAATATTTTTAAGGATAATATCAGTTTAGATTTTAGTTTTAGGGCTATTTTTAGGAACCTCTGACATATCACTTCCTGAAATTCAGATTGACATTGCCAGCTTGCCTAGAATTATAAAATATTCAGAGTCAATAGAGCCCTTTGAGTTCATTTAGTACAAACTGTTTAACAAATAGGCCAATTGAGCCTCCAAGAGAGAAAGGACCTAGTCCATAGTCACACAGTAAGCTGAGCTGGCTTCCTCTGTGTCTAGAGCCCTCTTCCACTAGAATTCCTTTGCTCAGTGAGCCTCCTTCCTCAACTTCTGCCACTGGGAGAGCTTTGCCTCTGTAGTTTCACATGAATATGTGGTAAACACTTCAAAAGCCATACTGCCCCTAAGCATTACAGGGCAGGCAGTCAGAAAACTTTGTGGAACTTACAGAGTGAACCGCTGGGTGACTGAACTCAAAGATGTTCTAATCCTATCTCATGTAAACACATTCTCTGCCTCTAAAAACTCCCTGACTACTTATGGGCAAGGCTGTGGCTTCCCTGGTGGCTCAGATGAAAAAGAATCCACCTGCAATGCAGGAGACCCAGGTTCAATCCCTGGGTCAGAAAAATCCCCTGGAGAAGGAAATGGCAACCCACTCCAGTATTCTTGCCTGGGAAACTCCATGGACAGAGTCAGACATGACGGAGCAACTAACGCCACCACCAGGGGGTACCATAATAAGCTCTTTTCCTCTAAGATTGAATGCATAAGCATGTCTCTAGGCTCTGCCCTACCCCAGACAGACACACCATTCCTCTTTGTTTTCAGTTGAAGATGAAAGAGGAAACTTCTACCCAGGTTCTGCCTCTCTCTCTGGCGTGACATTTCCTTTGATCTTTCTCTTTGATTCCTGACTCATGTCTTTTGGTTCTGGAATGTCTAATGGATGAATTTCCTTGGCTCAATGCACAGTTGTGAATCAAGCCAGACCCACATGTAACAGACACTGCCAAGATCCCACTTGCTAGGGAAGGAGGTGAGGACCTTTCGAAACTTAAAAAAGAGAAAATCAGTATTTTAATTACAGCTATTAGTTTGATTATTTTAAATAGCTTAACATGAAAAATATAACTGAGTAATTATCAGTCAAGTTAGACCAGTCTTTGGTATGATCTATCTGGGACAAATGAAAAATTCTAACTCATCAAATTAACTGGGTAATTCAGGAAATAAATCTTTGATCTGGGAAGAGTTGAGATTTTGTGAAGGCCTGAATTCGTAATCCACCCCTCCCATCTAAACCAAAAGTAGTCAATAGGTTCCTCCTTTCTTCAATGTGCTTCAGAGTTATTCTCGTAGGCCAAATGAAATTTGCTCAGTTTGGCAGCGCCATTAATATAGCTCCAAGTGAGGTGTCAAGTTTCCCACCAAGAGCTCCAACACTGAGATAAACTATCACAGCTGTAAGGGGAAGTGATGGTCCCAGGCCAGTCATCATGTATAGACATGGCTACAGTGTGGGTATAAAGTGCACTTGTAAAATGGAAAACACTTAATTAAGCAAACAAAGAACACTAGAGCTTTTCCCACATTACAGAGAAATCCTTCAAGGCCAAAACAAACCCATAAGATTTCTCCATATGCACACCACATCATAGACACAATATATACATTGTGTGGAAAGGGAGGAGAAAAGAAGAAATAATCATCTAAATTTGGTAATTAATGTACATCAGTTTTAATGAATATTGTTTAA
Source organism: Okapia johnstoni (assembly GCA_024291935.2). Taxonomy (NCBI): domain Eukaryota; kingdom Metazoa; phylum Chordata; class Mammalia; order Artiodactyla; family Giraffidae; genus Okapia; species Okapia johnstoni. The sequence goes on from CM044305.1 coordinate 107,893,996, forward strand.
AAGTTGCACAACAGTCCTATCAACCAGTGCTCCTCAGACTTTAAGTTATACAAGAATTATCTGGGAAGCTTATAAAAATGCAGCTTCAGATCCAATGGGCCAGAGATTCTTCATCAGAAAACAAGCTCCCAGTTGAGGCCCAGGCTTCTCATCCACATACCATACTTTAAGTCATGAGGCTCTAGGCCAGAATTTCCCAACCCATGTGTCACAGTATTACACTCACAGTCAACATCCACATCCCTTGGGGCAGCAGCTGAACCCAAACCTCTGGCAGTGAAGCTTGTCTTAGACTGTTGTGCAAATGTTACCATTTTCTGTGTGTGCCCACGATCACGAAAAGGTTGGGAAGCACAGCTGTAAGGAATAATGGAGGTTTACCAAAATTCCCATTAGTAATAGATTATTCTTAATAGTAATCCTAACAAGACATCACTTATTGCATGCATATTTTATGCTGGGAAAGGTGCCAAGTAATTTACTTGGTTTTTTCATATAATCCTCATAATAGTCTTAAAAGGTCCATGCTACTATTATTAGGCCCTAGGTAACCACAACTACTCTTAGGGATTTGCATTTTAAATATTATCTCTATACAGATGATTCTCGAATTAATATCTGCAGCTCTGACTTCTCCCCTTGAATTCCAGGTTCATTGTCCAACTGCCTACTTGACATTTCCACTTGGAGGTGTTCAAAGTCCATAACATGTCTTAAGCAGGATACCTGCTCCTCTCCCAAGCTGTTTCTCTCCAATTGCTCTAGTTAAAAAAAAACAAACTAGGAGTCCTTTTTAAAAAAACACTTAATAAACTATAGTTGATTTACAATGTTGTGTTAATTTCTTCTGTACAGCAAAGTGTAGAAGTCTTTTTTTTTTTTACTTTTCTTTCCTTGAAAATCCATGCACAGATAATCCATTAGGAATACTGTCAGCTCAAGTTTCAAACTAGATAATCTGAGTCAGTCTAGTTCTAGCTCCTCTGGCACCCTCAGCTCTGGTTTGGATCACTGTAAAAGCCTCTTGGCTGTTCTTTTTCTCTGCTCTCCTCTTGGAGCAGCTCTGGTTGTCTGGAGGGAGGTGGCATGTCTGTGAGTGGCAGCTGATGAGGTCAGATCAGCAAAGTTGAGCCAGATGATAACAACAAACATTTATACTGCAACGGGGCTTCCCTTATGGCTCAGCTGGTAAAGAATCCGCCTGCAGTACGGGAGACCTGGGTTCGATCCCTGGGTTGGGAACATCCCCTGGAGAAGGGAAAGGTAACCCATTCCAGTATTCTGGCCTGGAGAATTCCATGAACTGTATAGTCCATAGGGTGACAAAGAGTTGGACACAACTGAGCGACTTTCACTTTACTTCACACTGCAATGACTATGCTGTAGACCACTTTCTATGTCCCTTGCACAGAATATTCAATACAAATAACCCTTTGAGTCACATACTCTTATTACCCCCACTTTACAGGTGAGGATACTAATGACACGAAAAGCCAAATAACTTGCCAAAAGTTACCCAGCTAGTGAGCAGCGGGTCCAGGATTCAAACCCAGGCAGACTGACTCTTGAGTAAGTGACTTGAACTCTTCTGTTCTACATTCTCTATGAAGGTTTTTGTGTGTCGCACCGAGGAGTGTGCACTGTGACCTGAAGGTCAGGAAAGAGGGCGTTAAAGTGAACAAATCCACTAAGTCAATGATGTGGTCATTTTTGTCTACAGAAGAGTAAGCCAAGTCAAGCAAATGGTTATTTTTAACTGAATTGATAATTTGCATGAACTGAATCAAAATGGTCAAGTTGCTTGAGGAAACAGGCAACTGCCCCTGGAAGCTGTGTACATTGCTAATTTTGCCAGTCCACTCCTCTAATCCTAGAGAAAGTGTCCTTAAGGAACCCCAATTGTTTTAGATAAGGAACATTTGTCTGCTGCTTCCATGTATTTAGACCAGTATATATTTTTACGCTTTTTCACAATGTATAATTCGAGTCTGAATAAGAAGTAGAAGAGCATGAATACCAATCTTTTTCATGACTGTAACAATACCTTGCCTATTCCGGAAAACACCTCCCAAGAGACCTCCCTTATACTTAACTCACCTCTTAGCAAATAAAACCTGGAATGTTATTCACTATATCTCTGGTAGCGATCAATGTACTATGCTAATAAAAAAATATCTATTCACACCTATCACTTGCCTCTAAGGTCTGAGAGGAAAGTCACATGATAGGGAAGGCACACATTTCTGTGGTACCCTGTGTGTGACTCTTTTGGCGCTGATCACTCTATATCACCATGGTCTGCTTACTTGGCCATCTCTTCCACTGGACTGTGAGCTCCTCTAGGGCAAGAATCCTATTTTGTTCAGCTTTGCATCCCAAGCACCTAGCACAGTGCTTAGAAAAGAGTGAGCCCTCCATACAAGATTAATGGATAAACTAAGTAACATTTGATATGCCTGATCACTCCTTCTTACCTGAATTACTTTTTCACTTTGCATCTAAGATGCTACTCTCTCCTGGTTTCTCTCCTACACTTGATGGCTATTCTTTTCCAGTCTCCAATGGTTCTGCCCTCGCTCCTTCACTGACTTTCTGGTCTTTTGACTTTAAATGCCACCCAGAAGTTGACAATTCTAAAATCTTTATCTTGAGCCCAGATTACTCACCTCTACTCAAGGTTCATATAGTCAACTGCTTACTCTGCATTTCCAATGAGACATCTAAACACAAACCTAATATATCCAATGTCTAGCTCTTGATTTTTTGTTTCTTAACCTTCTATCCTTATGGTCTTTCCCATCCTAGTAAGTGGCAACTTCATTTTTCCAATAGCTCAAAGCAAGCAGTGTGTTTTATAGTTCCTACTGTCTCTGCTTTCAGATTATTTCCCTAATTCAACCATTTTTCATCAGTTCTATCCAAGTTGAAGCCTGCAACATAAGCACCATGAAAGCAGGGACTACCTGTACTTCAGTACCTGGCATGTGCCTGGAACAGAGTGGACACCCAATGAGTATTTCTTGAGAAAATGGATTAATAAAATGGGAGAGTGTAGAAAGAAAATGATAAATTTTAACTTATAGTCACAGCTGGTGAAACCAATCACAAATCCCCAGAATCTATGAGTGCAAACTGCACTCCTCATCTAACTGTGCAACCAGCTAGACCCCTGACTCTGCCTTGCACATCTTTGTATAGTTAATGCTTCACTTAGGATGTGGGACATGTCAGGTACTCAAAAAACACCAAACAAAAGGACATATTTTGCTATTAGAAAGAAAGCCTACCTATTTCAGCTTGTGTGCCCCCTGGGTTGATGTGAGACAGGCTTGTTAAAAGTGCTTGTAAAACACTTTACAATTGTCAGGCACCAGGGCCATGCGTGGTAGTGGGTGGATTTTTATTTGAATGGAGAAGCCATTAGCACTGTGGTGAATTCATTGATCTGATTTGTCCACAAGGGCTCCTTCATGTGGCTCTAACAGCCCTTCTATTATGAGGGAATTAACCTGCTTGCCTTTGCAGAACAGGAAGATGAACTTACAGCACTGCTTAAGAGTTAAGGCCTGTAAAGCCTTACATTTGCACCAAACCAGAATCATTTGGGAATGACCCAGAATCATAAAAACCTATCCTAAAACAAAATGAAATTAGGCCTGAGTATTAGGGAAATTTACTTAACATACACAAATACTTTTTTGTAAAAACTTATTAATCAGCATTGAAAAATCCACACTTTTAAAGAGCACATTAAAAAAAGTGAAAGTTCAAACATACATTAATAAACTCATATGTAGATAAATTTGGCTTAAAAATCCAGATATTTGGTTTTCCGGCTTACATATACATTATTTTAAAAACATAGATAGTCAATACAATTAACTTAGTAATCTGTGTCATATATTGATGTTTCTTTTTTCACATCATTTACTAGTCACACTTGATTATTACTTTTTATTTATTTTTTATTTTTATTAATTTATTTATTTCAGTTGGAGGCTAATTACTTTACAATATTGTAGTAGTTTTTGCCATACATTGACATGAATCAGCCATGGGTTCACATGTGATTATTACTTTTGACAGAGGAGGAAACTGAGGTTATGTAACCAGCCCAAGGCTCTCACTGATTGGTTAAGAGAACTAGGATTCAAACCCAAGTGTCTCAACTCCCAGAGTTGAGATTAAAATACAGATATGTCTCACTTCAGAGCACATGCTCTTTTAACACCCGACAGCAATTTTTACAATTAAAAGTCCTTTCCGAGTAGGAGGGATGCAGATAAAATTAATATTGTTTATGAGCTGATGAATATCAAAGCTGGACAATGGATGAGCAGAGGTTCATTTTACTATTCTATGTGATTTTTACTTTTGTCTGTCATTTTCCATAATAAAAATAATAAAAAGAGCTGATGCGAAGAGCCGACTCATTGGAAAAGATCCTGATGCTGGGAAAGATTGAGGGCAAGAGAAGGGGGTGACGGAGGATGAGATGGTTGGATGGCATCACTGACTCAATGCACATGAGTTTGAGCAAACTCTGGGAGATAGTTTAGGACAGGGAAGCCTGGCGTGCTGCAGTCCATGGGGTCGCAAAGAGTTGGACACGACTTAGTGACTGAACCACAACAATAATAAAAAGAATGTTTTAAATCTTCTTTCTTCTTTCCACTCCAAGTTTTCTTGAATGCTAGGTTTAAGTAATAGAGTACATGCATTGCTATTTCTTTCTTTAACTTTTATGCTAGCAAAATTAATACATGCTCATTTAAAAGATTCATCAAGTATAAGAATAAAAGTAGAAAATAAAAATTCTTTATAATCCACTCACCCCCAAATAAATATTTTCATATATTGATATCTCACTTTCTATCAACTTTTCTTGCTACTGTGGTATAAAATACACACAATACACACAAATACCTATACTATTTTAAAGTGAACAGTTCAGTGGCATTAAGTATTATTCACAATGTTGTACAACCACCACTACCATGTAGTTTCAGAATCTTTTCATCACTACAAAAGGAAATTTCAAACTCATTAAGTATCATTCCCCCAACTCTTTGGCAACCACTAATCCTCCTTCTGTCTCTATGGATATGCCTATTCTGGATATTTCTCACACAAATGCACAGTCATATAATATTTGGTCTTGTGTGTGTCTCGCTTCCTTCACTTAGCATAATGTTTTCAGGTTCATCCATGTTGTAGCAAGTATAGGTACTTCATTACTTTTTATGACTGAATAGTATTCCTTTTTGTGAACATACAATATTGGGTTTATCCAATCATTGCTTGATGGGAGTTTAAGTTGCTTCCAACTTTTGCCAATTGTGAATGATACTGTTACATACTATGTTTTTAATTAAATGTTTTATTTTGAGCTAATATTCTACTCAAAGGCAATTGTAATAAATAATACAAAGAAATTCCTTTAAATCCTATGCCCAGCTCCTCCGGTGGTAACATCTTGCAAATCTACTTTACAATACCACATACAGGACATTGAGACTGATACAGTCAAAATACTAAACAGTTCATCACCACAAGAATATCTCATATTGCCTTTAAATAGCCACACTAACCTTTCTCCTATTGCAACCCTTTCATTAATTCCTTGAAACCACTAATCTTTTCTCCCTTCCTATAATTTTGCCATTTCAAAATTTTGTATAATAATATTATTTGTAACCTTTGAGAATGGCTTTTTACACTCTGGTGATCAATTCAGGTTGCTTCATCTATCAACATATTAGTCCTTTTCTGTTGCTGAGTAGTATTCCAAATGGAGAAGTAAATGGCAACCCACTCTAGTATTCTTGCCTGGAGAATCCCAGGGACAGAGGAGCCTGGTGGGCTGCCGTCTATGGGGTCGCACAGAGTCAGACACGACTGAAGCGACTTAGCAGCAGCAGCAGTATTCCAAAGTATGGACACAGCACAGTTTGCTTAACTACGGACTCACTGGAGGACACTTGGGGTGTTTCCAGTTTGGGGCCATTATGAAGAAAGCTTCTATGTACATTTGCATATAGGTTTTTGTGTAAAAATACATTTCCATTTTTTGAGAATAAATCCAGAAATGTGACTGCTGGATCTTATGATTATGTTGCATGTTTCAGTTCAGTTCAGTTGCTCAGTCGTGTCCGACTATTTGCCACCCCGTGAATCGCAGCACACCAGGCCTCCCTGTCCATCAACAACTCCTGGAGTTTACCCAAACTAAGTTGCATGTTTAGTTAGTTTTTTTTTCTTTTTTTAAGTAACTATAAAATTGTTTCCTCTAACAACTTTACCATTATACAGTTCCACCATCTCTGTATGAGTGGTTTAGTTTATTCACATCATCATCAATATTTGTGGTTGTCACAATTCTTTTTATTTCAACCATTCTGAAATCTCATTGTGGTTTTTAATTTTTATTTTCTTATTGTCTAAACCTGTACATTTTTCACATGCTTACAGGTTATTAGTATATCCTGTTTGGTGGAACATCTGTTTGTGCATTTTGCCTATTATCTATTTAGATTGTTTATGTTTCTTTAATTTAATGTACTTTATTTTTTAGAGAAGTTTTAGATTCAGAGCAAAATATGCCCTATACACACATTACTTTCCCCATCATAACATCTCCCACCACAATGGTACACTTACTAAACTCAATGAACCCATATTGACACATCATTATCACTAAAGTCATAGTTTAGAGTTCACTCTTGTTGTATGCATTTTATGGGTTTGAACAAGCACATAATGACATGTATCCACCATTGTAGTATCATGTAGAATAGTTTCATTGCCTTAAAATTGCTCTGTGCTCTGTTTATTCATCCCCCTCACCCAATCCCTGGCAAACACTGATCTTTTTACAGTCTACATAGCTTTGCCATTTCCAGAATGCCATGAAGTTGAAATTACATAGTACACAGCCTTGCCAGATTGAGTTCTTTCACTAATGTACATTCATGTTTCATTCATGTTTCTTCATAACCTAATAGTTCATTTGTTTTTATCACTGTATAATATTGCATATTATCTGAGACTTTATCAATGCAGATGACACCACTCTCATGGCAGCACCAAACTGTCTTCCAATGTGTCTGTACCATTTTGCACTCCCAGCAAAGAATAAGAGGTCACTCCACATCCTCACCAGCACTTGGCATTGTCATTGTCTGTGATTTTGGCCATTCTAATAGATATGCCCATCCTAAAGGAGATCAGTCCTGGGTGTTCATTGCAAGGACTGATGTTGAAGCTGAAACTCCAATACTTTGGCCACCTGATGCGAAGAGTTGACTCATTTGAAAAGACCCTGATGCTGGGAAGGATTGGGGGCAGGAGGAGAAGGGGACGACAGAGGATGAGATGGTTGGATGGCATCACCGACTCAATGAACATGGGTTTGGGTAAACTCCGGGAGTTGGTGATGGACAGGGAGGCCTGGCATGCTGTGATTCATGGGGTCGCAAAGAGTCGGACACAACTGAGAGACTGAACTGAACTGAATAGATGTGTAGTGGTGTCTCGTTTAAATTTGAAATCCCCTAATGTCATATAAAGTTCCGGTGGGCCTTAGGACAAGGATGGAGAAAAAGCATTTGCCAGATCAGTAGCTGCATACCATGTATCAGGGGATGTGTTAATTTGCTCAAGCAATGAGGCAACATCTGGTAGAGCAGCTGCAGTTAGAGTTATCCCCTGGTTAAGCTTATGATAATCCACTGTCATTCAGCAAGATCTATATGTCTTCTGCACAGGCCAAGTAGGAGAGTCGAATTGGGATGTGGTGAGAGTCACTACCTCTACATCTTTCAAGTGCTTAATGATGGCACTAGTCCCTGCAATCCCTCCAGGGATGCAGTATTGCTTTTGATTTAGCATTTTCCTAGATAGAGGCCATTGTAATTACTTTCACTTGGCCTTTCATTTAATAATAGTCCTCACCCCACTAGGTCAGGGAACAATGTGGGGATTCTGCCAAATGTTGAACTGAACTGAAGTTGCTCAGTTGTTTCCAACTTTTTGTGACCTCATGGACTGTAGCCTATGAGGCTCCTCAGTCCGTGGGATTTTCCAGGCAAGAGTACTATGTCTATTCCAATTATGCCATTTTGGAGCTAGAAAAGAACCACAAAGTGGGTTCAAGGACACACTGGACCTGCTGTGAGATAACCCCAGCTAAAACTCCATTGATCAGTTGACTTCCAGAAGCCCCTTCTGTGGCTGGCTAGCCAGAGTGACGATTTCGACCTCCTGGAATCAATGTCAGCTCAGAGCCTATGTACAGCGGACCCTGAAACGCTTGATTCCCACCCCCCCCCCCACACAATATACTGTGACCTTAGCAAAAGCTGTAAGACCTTTTAGGGAAGGCTGGAAGAACTATTAACAGTATACCACAGTCCCCACCTCCTAACAGCATGATTGTGGATTTGGACTTCAACATATGAATTTGTAGAGATCATAAACATTCAGTCTTACAGCGCGCTTCAAACACCTCTTCTGTTCCTTTCTTCTTCTGATCTTCCTATTATGCGTTTTTGCCTCTTTTGTAATTGTCTCACAGATCTTGAATAGTCTGGTTTTTTTGCTTGTTTGTTTGTTTTCTCTTTGGTTTTCAGTTTTAGAAATGTTTACTGTCATATCTTTAAGCACAGATATTCTTTCCTCGGCCATATCCCATCTACTAATGAGGCCATCAAAAGCATTCTTTATCTCTGTTAAAGTAGTTTTGACCTCTAGCATTTCTTTTCTATTCTTTTCAGAATTTCCATCTGTCTGCTTACGTTATCCATCTGTTCTTAAATGATGTCTTTTTCCATTGAATCATGTATTTTTTTTTAATTTCTGGTCTGGTAATTTCAACATTAGAGCCATATCTGACATTGGTCCTGATGCTTTTTAAGTCTCTTCAAACTTTGTTTTTGCCTTTTAAGGTGCCTTGTGATTTTTGGTTGAAAGGCAGGCAGAATGTACTGGGTAGAAAGGTCGGTAAAAAGGCTTTTAGTAATGTGGTGCAAAGGTGTTGGGGGAGGGAATGGGTTCCACAGTCCTATAATTAGGTCTCTAAGTCTTGGTGAGCCTACGCCTCTGGGCTGTGAACTTCACAGTGCATCTCAGTTTCCCTTACCCCTTAGATGGGTCATGGTGGCTAGAGAGGGATGGAGTTGAGCATTTCCCTTACCCCACATGAAAGGCTAGAGCTGACTAGAATTAGGTATTTATTTCCCTTCCCACAGATAGATTAGTCTCTGATAAAATTCCACCAGATTAGATTCTGGTAAATAGTTTCTTTTGAGGGCAGTGTTGTTGAGGAGAACAGAATGCTCTGGATTTTTCTCTGACATTTACTGTGAGGACCTGGTAGAGCTCCTGGAGGTAAAACTGACAAAAGCTTAGGTGCTCGCCCTGGAATTTTTAACTCTCAAACTTGTCCACACTGAGTCTTCCAACAATTTGTCAGTTGCAGTTCAGGTTTTCCAACCTCTGTACTGTTCCTGCAGAGGTTTCTGCTCGTGAGTTTCTGCTTCTGTACTATATGATTGCCTGTGTCTTCCAGTTTGTCTTTACAGCTTTGGATGCTGCAATTTGCCCTGTAACTTCACTCTCTGATGGATAAGAGTTGTTGATTTTTCAGTTTGTTCATCTTTCCATTTGTCAAGATGAAGGGGTGATTTCTAAGCTTCTTAAGTGCTGGGGCAGAACCAGAAGTGAGATTATTTGCTTTTTACTGTTGAGTTTTGAGATTTCATTATTTTCTAGATAATAATTTGTCCAACATGTTTGCAAATATCTCTCAGTCTCTAGCTTGTCCTGTCAAAGTCATATGAGTGATATATATATATATATATATATATATATATATATATATATATATATATATATTTTTTTTTGTACAGCAAAAGTTCTAATTTTGATGAAGTCTAGATTATAACTTTTTTTCACTTATGGACCATGCTTTTGTTGTTAAATCTAAGATCTCTTTGTGTAGTTCAAAGTTTCAAATATCATCCCTTCCAGTTTCTAAAAATTTTATAGTTCTGAATTTTGTATTTATCATTTAAGTCCATTATTCATTCTGAGTTAGTTTTTAATAAAGTGTGAGGTTGGGTTGATTTTTTTTTCTTTCCTGTTTTGACATATGGATGGCACATTACTCTAGCACCATGTGTGGAAAAGACAGGTGAAAGTTGCTCAGTTGTGTCCAACTCTTTGCGACTCCATGGACTATACAGTCCATGGAATTCTCTAGGCCAGAATACTGGAGTGGGTAGCCTTTCCCTTCTCCATGGGATCTTCCCAACCCAGGGATCCTGTAAAGGATGAATCACATAGTTTTGTTGATTCAGGGTAGAAACAGAAGCTCAGCTTTCACTGAGCCCCATTGATGCCATGGAAGGTTGAGAGAAGGAAACAGAATACCAATCAGTCTCACCTCCTATCACATCATTCAACCCCATTAATGCTGGGTGTGGAGATTCAGTTTCTAACTGGGCTCAGATAACATCAGAAGTGGCCGGAAAGTGGAGAGTTGACTAGCCCTGACTTGCCTCACCTTGTTCAGTCTCGCTAATGCCAGGTATCTCCCCACTGAGTCTTACTGACATCGGTGGGAATGAAGCCTAGTGTTAAATGGTTCCACTTCAGACTGCCTCATTAAGTCTTTCTGATGCCGGTGAGGCTGGAGGCTCAGCTAGCTACAAAACCCTACTAATGCTGCTCTGGCAGGAGAATCAGAGCTCCAACTGCCTCTGCTGGGTGGGGTACAGAAAATTACCTCCTTGATAAGTACTGCTGACACTACTCTGCAGAGGAATCAAGGCAAGGCCATATATATCTGCTGTGTGAGAAATGAACGATCAGCATCTTGTTTGTCCCAGCTGACAGCACATAGTAGAGGAATGGGAATTCTCCACCCACTTCAGGGGAAAGGGCGGTTGAGGAGAATGTCAGCTCCCTACTCAGCTTCGTTGAAACCACAGGAGGCAGGTTTTTACACTAGTGGTTGACGAGACTAGGGCGGGTATTGTCCAAGTTTTCCACTGTGTTAGGTCACTGTTTTTATAGTGCTTTCACTAGGCAAATGGGATTTTCACGGAGCTTTTTTAAAAATTGTGCCTATTGTCTGTTCTGGATTAAGGTTCTCTGTACCACCCTCTCCAAGAAATGCAGGAGACAATAAAGAAATCCAGGGTACTCACAACCATGTTATTCCTTAAGTCCCCATATCCCCATGCAACCTGCCTTCTTTCCATCTTTCAGATTCTTCCTATGCTTGTTCATTGTGTTATGTCAGGGATTTTTAGTGGTAAGAGGCAAGACCAGGAGGAATAGGGTTAATCTCTCTTGGTGGAATTGGAAGTAGGCATTCAGAATCTAATTTTATCATATGAACAAATATATTTTGCTTAATTGGGCTCCAATTAGAGTAACTTTATTTTTCTTTTTTTTAATTTATTTTTTTTTTACTTTACTGTATTGTATTGGGTTTGCCATACATTGACATGAAGCCACCATGGGTGTACATGCATTCCCCATCCTGATCCCCCCCTCCCAACTCCTTCCCCATCCCATCCCTGTGGGTCATACCAGTGCACCAGCCCCAAGCACCCTGTCTCATGCATCAAACCTGGACTGGCGATTCAATTCACATATGATAATTTACATGCTTCAATGCCATTATCCCATATCATCCCACCCTCGCCCTCTCCCATAGAGTCCAAAAAACTGTTCTATACATCTCTGTCTCTTTTGCTGTCTCGCATACATGGTTATCATTATCATCTTTCTAAATTCCATATATATGTGTTAGTATACTGTATTGGTGTTTTTCTTACTGGCTTACTTCACTCCGTATAATGGGCTCCAGTTTCATCCACCACATTAGAACTGATTCAAATGTATTCTTTTTAATGGCTGAGTAATATTCCATTGTGTATATGTACCAGAGCTTCCTTATCTATTCATCTGCTGATGGACATCTAGGTTGCTTCCATGTCCTGGCTATTATAAACAGTGCTGTGATGAACATTGGGGTACACATGTCTCTTTCAATTCTTGTTTCCTCGGTAAGTATGCCCAGCAGTGATATTGCTGGGTCATATGGCAGTTCTATTTCCAGTTTTTTAAGGAATCTCCACACTGTTCTCCATGGTGGCTGTACTAGTTTGCATTCCCACCAACAGTGTAAGAGGGTTCCCTTTTCTCCACACCCTCTCCAGCATTGTTTGTAGAAGTTTTGATACTAGCCATTCTGACTGGCATGAGATGGTACCTCATTGTGGTTTTGATTTGCATTTCTCTGATAATGAGTGATGTTGAGCATCTTTTCATGTGTTTGTTAGCCATCTGTATGGCTTCTTTGGAGAAATGTCTGTTTAGTTCTTTGGCCCACTTTTTGATTGGGTCGTTTATTTTTCTGGAGTTGAACTGCAGGAGTTGCTTGTATATTTTTGAGATTAAATATTTGTCAGTTCCTTCGTTTGCTATTATTTTCTCCCATTGTGAAGGCTGTCTTTTCACCTTGCTTATAGTTCGCTTTGTTGTGCAGAAGCTTTTAATTTTAATTAGGTCCCATTTGTTTATTTTTGCTTTTATTTCCAATATTCTGGGAGGTGGGTCATAGAGGATCCTGCTGTGGTTTATGTCAGAGAGTATTTTGCCTATGTTTTCCTCTAGGAGTTTTATAGTTTCTGGTCTTACGTTTAGATCTTTAATCCATTTTGAGTGTATTTTTGTGTATGGTGTTAGAAAATGTTCTGGTTTCATTCTTTTACAAGTGGTTGACCAGTTTTCCCAGCACCACTTGTTAAAGAGATTGTCTTTTCTCCATTGTATATTCTTGCCTCCTTTGTCAAAGATAAGGTCACCATAGGTGCACGGATTTATCTCTGGGCTTTCTATTTTGTTCCATCGATCTATATTTCTATCTTTGTGCCATAACCATACTGTCTTGATGACTGTGGCTTTGTAGTAGCACCTGAAGTCAGGCAGGTTGATTCCTCCAGTTCCATTCTTCTTTCTCAAGAGTGCTTTGGCTATTTGAGGTTTTTTGTATTTCCATACAAATTGTGAAATTATTTGTTCTAGTTCTCTGGAAAATACCGTTGGTAGCTTGATAGGGATTGCATTGAATCTATAGATTGCTTTGGGTAGTATACTCATTTTCACTATATTGATTCTTCTGATCCATGAACACCGTATTTAATTTCTCTTTCTGTTTTCTCATTGCTAGTGTATAGGAATGAAAAAACCCTTCCCCAAAACCCACCACAAAAAGGATTTCTGTGTGCTGATTTTATATCCTGCAACTTTACTATATTCATTGATTAGTTCTAGTAAGAAAAATAGAAGAATCTTAAAAGAAGCACTTAAGCTCTGAAGTCATTATAGGTTTGCTTAGTTGTTTGATTTTTAATCCATAAAGTGAGAAAACTGAACAGGATGACCTCTAATATTTTTCCAACTCTGGCAATCTGGGATTCTAAGTGCATTACAGAAATAGAATAAGCGATGATTCCAAGGCACTTAGTACGCACTTCAGTCTTCATCATCACATTAAATCTTCAGAGACAGAACTTGACCTTTTAACTTCAAGATCTAAGATTTTCTATTTGACAGACAACTATTTAGTGCATTTGGTTTCTACATGCAAATCTATGTTCTCAGTACAAATAGAGCATGATTGAGTACCAATATATCTGTCTCACAGAGTTTATATAAGGATTACACAAGAAAAATAAATATAGGTAAATCTTTGAGTATGTGTCTGGAAAAGATAAGTACTTAACAGTAACAGCTAATGATAAAGAGGTTCATGACAAAAATTCATCTCCTCTTTCTTACCTTCCTCCTCCTCACCTTCTTCCTCCTCCTCGTCATTACGTCTATTATTCATCCAGATGGTAGAAAGTAGTTTCTAAGAACAAAAGCTCCTGATTCCTACTGTCTAAATTCCAATGCCTGTCCTCCACTGGCTGTGTGACCTTTAACAGATTATTTATGCTCAGTGTGTCTCATTTTCTCTAAAATGAGAACGATAATAGTGCCCACCTCATAAGGCTAATGTGACAATTAAATAAGCTTAATGGATACAAAGTGCTTAGAATCATGCTTGATGTATATTAAGTACTCAGTAAACAAAAACTATTGTTTACATCTATCAATATATTGCTGTCTCTGACCACTGGATATTGGAATATGAAGTCAGTTCAATCAACACTGAAGAAAACATCATTTCTAACTGAGCTGATTGGATGTTCTCACATCAGTCAGTCAGTCATGCTCTTGCTTTGTCAGCTATACAAGTACTTTAAATGTCCTAAATTACTCTAGTGAATACCAGACATCTGCTTTAAAATGGAAAACACTTGAAACAGTCATCCAGTCTGCTTTTCCTAAGCCCCCTAACCATTTTAGGTGCCTAAGACCTGGAGACCCTTCTTTGCGTTTCCTTATTTGTACAAGCTTGTAGAGTTCAGAATCTCAGTCTTAGGGCCTCTTCCTCAACCCCAACCACTCTGTCAGGAAAAAGATTGAGAATTTTCATTGAGTTCCACAAAATAGCGGTAAAGTCCCAAACTGTTCTGAAAATATCCAAAACAAAGCTTCAGGCAGTGTCTTTTGAAAACAGTATTCCACCAACCATATTTAAAATATAATGATCATATTCAAAAATGGTAACATCATACATCCATACTCCGGTGATGGCAGTATATATACAACTGTACGACAATTGTTAAGAAAATAATCTGCAGGTTTTCTAAGAACCATGAAAAATGGTTTTATTAAATGAAGTTTGACTGACCACCGTGTTCTTTTACCTCTCACTAGTATGTACAACTTCTGAATTCTAAAGATATTTATGACTTACTCACTTAGACAATTATCTTCTTTGCTCATCAACAGAAAAACAGTTGAATAATTTATCTATTTAATGAAATATTAAAAAAAACTGATATTTATGGAGACTTAACCAGCATGGAAAAATAATTATGGCATAATGTTAGGTGGCAAAAGTAATGTGCAAAGTATCTAATCAATGTTTTAACTACATACAATATGCATACATATTTTTAGCTACTGGTGGTGAGCTCATAAGATGGAAATACTGAGCTGGGTGATGGAAATATAGATATAGTCATCCCCACTGATCCTCAATAACTGCTGTGAATCACAAGCTGGAATCAAGATTGCCAGCAGAAACATCAACAACCTCAGATATGCAGATGATATCACTCTAATGGTAGAAAGTGAAGAGGAATTATAAAGCCTCTTGATAAGAGTGAAAGAGGAGAGTGAAAAAGCTGGCTTAAAACTCAGCATTCAAAAAACCAAGATCATGGCATCCAGTCCCATCACTTCATGGCAAATTGAAGGGGAAAAAGTGGAAACAGTGATATTTTATTTTCTTGGGCTCCAAAATCACTTCTGATTGTGACTGCAGCCATGAAATTCAAAGACACTTGCTCCTTAGGAGAAAAACTATGACCAACCTAGACAGCATATTAGAAACCAGAGACATCACTTTGCTGCCAAAGTCTGTGTAGTCAAAGTTTTAGTTTTCCCACTAGTCATGTATGGATGTGAGAGTTGGACCATAAAGAAGGCTGAGCACCAACTAATGGATGCTTTAGAATTGTGGTGCTGGAGAAGACTGTTGAGAGTCTCTTGGACTGCCAGGAAATCAAACCAGTCAATCATAAAGGAAATCAGTCCTGAATATTCCTTGGAAGGACCGATGCTGAAGCTGAAGCTCCAATAGTTTGTCCACCTGATGCAAGAGCTGACTCATTGGAAAACACCCAGATGCTTGGAAAGATTGAGGGCAGGAGGAGGAGAGGGCAACAGAGGATGAGATAGTTGGATGACATAACCAACTCAATGGACATGAATCTGAGCAAACTCCAGGAGATAGTGAAGGACAGGAAAGTCTGACGTGCTGCAGTCCATGGGTCACAAAGAGCTGGAGACAACTTGGCCACTGAAAAACAGCAATGACGATTGCTGTGACAAGGAAGTAGAATCCTATGAAGCAAAAGAGTTTTATTAATCAGTTATTTCTTCAAATCATATTTTTGTTTCCTACTTCTAGTTTATAGGGTCACCATTGGGCTTTAGAGATACTGACTAAAATGAAAAGTACCCTAGAAAGACCTGGTTCCTCTGCCCTCCACTAGCAGAGTCCTTCCCATTCTATGCACACACAGATGCCTAGCTATCATTCTCCTCTCTGGCCCACTGAGTCATTACTACATAGCTTCTCTAACCCAGCCCAACATGACTTCCTGCATATTAAAGGACACCAGAACAGTCCATAACCTTCTTTCTTGGCCTATGAGCCTCTCTACATGTGTCTCTACACTCCTTTCAGCCTCCAACAGATGGAAGAACACAGTCTGCTAAGGTATCCATTTTTCTTGACTTCTCTTCTGTCTCCCACAGCTGTTTTTCAAAAGCCCTTCCTGTGCTCTGCCTTCCATTCACGCCCTTTGCTCTTCCAAATGCCCAGCTCTCTACTTCAGATTCCTTCCACACATCCTTGTCAGCCACTGTACATCTGGAAGAAATTCTGAGAGAGGTGTTTCTCATGGAATGTGACACAACCTGCACAGCCATCCCAGCACTCTGCCAGTGCCAAGCAGCCCTGTGCCTTGGTTGTGTGGAAAAACTCAACATTATTGTCAACTGATGTGTCAGCTGCTCCAGAAGTGCATCTGATAAGATGCACAATTACAAGTTTTCATGTAATGACTGTTTTTAGAACAATATTATTGCTTGCCTTTCTCATGGGGGTGGGGGAAAACTAGAACTTTTATACAAAAGCCATTAGATTTTTTTCCAATTAATGTAATTTCCTTGAAACAACTGCAGAAGGCTAACAAACATGCCCAAAAAAAAGCCATGATAGAGTCAAGCCTCCTATAATTAAGATATATATCAAGATGACATGGCAGTGCCATTCCCCCTCACCCTGCTCTCCACCACGCACACGCACAAGAGCTTTTCACATAACTGACAATCTCTTTGGCCATGAAAAAAGTTCAAAACCAAATATTTTTTTTTTATTCATTCTATTGTATAGCAGTAAAAAGGTAAAGCTCTGGATTCAACCTGAGTTGCAACAGCTTCACCAGGACAAGTTCCTTCCCTTTCATTGACCTCAACATTCTCACCTGTAAAACACAGAGAGTGATAGTGCAGAACTCAGGGTTGTTGTGAAGATTAAGTGAGATAATGTGAAGTACTTAGCATAATACTTCAACTAGAGTAGATTTCCAGTAAGTGCTAGTGTTACTGATATGATTCCACATGTGCTGAAATGCATCAAGAAACCTACGCCATCATCATGACTGATACCACGACTTCATTCTAAATGGATAGAATATTGCTTTAAAGATTCAATATATTGAATACAGGACAATTAAAGATCAATTTTTTAAAAAATAACAGAATATAATCTTATGAAAGAAGAAAGGATTGATGGATACAATGTGCCTGGAACAAGATAATTACAAGTGAATACTAATGTTAGCTCTAGTTTTTCTGCCAAGGAAGGTATCAATATCATCGCCTTGGTTTTCATAGTCTATACTGTCCAATTAAACAACACAGACACTCTTAACTTCAGAAGTTAAATTTTTTTCCAAAAGCTAAATTTAACAGAATTAACCTCAAAAATGAATGTACCCTATTGACTATTACTTAATGAATGTCTTCAGTGGGGCCCTTGCAAGAGACGTGTGTTAGGTAGCCTGTCCAAATAGAAAAGTGCTATACACAGGCCATCTGGAGTTCATAACCAATAGTGCGGTGAAGGCGCTTTACACAGTCATCTTCCTGGTGATCTTGCTAACTTTTGAGAAAGTATAAAGAAGAATTCCCCAGCTTTCTGTGTGGTCACAAGATAAACAATTTTCAAAGTCAAAATAAATATAAAAGGGAAATAATTTTTCTCAGTAGATTCTAGGATTTTCATTTCCAGGGCAGCTATAAAAAATGAAAAGATATATGAGAGTCACAAGAATCAGGCTCTAGGTTACAGAAATAAGTGTGTGTTATCCCCTATCATCCCAGGAGCTCCAATCTCAAATCGCATTTCTCTCACAGTGAGTATTGGCCAGGTGTCTTCCTCTGTTGAAACTGAAAGAATGAGTCTACAGGAAAAAGGGAGAGTGACAGACTGTTTTCCAAAGATGGCCCCATTAATATATGTTTTTTAAGGCAAACTTTTTATTATGAGGACTAACTTCTTTGTTCAACGTTTTGTTTTGTACTGGGGTATGGCCAATTAACAACATTGTAATAGTTCCAGGTGAACAGGGAATGGACTCAGCCATACATATATCCGTGTATCCATTCTGCCCCAAACTCCCCTCCTATCCAGGCTTCCATATAACATTGAACAGAGTTCCTGTGCTATATGTTAGGGCCTTGTTGGTTGTCCATTTTAAATACAGCAAAGCCACATTGATATATTTATTTCATCCACCTTTTACAGTGGGAATGACATTCCTCCCACTGAGATGGGGTCTGTACTCCGTCCCCTTGTGTCAGAGCAGGAGTTGGTGACTGACCAAGCTCCCACATGACAGAAGTGAGGCCAGAACTTTGGCATTAGATATAATATGTATAACAATCTTAAAGTTCACATTCATGATCCATCTCAATGCAGTGCAGCTCGTTTTTATTGGGATAAAAGAGTTGAAAACACATTTGGAGAACATCACCACCATGTGTCAGAGAAATGCTCATCTTCTCTTCCACCTCCTTAGTCTCTTTCCGTAACCCTCCAGCTCACTCCAGGGCCCTTGGCATACCCACTTGCTTTCCCTGACTCCATAATAAGGTTAAATTCATTCATACTAATGTAGAAATCTCGTTGGTAGCTATAACTGGTGAATCTCTGTGACAGCTTGCCACCCAGATCTTCCTTTCAGAGCCAATACATTTATTTCCCCAACTGCCAGCTCAGCACAGTCCATCCATGTGAATTACCTATCCAAGTTCAAGGTCACAATTCTTGCCGAGAGGCAACACAGTGCCTCCAGTGACTGTTTCATGGAGGACACCAGGTCTCTGCCTCATTAGAGAGTACCTCCAAGAAAGCATCATCCCAGCTCCAGAGCACTCTGTGGCCTCAGCTGCAGCCTCCACTGCAAACACATCATAGGTTAGCTTCTCCCTCTGTCCAATACTGCTTCTCCTCCCTTTCAGGCCATTCCCATTAGACCTCTTGCACCCAGATCTTTGTCACAGAGTTTTATTTCTGGACACCCAATCCATAGAACATCTCCAGTGGAATATTTACAAAGGTCAAAGACCAAAAAGAGTGAAGCCTTGATGGTGAAATATCAAGTATTAACTAGCAGATTAAGTGGGATTGAGACGGGAAAGGTCATCCTGGCTCAGAGTCAGAATTTGTTTTTTGTTATTTTTTTGATAGTGACTTTCTGGAGTATGTACTAAGAAACATTCTGAGGCAAAACCAGTGCTTGGGGGAAGAAATATCCTATGATCAACCAGTCATCGTGTACCTTGGACAACAGAAGGGCTAAGCGAGAACAATAACCGCCAAGCAGTTATTGTTTCAGTAATAATTTACAAATAGTATTTAGAAAATACATAATTTTGTTACCTCTTTATTTTTTTATTATTGAGGTAAAATTCACATAATATAAAATGAAATGCTAACCTTTTAAAAGTATACAATTCAATATAATTGAGTACATTCACAGCATTCAACTACTACCTAGTTCCAAGACATTTCACCACCCCAAAATGATACCTCAAAGGCAACTATTAATCTGCTTTCTGTTCCTACGGATTTATCTATTCAGAACTATTATGTCTTCTTGGATAATTGACTCTGCTATCATTACATAATACCCCTCTTTATCCCTGATAATTACCCTTGTCCTGAAGTCAGCTTTGTCTGAAATTAATATAAGTACTCCAGTTTTCTTTTAACTGGTGTTAGCAAGGTATCTGTTTCTTCGGCTCTTTCATTTTAATCTATATGTGTTTCCATATTTAAAGTGGATTTCTGGTTGACGACATATAATTGGGTCTTGTTTCTTGATCCACTCTGACTGTCTTTTAATTGGTGTCTTTAGACAATTAAGGTTTAAGTGGTTATTGACATAGTTAGATCAATGTCTACTGTATTCATTATGATTTTGTATTCACTGAGCTTGTTCTTTGTTTCTGTTTTTGTCTTCTATATTTATGCTTTCTGTGGTTTTAGTTGAACATTTTATGCGATGCTATTTAGCCTATCAATTACACTTCTTTTTTAACTTTTTCAGTGGTTTTCCTAGACTTTGCAATCCACACTCACAAACCCAATCCAAACCCATTTTCAAGTAACTCTATACTTCTTCATGAGTAGAGCAATTACCTTAAATGAACTGTTCCTAATTTATCCTTCCTATCCCTTGTAACATAGCTGTCAATTATTTCACTTACTCATAAGCTACAACAGTTGAATTTACTGCTGCTACTATTATTTTCAAGCTGAGTTTAGAAAAGGCAGAGGAACCAGAGATCAAATTGCCAACATCCGCTGGATCATTGAAAAAGTCAGAGAGTTCCAGAAAAACATCTATCTCTGCTTTATTGACTGTGCCAAAACCTTTGACTGTGTGGATCACAATAAACTGTGGAAAATTCTGAAAGAGATGGGAATACCAGACCACCTGACCTGCCTCTTGAGAAACCTGTATGCAGGTCAGGAAGCAACAGAACTGGACATGAAACAACAGACTGGTTCCAAATAGGAAAAGGAGTATGCAGAGTACATCATGAGAAACGCTGGGCTGGATGAAGTATAAGCTGGAAACAAGATTGCCGGGAGAAATATCAACAACTTCAGATATGCAGAAAACACTACCCTTATGGCAGAAAGTGAAGACGAACTAAAGAGCCTCTTGATGAAAGTGAAAGAGGAGAGTGAAAAAGTTGGCTTAAAGCTCAACATTCAGAAAACTAAGATCATGGCATCCGGTCCCATCACTTCATGGCAGATAGATGGGGAAACAGTGGAAACAGTGGTTGACTTTTTTGGGGGTCTCCAAAATCACTGCAGATGGTGATTTCAGCCATGAATTTAAAAGACGCTTACTCCTTTGGAAGGGGAGTTATGACCAACCTAGACAGCATATTAAAAAGCAGAGACATTACTTTGCCAACAAAGGTCCGTCTAGTCAAGGCTATGGTTTTTCCAGTGGTCATGTATGGATGTGAGAGTTGGACTATAACGAAAGCTGAGCACTGAAGAATTGATGCTTTTGAACTGTGGTATTGGAGAAGACGCTTGAGAGTCCCTTGGACTGCAAGGAGATCCAACCAGTCCATCCTAAAGGAGATCAGTCCTGGGTGTTCATTGGAAAGACTGATGCTGAAACTGAAACTCCAATACTTTGGCCACCTAATACGAAGAGCTGACTCATTTGAAAAGACCCTGATGCTGGGAAAGATTGACGATAGGAGGAGAAGGGGATGACAGAAGATGAGATGGTTGGATGTCATCACCAACTCAATGGACATGAGTTTGGGTAGGCTCCAGGAGTTGGTGACGGACAGGGAGGCCTGGCGTGCTGCAGTCCATGGGGTTGCAAAGAGTCGGACAGGACTGAGCAACTAAACTGAACTGAACTATTATTTTAAACAAACTCTTACCTGTTAGATCAACTGTAGTGAAAATCACTCAGTCATGTCCGACTCTTTGCAACGCCATTCACTATACAGTCCATGGAATTCTCCAGGCCAGAATACTGGAGTGGGTAGCCGTTCCCTTTTCCAGGGGATCTTCTCAACCCAGGGATCGAAGCCAGGTCTTTCAAATTGCCAGTGGATTCTTTACCAGCTGAGCCACCAGGGAAGCCTTAGATCAACTAAGACTAATACAAATAGAAGTTATTTCAACTTCACTTATTCCTTTTTCTAATGCTCTTCCTATCTTCATGTGGGTACAAGTTTCTGACCTATATCATTTTCCTTCTCTCTGAAGAACTTCTTTAACATTTCTTGCAAGATAGGTTTTAACAAGAAATCCTCTCAATTTTTGTTTATCTAAGTCTTTCTCCTTCCCTTTTGAAGGATAATTTCATTGGCTAGAAGAGTCTAGACTAGTTTTTTTTTTTTAAATCAACACTAAATATTTCACTTCACTCTCTTCTTATTTATATGGCTTCTGAGGAAAAATCAAATGTAATTCTTATCTTTGCTCCTCTACAGGCAAGTTGTTTTTGTCTCTAGCTTCTTTCAAGACTTTTTCTTTATCTTTGATTTTGTGCAGTTTTAATTTGATATGGCTAGTATAGCTTTTGTTTCTTTGTATGTTTTAAAGCATGTATCTTCTATGTTTCTTGTTTTTTTTATTGAAGTAGAGTTGATTTATAATCTTGTGTTAGTTTCAGGTGTACAACAAAATGAATACACTATACATATACACCGGAGAAGGCAATGGCACCCCACTCCAGTACTCTTGCCTGGAAAATCCCATGGATGGAGGAGCCTGGTAGGCTGCAGTCCATGGGGTCGCTAAGAGTCAGACATGACTGAGCAACTTCACTTTCACTTTTCACTCTCATGCATTGGAGAAGGAAATGGCAACCCATTCCAGTGTTCTTGCCTGGAGAATCCCAGGGACCGGGGAGCCTGGTGGGCTGCCATCTATGGGGTCACACAGAGTCGGGCACGATTGAAGCGACTTAGCAGCAGCAGCAGCATACATATACATACACCTTCTCTTTTAAGATTCTTTTAGTGTTTTGTTTTTTTTTAATTAGTTTATCTATTTTTAACTTTACAATATTTTATTTGTTTTGTCATACATGTTCTTTGAGCTTTTTGTATCTCTTGTTTGGTGTGTCTGACATTAATTTGTAGAAATTCTCATTATTGCTTCAAGTATTTCTTCTGTCCCTTTCTCTCTTTTGCCAACTTCCTGCATTCCCATTATCAGGTATACCTTTTGTTGTTGCCCCACAATTCTTAAATATTCCATTTAGTGTTTGTGCATTCTTTTTTCTCTTTGTTTTTCACTTTTGGAAACACTTGTTGTTGATATACCCTCAAGCTCACTGATTGTTTCCTCAAGACATGTCCAGTCTACTAAGGAGCCCATCAAAGGCATTCTTCATTTACATTACAGTGTTTCTGATTTCTATCATTTCTTTATTCTTTCTTAGAGTTTCTATCTCCCTAATTACATTACCCATCTTTTC
The DNA here is from genome assembly GCA_024291935.2 of Okapia johnstoni. Classification (NCBI taxonomy): domain Eukaryota; kingdom Metazoa; phylum Chordata; class Mammalia; order Artiodactyla; family Giraffidae; genus Okapia; species Okapia johnstoni. The sequence goes on from CM044305.1 coordinate 107,917,233, forward strand.
TTCCATGTTGTCTACTTTTCCACTAGAGCTCTTAGCATATTAATCATAGTTTTAAATTACTAGTGTAATATTTCCAGCATTGTCGTCATATGAGTCTGGTTTTGATGTTTGCTCTATCCCTGCAAACTGTGTTTTGTTAATTTCCCTTTTGTATGCCTTGTCCTTTTTTTTTTTTTTTTTTTTTGGTGAAAGCTGAACATAATGTATGGGGTCAAAAGAACTGTGGCACAAAGACTTCTGGTGAAGAGGAGGGAAGCAAGCATTCTATACTTCTATGATTAGGTCTCAGTCTTTAAATAAGCCTACCCCTAGACTGTGACCTTTACAAATGCTTCTCCATCCCACATTCTCTAGCAGAGACCAAAAAAGGCTGGAGAAGACTGGAGAAGTACATTTCCCACCCCCCAGGTCTGTTGTGCTCTCACAACACTCCAGTACATTAGACTCAAGTAAAATCATCTCTTTCGAGAGAAGACCTTATTAAGAATGGAATGCTCTGGGACTATTTCAGAATAACTACTTCTCGCCTTCCCTGCCCAAAGCAGGAGACTTTTCTCCAGTCTTCACTGTGAGGACCTGGTGGGGCTCCTAGAGGTAAAACTTTCAGAAGTGGGGCCCTTCAAGACTATGTGCCACTGGAGTCATTTTTTACTCTCATACTTGTTAACACTGAGCCTTGAGCACTCCATCAACTACAGTTTAGGTTGTCCTACCCTGGGGAAGGAATGCCTGTTTTCATGGCCATTTCTTCCTGCCCTTTTTGTTTTCTGGAGGGGTAACTTGGGCTGGTCTGAAAATCTTTATTATGTCAGAAAAGTTGACTATGGAAAGGTGGCTGCGCTCTCAAGCCACAACTCATTTAGGGGTCTTTAAATCTCTAGCACTCATAGGTGCCCCTGATCTCTCAGTTACAACTTCCTGAAGGAGCTCTTGCTTACTGTAATTTTTAATTGCACCCCAAACAACTTTCATTCTTCTCTGCAAAACCGACATGCAAATAAAGAACCTTCTAGCTATCCATGGCACACCAGCTGTCAGGCATTAATCTAAGAGACTAACAGGCATGTTCTCATTGAATTCTCAGGGGTGGGGATAGGGGGCGAAAAGATGTAGTAGCCCCATTTTACACAAAAGAATACGAAGTCTCATAGAGGTGAAATTATTTTCCCAAAGCCATGACCCCAGATGTGTGTGTGCATGCATGTTTAGTCACTCAGCTGTATCTGACTCTTTACAACCCCATGGACTACAGTCCTCCAGGCTCCTCTGCCCATGGGATGTGCCAGGCAAGAATACTGGAGTGGGTAGCCATTCCCCTCTCCAGGGGAAAATTTCCAGCTCAAGAATCAAACCCACGCCTGCTGTGTCTCCTGCATTGCAGGTGGATTCTTTACCCACTGAGCCATTGAGGAAATCCCAAGGTGTAGCTTGACAACTTGACATAGTATGTACTGTACCATACTATATATAATATGCTATTCAAAAAAATACTTTTACTTACTAGGGAATACTGCAAGACCAAAGAACCTTAAAGGAGAAGAAAATGTTCTATGATTTCTCAGTACCCTTTCCTCTGTATAGGTCTGAGATTCAAAGACTGGACAGCTAGCCTCCTGTATCTAATTTGGTCTGCCTTGTGTTTTCTATTAAATTTATTTATTAATTTATTAAATTTATTTATTAATTTATTAAATTTATGCAGGGGTAATACACACCATTCAAGTATGACCTAAATCAAATCCCTTACGATTGATTATACAGTGGAAGTGACAGATAGATTCAAGGGACTAGATCTGATAGAGTACCTGAAGAACTATGGACAGAAGTTCATGACATTGTATAGGTCTTGATCCTGTAAATTGTCATGATAAGTGAGAAGTGATCAAGAACATCCCCAAGAAAAACAAATGAAAAAAGACAAAATGGTTGCCTGAGGAAGCCTTAAAAATAGCTGAGAAAAGGAAAAAAGTGAAAGGCAAAGGAGAAAAGGAAAGATATACCCATCTGAATGCAGAGTTCCAAAGAATAACAAGGAGAGATAAGAGAGCCTTCCTCAGTGATCAATGTGAAGAAGTAAAGGAAAACAATAGAATGGGAAAAGCTAGATATTTCTTCAAGAAAATTAGAAATATCAAGGGAACATTTCATGCAAAGACGGGCACAATAAAGGACAGAAACAGTACGGACCTAATAGAAGCAGAAGAGATTAAGAAGAGGAGGCAAGAATACACAGAACTATACAAGAAAGATCTTCATAACCCAGATAACCATAATGGTGTGATCACTCACCTAGAACCAAGCATCCTGAAGTCCAAAGTCAAGTGGGCCTTAGGAAGCATCACTACAAACAAAGCTAGTGGAGGTGATAGAATTCCAGCTGAGCTATTTGAAATCTTAAAAGATGTTGATGTTAAACTGCTGCAATCAATATGCCAGCAAGAGAAACTAAAGAGCCTCTTGATGAAAGTGAAAGAGGAGAGTGAAAAAGCTGGCTTAAAGTTCAACATTCAAAAAACTAAGATCATGGCATTTGGTCCCATCACTTCATGGCAAATGGATGCGGAAACAATGGAAACAGTGACAGACTTTATTTTCTTCGGCTCCAAAATCACTGCAGATGGTGACTGCAGCTATGAAATTAAAAGATGCTTGCTCCTTGGAAGAAAAGCTATGAGAAACCTAGACAGCATATTAAAAACCAGAGACATTACTTTGCTGACAAAGGTCCGTCTAGTCAAACCCATGGTTTTTCCAGTCATGTCATGCTAAGTCACTTCAGTCGTGTCTGACTCTTTGTGACCCCATGGACCATAATCCAACTGGTTCCTCAGTCCGTTGGATTTTCCCGGTAAGAATACTGGAGTGGGTTGCCATTTCCTTCTTTTCCAGTAGTTGGGGATGAATGTGAGTTGGACCATAAAGAAAGCTAAGCACCAAAGAATTGACCCTTTTCAACTGTGGTATTGGAGAAGACTCTTGAGAGTCCCTTGGACTGCAAGGAGATCAAGCCAATCAATCCTAAAGGAAATCAGTTCTGAATATTCATTGAAGGGACTGATCCAATGATCCTCCAAGGTGGCCAAAGGAAACTCCAATCCTTTGGCCACCTGATATGAAGAACTGACTCACTGGAAAAGACTCTGATGCTGGGAAAGATTGAAGGCAGGAGGAGAAGGGGACGACAGAGGATGAGATGGTTGGATGGCCTCACCAACTCAATGGACATGAGTTTGAGCAAGCTCTGGAAGCTGGTGATGGACAGGGAAGCCTGGTGTGCTGTAGTCCATGGGGTTGCAAAGAGTAGGACATTATTGAGTGATTGAACTGAACTGAAATGAATACATTTGGCCCCAAAAATGTTATCACAGGTTATAAAAAATAGACCATGAGAATCTACTACTGTTATTATTACTATAAATTAAGAAAAATTTGACTTAATGCTAGTCCTTCAAATGTTAAGAGTGCACTGAACTTGCCACTTTGTTATCTTTCAGCTAGCTGATTTTAAGGACTATGAAAAGCAAAACCTAAGTAATATGAAACAGGGCAAATGCCTCACTGAAAGTGGGTCCTCCAAAACTCCAAAATTTCAAAATGTGTGGGAAAACTATGAGATTCTTTAAACAAAGATAAAAATATCCCTTCTTCAGAGCAACAGTGAGGAGGAGATAAGTCCTGTGTGTGAGGGCACACAGACAGGAAGGCAGACAACTCCTGTAATGAATGAAGCTCCGCACAGGACGTCATAGATTAGAGAGCAGGCGGCACATTCACGCAGGTGCCACACTGTGAGCTGACAGATCTGAGATTTGGTGCTGAAGCTGTTTGAGGTCATCTCCATTGGTTCGTGGTAATTGTTCTCAATTACCCCAGCTGCTGAATTCTGCAAAGACATTTTCCAAATGCGTACATATTTTTCTAAGCAATATCGGAAATGCAGGAACTCAAGTATGTTTAGGTGTCAGTGCCACCAAAGGGGAAATTCCAGCAGGCAGTCTGTAAAACTAAGTATGCTATGATAACATCTTTGAGTTTCTATACAGCAAATATGCATACTTGCCCTTATCACTCTGATGAAACGTCAAGAGATGATAACATTAAAATAAGTCGATAAGAGTTCATACTCTTTACGTTAGACTGCCTGAATTTGAATCCCCACTTCATCACTTTCTATGTGGCCTTCATTTCTCATTCCCTAAGGATGGTGATAGCAAAAATATTAGGCTCATTAGTTAGTTGTGAGAGTTAAATGACATTATGCATGTGAGGTGCTTGATATTTAACAAGTGCTAAGCAAATGCTGGATACATAGACATAATTATTTTAAAATGTTAGAAAATATTAGTATTAGTGGTATTCACTGTTAGTGAAGCATTTCAATCCAAAGAAATTATTCTTAGCTTAAATGAGCATTGCTTTACAGTTTACTAAAATATTAATAACATAAATTATTCAGGGTCCTTTAAATATTATGCTGTTTTAATACAATAATAATAATTTAAGTAAAGTAAGTATATCTACTTATTTTACCCATCACTTCATGGCAAATAGATGGGGAAACAATGGAAACAGGGAGAGACTTTATTTGGGGGGGCTCCAAAATCATTGAAGATGGTGACTACAGCCATGAAATTAAAAGACTAAAAGATTCTTGCTCCTTGGAAGACAAGATATGACCAACCTAGACAGCATATTAAAAAGCAGAGACATTACTTTGCTGACAAAGGTCCATCTAGTCAAAGCTATGATTTTTCCAGTAGTCAAGTATGGATGTGAGAGTTGGACTATAAAGAAAGCTGAGCACCAAAGAATTGATGCTTTTGAACTGTGGTGCTGGAGAAGACTCTTGAGGAGTCCCTTGGACTGCAAGGAGATCCAACCAGTCCATCCTAAAGGAAATCAGTCCTGAATATTCATTGGAAGGACTGATGCTGAAGCTAAAGCTCCAATACTTTGGCCACCTGATGCGAAGAACTGACTCATTGGGAAAGACCCTGATGCTGGGAAAGACTAAAGGCAGGAGGAGAAGGGAACAACAGAGGATGAGACAGTTGGATGGCCTCACCAACTCTATGGACATGAGTTTGAGCAAGCTCCGGGATTTGGTGATGGACAAGGAAGCATGGTGTGCTGCAGTCCATGGGGTTGCAAAGAGTTGGACACAAATTAACAACCGAACTGAACTGAAGTGTATCTACTGTCTACCCTTTTTTTGGGGTAGAGATCAGCCTCTGTGTTCTACTGAAACCTCAGCTGAAGAAAGTCATTCCATTATCTTGACTATCTTGGATATTTCTGATCCCAGATCAACATGCTGCATAGTACGAGCTGAAATGCAACCTTTTAATGATTAAATCTAGACTCAAAGAATTAGATAATCATCTTCAAGGGCATTTATACAAATAGTAAAAGATAACATATTTAGTTATAGCCAGAGGTGGGGCTATAACCATATGCAACATGAGTCACTACATCTTTTTCTCCTGGTTGCCTACTGTGTGTCAGGCTCCGTTTTAAGTTCTGATGATGATGCCGTAAACAAGACAGAGTCCTGATCTATTGAGAATTAGCGGTCAGGCCCCTCCTACATCATTGCCATGGTTCAGATCTCTACATTTTGCAACAGTTTTCTTTCTTAAGTGCTATCAAGCTTATAAAACCAAAACTTTCTGCTTTTTTTGCCAAGGGAAATATAGTTGCAAGTGTTGGACATTTTGATGTAGAGAGTGATAGGCATGGTGAGACATTCATGCCCACAGGAAAGAGCAAAACGTCCTTAAATGAAAATAGAACACTTTGTAAATAGCTTTCCAGGGTGAACTCCTCTGGATCAACTGCCTAATGTAGTTTATGTCACTTTCCCCCAAGTTTCTCACTGTGATACTACTAATCAGAAGTATGACACTCAACAAGGCCAAGCCCAATTCATTTCCACATGACCACACGTCAGAGAGCTGAAGAAACATACTGTGACTGCTCCTGAGATGTTGGCTTCTCTGAGTTCAATGTTAGTATATCCTACATCAGCATCACCAGATTCATTTTCCACTCTTCTCCACTCTACCCTGAGCTCTGACCCATGTGAACCACGGACTGTATCACGGTCTCTTTTGTCCTCTGACCTCTGTTTCTCTTTGATCATGAGAATGAAGTCAGAGTACTTATTCTCCTGGCTCCCTCTTTGAAAGGCTTGTGTGCTCCTGTTTTATTCTTTTACCTAGATCATTGCATTTTTTTTCTGACAGTTCTTTCCAGGTTCCAGTAACAATCTCTTCCTTTCCCCTCTCCAGCTTAGGGTTCAGAGTGATTGCCCTCCTGTTTCCAGTCCCGGTTTTCATCACTATTTCTTATGGTTTCCCTATACATCCCCATTCCTTCATCATTGATGCATATTAACTGGTTTGAGTGTATAATCTGTTTGCCATCAGGACCCTGCCTGACACCACTCCTTTATCATTCGTCCTATAACATAGTTTCAAGTTCCATCATCACCTTGGTTTCTTTGCTCTAGCTACTATTTAATTTGCCCTTGGGCTTCCCTGGTGGCTCAGTAGTAAATAATTCAACTGCCAAGGCAGGAGACACAGGTTTTTCCCTGCTCTGGGAAGATCCCCCATGCCATGGAGCAATGAAGCCCATGCACCACAACTACTGAACCTGTGCTATAGAACCCAGGAGCTGCAACTACTGATCCCACATGCCACAACTACTGAAGCTCCAATGCCCTAGAGCCCATGCTCTGCAACAAGAGAAACCCCCACAATGAGAAGCCCATGCACTGCAACTAGAGAGCAGCCCCTGCTTGCCACAACTAGAGAAAAACCCACGCACCAATGAAGGCCCAGCACAGTCAAAAATAAATAAATTAATTAAATTACTTTTTTAAAAATTTGCCCTATTCCTCTTCAAGTATATGGTCCCTAACTGGAAACAGTTCTCAGAGTATAATCTTAATCAATACAGGACAGAAGGAGAAGGCCACCTCTTGCCTTAGATACTATATTTCCATGGAACTTAGTCAAAAGTACCAGAAACGTTTTGGCAGCCTTTTCACATCCTAGCCTCAACTGTATTTACTGTCAACTGAAATCTCTAGGTTGACTTTCTACAGTACTGTTAAACCAAACATCCCCCATCCTAGTCACAAGATATTGTGTTTGGGACACCAAGATAGGTACTTTCCATTTTTCCCCAATGGACTTCTTCTTTTTTGGTTAAAGCTGTCATTCTAGTGGCCTAGAGTACAGCCTGTTGAAATGCTTATTGTATTTAGATTCTGTTATCAAACACATCTTTCAATCCTGCATCGTGTTCAACCTTCATACACATATTGTCAATATCCTGGCTCTACACCATTATCAAGCACCTGTCAAAAAGAGAAGGCTGAGAATTATACTGATGACAAAAATAAACATAATAAGATGTTTAGCATCAGAAAAATGCACACTAGACTACAATAAGATATTCTTGCACACCTACAAGGACAGCTAAAATAAAAAATAGTGATGAAATCAAATACTAGCAAGGATGTAGAGAAACTGGATTACTTGTGTACTGCTGGTGGGAATGTGAAATAACACAGCCATACTAGGGATAGTTTGGCATTTTCTTCTACTCAGCAATTATACTCCTGGCTGTCTATGCCAAAAATATCAAATCTCATGTTCACACCAAGTCTTGCATGTGAATGGTTACAGCAGCTATATTCTTAATAGCCAAAAATTTAAAGCAGCCCAGATGCCCTTCAACAGGTAGAATAATTAAACAAATTGTGGTGCATCTTATCCACACCATGAAGTACTAGACTTAAGAATAAAAAGAAATAAATGATTCATACATGCAACAGTCTGGATGACTCCCCAGAGAATTATACTGAGTTTAAAAAAGCTAATCCCAAAAGGTTACATACTAAATGATTTTATTTGCACAACATTCTTGAAATGACAAAATTATCGAGGTAGAGAGTAGTAGTTGCTAGGAGTTGTGTACATGGTGGGGGGGATGTAGGCATGGCTACTAAAGGGCAACAGGAGAGATTCTTTGTTGGTGGTGAAACTCTTATACATCTTTACTGTGGTGGTCCTCACAGGAATCTCCACATGTGATAAACCTTCATACACACACACACATACACACACACACACACACACACACACACACACACACACACACAAATAAGCAGGTATAAAACTGCTGAAATCTAAATAAGGTAGATGGATTGCATCAATGTCAATTTCCTGGTCATGATAGCATGTAATTATCTCAAAATGAAAAGTTCAGTTTTAAAAATCAATCATACCTATATAACTAACACAGAATGTGTGGAAACCAAAATTAGACATGATACTACTTACTATCTCTTCAAAGTAAAGGAAACTTTGAAGGACCAGGGGGTAGGTGTAAGTATTAAAAGTCCAAATATCTTTCTAAAATTTACAAAGAAGAAATAATGTATCTGACATATCCATTTAAAGGGAACAACAGACTAGACATACTCATAGGAATATGGATGGATCTTAAAAACAGTGCTCAGTGACACATCAAGAAACAACATGTGTATGTAAATATTAACAACAGATACAGAAACTAGAAACAAATGCCCACAAACAATAACATACATTTTAGTAACACTCATGAAAAGAAAAGTAAATGCATCAAATATATTAGAATGATTGCCTGTGAGAAGGGGAATCAGATTGGGGAGGGGTAGAAAGAAGGGGAGTTAAGTTCAGTCGCTGAGTCATGTCTGATCCTTTGCGATCCCATGGACTGCAGCACGTCAGGCCTCCCTGTCCATCACCAACTAACGGAGTTTACTCAAACTCATGTCCATTGAGTCAGTGATGCCATCTAACCATTTCATCCTCTGTTGTCCCCTTCTCCTCCTGCCCTCAATCTTTCCCAGCATCAGGGTCTTTTCCAAGGAGTCAGTTCTTCGCATCAGGTGGCCAAAGTATTGGAGTTTCAGCTTCAATATCAGTCCTTCCAGTGAACATTCAGGACTGATTTCCTTTAGGATGGACTGGTTGGATCTCCTTGCAGTCCAAGGGACTCTCAAGAGTCTTCTCCAACACCACAATTCAAAAGCATCAATGCTTCAAAAGCATCCCTTCTTCCCTGGAGAAGGGAATGGCAAAATACTTCAGTATTCTTGCCTTAAGAACCCCATGAACAGTATGAAAAGGCCATTCAGGTATGACCTAAATCAAATCCCTTATGATTATACAGTGGAAGTGACAGATTCAAGGGATTAGATCTGATAGAGAGAGTGCCTGAAGAACTATGGACGAAGGTTCATAACATTGTACAGGAGGCAGTGATCAAAACAATCTCCAAGAAACAGAAATGCAAAAAGGCAAAATGGTTGCCTGAGGAGGGCTTACAAATAGCTGAGAAAAGAAGAGAAACAAAAGACAAAGTACAAAAGGAAAGATATACCCATCTGAATGCAGAGTTCCATCTTTGGAGGGATAAGAAAGCCTTCCTCAGTGATCAGTGAGAGAAACAGAGGAAAACAATAGAATGGGAAGGGAATCCCTGGTGGCTCAGACTGTAAAGAGTCTGCCTGCAATGCAGGAGACCCAGGTTTGATCCCTGGGTCAGGAGGATTCCCTGGAGAAGGAAATGGCAACCCACTCCAGTATTCTTGCCTGGAAAATGCCATGGCCAGAGGAGCCTGGTGGGCTACAGTCCATGGGATCACAAAGAGTCAGACATGACTGAGCACCTTCCCTTCCAATAGAATGGGAAAGACTAGAGATCTCTTCAACAAAATTAAAGATTCCAAGGAACCATTTCATGCAAAGATGGGCACAATAATGGACAGAAACGGTATGGACCTAAGAGAAGCAGAAGAGATCAAGAAGAGGAGGCAAGAATATACAGAAGAGCTATACAAAAAAGATCTTCATGACCCAGATAACCACAATTGTGTGACCACTCACCTACAGCCAGACATCTTGGAGTGGGAAGTCAAGTGGGCCTTAGGAAGCACCACTATGAACAAAGCTAGTGGAGGTGATGGGATTCTGGTTAGCTATTTCAAATCCTAAAAGATGCTGCTGTGAAAGTGCTGCACTCAATATGCAAGCAAATTTGGAAAACTCAGCAGTGGCCACAGGACTGGAAAAGGTCAGTTTTCATTCCAATTCCAAAGAAAGGCAATGCCAAAGAATGGTCAAACTACTGCACAATTGCATCCATTTCACATGCCAGCAAAGTAATGCTCAAAATTCTCCAAGCCAGGCTTCAATAGTCCATGAACTGAGAACTTCCAGGAGTTCAAGCTGGATTTAGAAAAGGCAGAGGAACACGAGATCAAATTGCCAACATCCATTGGATCATCGAAAAAGTAAAAGAATTCTAGAAAAACATCTACTTGTGCTTCATTGACTATGCAAAAGCCTCTCACTGTATGGATCACAACAAACAATGGAAAATTCTTAAAAAATGGGAATACCAGACCACCTCACCTGCCTCCTGAGAAATTTGTACGCAGGTCAAGAAGCAACAGTAAGAACCGGACCTAGAACAACAGACTGGTTCCAAATTGGGAAAGGAGTATGTCGAGGCTGTATAGTGTCACTCTGCTTATTTAGCTTATATGCAGAGTACATTATGAGGAATTCCAACCTGGATGAAGCACAAGCTGGAATCAAAATTGCCAGGAAAAATACCAATAACCTCAGATATGTAGATGACACCACCCTTATGGCAGTTATTGAAGCAGAACTAAAGAGCCCCTTGATGAAGGTAAAAGAGGGGAGTGTAAAAGCTGGCTTGAAAGTCAACATTCAAAAAACTAAGATCATGGCATACGGTCCCATCACCTCATGGCAAATAGACAGGGAAACAATGGAAACAGTGACAGACTTTATTTTCTTGGGCTCCAAAATCATGGCAAATGGTGACTGCAACCATGAAATTAAAAGACACTTGCTTCTTGGAAGAAAAGCTATGACCAACCCAGACAGCATATTAAAAAGCAGAAACATTACTTTGCTGAATAAGGTCTGTCTAGTCGAAGCTATATTTTTTCTGGTGGTCATGTATGGATATGAAAGTTGGACCGTAAAGAAGGCTGACCACTGAAGAATTGATGCTTTTAACTGTGGTGTTAGAGAAGACTCTTGAGAGTCCCTTGGACACCAAGGAGATCCAACCAGTCCATCCTAAAGGAAATCAGTCCTGAATATTCATTGGAAGGACTGATGCTGAAGCTGAAACTCCAATACTTTGGCCACCTGAGGCAAAGAGCTGACTCATTACAAAAGACCCTGATGCTTGGAAAGATTGAAGGCAGAAGGAGAAGGGGACAGCAAAGGATGAGATGGTTGGATGACCTTGCTGACTCAATGGACATGAGTTTGAGAAAGCTCCAGGCGATAGTGAAGCACAGAGAAGGCTGGCATACTGCAGTCCATGGGGCCACAAAGAGTTGGATGTGACTGAGTAACTGAACAACAACAAGTCTCTACATTTGATGTCAAAAATCACTCCACCATCCACCATCCTGGCACCCACCCACACACCCACTCATACACACACACAGATTATTTTCCAGGAAAATACTTAATCACTAACTTGCTTAGATACACAGAAGTATGGATGTGATAATATGAAGACCAGCTTTTAGTCGATTTTATTCTTGTATTTAAAATATCTGTAAAACAATGCTCCACTTTATTGCCTGTGGTTTGGAGTCGGGGTAGATCAGTTGCATTACCCCACATTTGTCAGGCTGCTGCATAACAAGAAAGTGCACTAATTAATGTTGAACTTGTGGTTTCCAAACACCATTATTTTATTGGTGACTTTGAGTAGAGTGAGTTTTTGGTCCTTCTGAGGGTCAGTTGCTTATAGCCTAGGGTGGGTTACAACATACATCACTGGAGGTAGGTGGCCTGCAGGCAATTCTGTTGTAATTGTTGCCTTTTTGTTGGGAGTGTATCATTGCCACCCCACACACATTCCAACTCTCCCCATTCACCCCACACACCCTCCAAGAAATACCAATATCTTTTACTCTATGACCCTGAGATACATTGTTAAGGAATGAGGCAGACCTTTGGGACTTATTTCTGAACCAGTCTTTATTCCTAATGTCTGGCTAACTGTGGACCTTCCTGTCTGTCTCCCAACCCTCCAGTGCCTCCTCTCCTCCCTTCTCAAACACTTGCCGCTTCCCTTCCTGTCCTCTCTACCATCAGAAAATTCACATACGTGCCTTTTTAATAACTTGATTTTATCATTATCATCACTATTGCTGGAGTTCACGATTCCTCCACTGCATCCTTAGTAGACACAGGACACTACTTTGATCCAAGAGCTCTCATTGATCCAATGGTAGGTCTCTTGCTTACACTCCTACTGATTTTGATGTGTTCCATATTTTCTCATTTGACCTACTATTAATTTTGGCTTTTTTGGTTTCTTATTTTTTTTTAATTCTGTTGAAGGGCCAACCTTACCTTCATGATGAACTCCTGCTCCTGGTAAGGAAATCGGATGAGTCCAGAAGGGCATTAGTCTTCTGGAGGAAGAGGATGGAGACTGAAATGCAACAGGGCTTTATGAGAAGAGGTGCAGGTTGGAGGAAGGGTTTTTGCTAGACAAGAACTGAGCAGGGGCTATGGTGTGGGAATCTATGGGGAAGAAGAGGAGGAACATGGGTAGGGTCACCTTATAATTTTCTTTGTTGCTAGACCAACAGATCTTCTGCTTCTTCCCTTTGATGTTTCAGGTTGGCCATTCAACCATTCTTATGCCTGAGTTGTTCCATATTTATGCTAGGTTCTTCTCCCTTGCAGATTTCCTCAACAATACTTAAGAATCTTAGTGGTCTGCCATCTTCGAGGTAATGAGGAGCTCCACCCTTCAGCACTGTTTGGTCATCAATGCACTGCTCCAGTCAATGGTAGGCCTGAGGTCCAAAGGATCCCTGTACATAACCTTGAAATTTCTTTTGAATCTATAATTATTTCAAAGTAAAATTTAAAATTTTAAAAGAAAGAAGGGGGGCAAGGGTAGAAGCAGTATACCTCTAGAGTCCTCCAGCAGGAATCCCCACAATTTAGTAATGAGACAGAAGCTACATTAGAGCTCTGGTTCTTGGTTCAGCATTTGTCCAGCTCACACATCTTCAACTCATACACCAGAACATCAAGAAAGGCCTATTACAAATGCCTTGCTGACTTCCAGATGCAACAAGTTTATAGCATTCCCATGACTACAGTCTAAACACTACTAAACAGAGAGAATGTTGTTACTAAAGTACATATAATACTGTTATTGAGGTATACTTAACGCTATTACTCAGACATACCTACATTTTTCTTAGTGAACTCCAGATGGTTTCTTGTGATCATTGCTTTCATTTATTAAATGCTCATAAGCTGCTAGTTTCTAAGGGTTTTTGACTCATCTGCAACGAATAGTGAGAATACCATCCTTTCATGTGATAATATTAGGAAAAAAAAGACATCAGCAGACTATATCAAAAAGGACAAGTCAAAAATAAAATGATTAAAGTTGCTGGATACAGCAAACTTCCCTTTCCTTATGATTTGTTTTCTAAATTTGTTTATTTGGACTTTTGTTTGTTGAGAGTTTTCAAGTTACTAATTCAACTTCATTACTAATAATTGGTCTGTTCAGGTTTTCTGTTTCTTCCTGATATCTTAACCTCACACTTGTCCAAATGGGTATCATCAAAAAAGAATGCAAACAACAAATGTTACAGAGGATGTGGTGAAGAGGGAGCTCTGGTACACTGTTGGTAGGAATGCAGATTGACGCAGCCACGGTGGAAAAGAGTGTGGCAGTCTCACATCAAACTAAAAATAGAACTACCTACGACCCAGCAATTCCACTTCTGGGTACATGTCTGAAAAAACCAAGAACACAAATGCTAAAAGATACATGCACCCCAGTGCTCATAGCAGCATTATTTACAGCTGCCAAGATAGGGGAGCAACCCAAGTATCCATCAACAGATGAATGGATAAAGAACGTGTGAGACACACACACACACACACACACACACACATATGCACAATGGAATACTTTCTCAGCCATAAAAAAAATGAAATTTTGCCATTTGCCCATGTGGATGGACCTGGAGGGCATTATGCTAAGTGAAATAAGGCAGACAAATAAAGACAAATAGTATATGACATTACTTATTTGTGGAATCTTAAAAAATACAACAAATTGTAAATATAACAATTTTATTTTTACAACAAATTGTAAATATAAGTAGACTCAGCGATATGGAGTACAAACTACTAGTTACCGGAGGAAAGACCGAAAGGGGAGGGGCTAGATGAGGGCAGGTGGGTAAGAGGTACCAGCTATTAGGTATACTATAATCTATAAGGATATATTTTCCAGCACAGGGAACATAGCCAATATTTTACAATAACTATAAATGGAGCATAACCTTTAAAAATTATGAATCAATATATTGTACACATTTAACTTATATAATCTTGTACAGCCACTACACTTCAATGAAATAAACAAATGTATTTGTTTACCAAAAATGTCTTGAAGGGTCTACTGCTACCCAATAAAAATGTATTATTTATTATTAGGAACACATTTAGTGCCTATTTTATATTAGAATTAGAAACTGACTTTATAAAGTAACTCACTGATATGTTTTGTGGTTCTCTTTTACATTTTCAACCAAAATGAATGGGAAAATTTAAAGATCCTCAGAACTCACTGAGCTTGCTTTTATTGAAATGTTCCATTACCGACTCATTCACTTTTCAAGAATATTCTTCCTCTTGCCAGATTGAGGAGCCTACTCAAGGTGACTGTCCTGTGTCACATTGTACATAAGAACCAGAGGTACCTAATTCTTTGTTCAGTTCTTGTTTTCTGGGCCTCTGTGCATGTGGTGATGTAAAACGACACCAATGTCATTACAATAATACCCTCCACTACATTTGCAATGATTTCCTAAACTGTCTTGTGAGTTTAAACACTCCACAGAGCACCAGATAGAGGATGGAATCAGCCTGAGTGTTTGCTTCACTCTGGCCACAGAGAGTCGATGCATAGTAGACAGGAAAGAGCTGC
This sequence comes from Okapia johnstoni, assembly GCA_024291935.2. Lineage (NCBI taxonomy): Eukaryota > Metazoa > Chordata > Mammalia > Artiodactyla > Giraffidae > Okapia > Okapia johnstoni. The sequence continues at coordinate 107,932,320 of CM044305.1, forward strand.
TGAGGACGAGCGAAGGGGTATTTCCCCCACAGTCTGCTGGGATTCTCCACGTGACTGGAAAAGACCAGTGCCTTCACCTCCACGCAAGCTCCCTGCCATTTCCACGCCTACTGCTGGGAGCAGATTCCAGGCTCCAAGACCCAGTCGTGTGCAGGCTTTGTCCAAGGGTCCAGTATCAGTCAGAGCCCAGGAAACGGGCCACACAGGGACAAGGAGCTGGGCACAGGGAGAGCGACAGAGGCAGGACAAGAACGCAGAGCTTGCAGCAGCTGAGCCACTGTCACCTCAGACCTAAAAACACGGGAAGAGGGAGTGGTGACATGAACCTGGAGAGATCACTTAGCATGAGGACAATGCCCTCTTGGGAAGAGCGGCGACCTCTACCGAACCTCTACCAAGAGACTGAGCCAGTTGACGGTGACGGGCAGGGAGGCATCTGGGAGAGGAAGCAGCCCGCCCTCCCCACAACTCTCCTTTGGGCTCTCCACCTGCCATCCCAGTGGAGGTCTCGGGAGCCTCTTGACATAATGCCCAGGAAACCGCCTCCCTGGACAGAGCACGGGGTGGAGAAAGGTGGAGAGGGGACCTGGCGGGGTAAAGGGAAGGTGCCCAGCAGAGACATAAGACACACAGCAGTCTCGCGGAGGTGGGGACCATTTACGGTTCCCACTGACAGGCCAGGTAAAGCGTCTGCCTACAATGCGGGAGACCCCGGTTCGATCCCTGGGTCCGGAAGATCCCCTGGAGAAGGAAATGGCAACCTACTCCTGTACTCTTGCCTGGAAAATTCCATGGATGGAGGAGCCTGGTAGGCTACAGTCCATGGGGTCGCAAAGAGTCGGACACGACTGAGTGACTTCACTTTCTTTTTCTTTCTGACAGCCAGCCAGGAAAGACAAATAACTTGTGTTAGAATACATCCTGATGCAGGACCTAAATCTCGTGCTCTCTCTGGCCATCTGGATAAACCGCAGGCCCACTCTAAGCTTCAGTTCTCCATTCATGGGATGAAGGAATTGGGATAACTGACTCTAACTTTAGAAAATGTGTGCTATGATTTGACAATTCTTGCTTTTAATAGTAAGAGGAGTCCATCACATTATGGTTCTAGCCAAGCCATCTTACAATCCGGACTATACAATCACAAGTGAGGGTCCATCCAGGCCACAGCTACCCTCTTACTCTTTCTGATTCAGTCACTCCTGGACGGACACCAGACCCTGTTGGCCCCATAGAACAAGCCTATGGTTGAATCTGGGGCATGATCCCAGAAAGAGGCACCACCTGGCAAGCCCTCTTTAGGCAGAGGTAAGCCAAGAAAAAAGATCGTTAAGCCACTCAACAACCCTCGAAGAAGCATGTGTTCTGTGTCAAGCACCAAGATAAGATGTCATCCTTGTCATGCACTTTGTGAAGAAAATGTCTCTGTTCCATGCCTTCCCGAATGGGTACTTCCACATATGGCATCCTGAAAAGATGCCCCAAAGCCATTTCCATGCTAAGAGAAAATAAACCTGAACTCTTAAAATCCAGCATTCTGAATATTCAGACAATTTCTACAATGCTCAACATTTTAAGGTTTTTTTTTTTCCCTCTGAAATGCCTAAGGCGGTGAAGTGTGATCCTTTATCACTAAGCCTAATGTGAAAATGCTTTAATGCCACATGATGGATGGATTATTAGTTTGTAATAAGAAATACCTTCAATTGTACATATCAAAGACAGAGGAAAAAGCACTGAGATTTCTCTTTACCCCACCGCCTGACAACTTGAAAGAATATCCCTTTATTGCAAAGAGGCTATTTGGGGGAACTTCTCTGGAAATCACTGCCAGGTATTTAGGTATTTTGAGGGTGAATATAAAATTGTGCCATTAACAGCTTTTGTCTGTCAATATTGAGAATATTCCATTTCTCTTAATTTTGTCACGTTATGAGTGACAATGTAGATAAAAACCTAGGATAGTACAATGACACACACTCAGAACATTTTTTTTACCCTCACATTTTTCTTTACCCCAACAGGTACCATAGTGAGAAGACTTCCTTGTTTTACTCACATTTGAGATTCAATCACCTTTCTAAGGTCTTCTGAAATCCGAAAAGAAAAGCACCACCTAAAGTTCAGTTCCAAGGTAGAGGTGCTGAGGCCTGCTGTCCCCACATGTCTCCAAGGTGAGCCCCTAGGTGTTCTGTCCCTCCAACCTCTGTGTATCCACCAAGAAGGGGTTCTATTACTCTCAAGATTAAACTGTTTGACATTTAACAAATCACGTTACCAATTTGCATAGCCTTAATTAAATTATAAATTTCAAGAAGTTACAGCATCAAGCAGAAATGTCATAAAACCAATAATAGCCTTGCTGGCGTAAAAGACATCCCCAGAGCTCCGTGCATAACCCTCCTCACTGCTGTGCAGCCCAGGTTCAGCTTGGAAGTCAGCTCTTCACACTCACCCTGGCTCACTCTCCCCTCCAGCCGATGGCTGTTCTTAATAGGTGTGCTTGGCAGACATCGACATATTTGCCAGCATACATACCTCAGTTAGAGACTATTGAGTTCACTACCCCAGCAACATAAACATTTAAGATGCATTGGAAATTTTGTTCTAGAATTGCCTTTCCAGTCATTACACAATAAGCAACCTTTTCCCACTATTTACTTACAGATAAGTATATTTTCTGATGTGTAGCGCTTTAAATTTAATAGAACATTTGCCCTTTACAAAGCGTATATTTCTAACAGAGGAACATAGAAGTACAGGAAGAAGGGAGTGGTGGCTCTTTCTCATTTACATTCACCAGAACAGCAGGCTCCAATGGGCTGCTAGATGAACATACACAGACCTCCATTCTTAACGGACCCATCCTGTTCCTTCCAAGTGGAAGCAATCCATCTTTCACCTGGTATTCACACAGACCCTCTAAAGTCCTTTCAGTGTAATAGAAACCAAGAGCTGTCATTTGCAAAGCTTTCAGGATGTCATAAAGGGGAATGTGGATTCCACACGCTCTGCTAGGGGAACTCCAGGACAAGGAGGAAAGTAAGAGCAGAGAGATACCCAGTGTTCCAAAAACCGGGCATAGAATTAGTAAAGTTCTCACCTGCGATGAGCTTGGCTCTGGGATCAGTGACAATCATCCATTGGCAATGATAGAGGAAAACACGATTTTCACCAATAATGATTTGTTTCAACAAAAGTCTGCAGTTAAATTTATTTTATCCTTACATGGGAAGATGCTTACATTTCACCAGGATCAATCTAATCATTCAAAAAAATGTGGATGCACCTGCTGACAGATAACAAGGATTACAAACGGCGATAGATTCCCATGAGGTCACCTTAAGAAACAGCCAGTCTAAGTCATGAAGACATCTGTGTCATATCTTTGGACACCAGACGCACTTGCAGCAAGAATACCTTCTACTACTAGGGACCAGGTACTGGATGCCCACACCAGAGAAGCTCATGGGGACAGCAGGGCCCACTTCTCAGCATGTTCCTTGTTGGAATCCCTAATCATCTCCTTAGCCCCTTCCCTGGACCAGGCACTGAGCTTTGTGGACACCTCGATGAATTGGACATGCAGCCTCCACAGGAAATAGTATGTGATACAGCATAAGTGAGAGAGCACAGTTAAAGAGGCATAGAGGACATTGTTGAGGCTCAAAGAGGGACAGATCATATACTCACAATGGCCAAGATGCAAAAACAACCTAAGTGCCCAACAATAAATTCTTGAATAAAGTAAATGTCATACACACACATAGTCGATCACAACAAACTGTGGAAAATTCTTAAAGAGATGGGAGTACCAGACCACCTTACCTGTCTCCTAAGAAACCCATATGCAAGAAGAGAAACAATAGAACCAGACATGGAACAACAGACTGGTTCCAAATTGGGAAAGGAGTATGTAAAACTGTATACTGTCACCTTGCTTATTTAACTTATATGCGGAGTACATCATGCAAAATGCCAGGCTGGACGAATCACAAGCTGGAATCAAGATTTCTTGGAGAAATTTCAACAACCTCAGATGTGCAGATGATACCACTCTAATGGCAGAAAGTGAAGAGGAACTAAAGAGCCTCTTGATGAGGGTGAAAGAGGAGAGTGAAAAAGCTGGCTTAAAACTCTACATTCAAAAACTAAGACCATGGCATCCAGTCCCATCACTTCATGGCAAATAGGAGAGAAAGTGGAAACAGTGACAGATTTTATTTTCTTGGGGTCCAAAATCACTGTGGACAGTGACCGCAGCCATGAAATTAAAAGATACTTGCTCCTTGGAAGGAAAGCTATGAAAAACCTAGATAGCATATTAAAAAGCACAGACATCACTTTACCAACAAAGGTCCGTATAGTCAAAGCTGTGGTTTTTTTCAGTAGTCATGTACAGATGTGAGAGTTGCACCATAAAGAAGGCTGAGCACCAAAGAATTGATGCTTTCAAACTGTGGTGCTAGAGAAGACTCTTAAGAGTCCATTGGACATCAAGGAGATTAAACTAGTCAATCCTAAAGGAAATCAACCGTGAATATTCACTGGAAGGACTGATGCTGAAGCTGAAGCTCCAATACTTTGGCCACATGATGCAAATACTTCGGTTACATGATGCAAGCAACTGACTCATTTGAAAAGACTCTGATTCTGGGAAAGATTGAAGGCAAAAGGAGAAGAGGGCAGCAGAGGATAAGGTGGTTAAACAGCATCACCGAGTAAAAGGACATGCATTTGAGCAAAATCTGGGAGATAGTGGAGGACGGAGGAGCCTGGCACGCTACAGTCCATGGGGTCGCAGAGTCGGACACAACTTAGCAAATGAACAATAATAAGAACATACACACATACACAATGGAGTATGATACTATTCAGACATGAGAAAGAAAAAAACTCCTGCCATTTGCAACAAGAAAAATGAGTCTTGAGAGCATTAGGCTAAGTGAAATAAGTCAAACAGAGTAAGACAAATATGTACGATCTCACTTAAATGCAAAATCTAAAAAAAACAAGCCTTTAGAAACAGAGAGTTGCTTGGTAGTTACCAAGGGCTGTCAACTGTCACAACAGAAAGAAGTGCAGATCAGTGATGGTCGGGTTTTCTGGCTGGGGTAGAGATTGACAATAAAGGAGCAACATGAGCAAACTTTAGGAGGTGATGGAACTGTTCTGTATCCTGATTGTATTGGTAGTTGCATGAATCTATGCATGTGTTAAAATTCATAGAACTGTACACACCATGAAAGTTAATTTTATAGTATGTTAATTAAACTCAATCACAAAGGCAAGACTGGAATTGGGGAGAACTAAGAAGTTTGTGAAAAAGTGGCTAGTGGTATCAGCCAGAATTCTCCAGAGAATGAAACCAATAGAATGGAAGGGTGGATGGAGAGAGAGAGAGAGATTTATTACTATAAAGAACTGGCTCATGTGGTCATGGAGAATGAGAAGTCCCAAGACCTGCAGCCAGCAAGCTGGAGATCTGGGAGGTCTGATGTGGAGTTCCAGACCAAGTCCCAAAGCCTGAGAACCAGGAGAGCCAATGGTATAAATTCCAGTCTTAAAGTTGGCAGTCTCAAGATCCAAAAGGAATGACAGTTCCAGTCTAAGTCCAAAGGATAAAAAAGACCAATGTCCCAACTCGATGAGTTAGTCAGGAAGAGTTCTGCTCACAGAAGGATCAGGCTGTTTACTTCATTCAGATCTTCCGTGAATTAGATGAGGGCCATTCACAATAGAGGGCAACCTGCTTTACTCAATCTATCCATTCAACTGCTGGGTAACTTCTGCCCAAACACGCCCAGAAGGTTTGTCCAAATGTATGGACACCTTGTGGCACATTCAAGTTGACACATAAAATTAATCATCACACTAACTGAGGAAAATCTACACAAGATGCCATACTGTGAGCTCTGTGAGGATTGGGTTGACCTGAGTTATGCACCCATGATGCCGACTGTCATCCTTGGCACAAAGTGGGGCTCTGTATGAGTTTTTTGACTGACTATATAAATACTTAAGTCTACTACGGATGCTTTTATTCCTTTTCTGCCTATTATGAGACTTCTTCAGTCTTATTGTTAAACCTACCCCAAATACAGGGGCCAGCTCCTGCTGCTGTTAAGTCACTTCAGTCGTGTCCAACTCTGTGTGACCCCATAGACGGCAGCCCACCAGGCTCCCCCATCCCTGGGATTCTCCAGGCAAGAACACTGGAGGGGGTTGCCATTTCCTTCTCCAATGCATGAAAGTGAAAAGTGAAAGTGAAGTCACTCAGTTGTGCCCGACTCTTAAAGACCCCATGGACTGCAGCCTACCAGGCTCTTCCATCCAGAAACCACACTTTAACATCTCAGACAGCAACATTTGACATGAATTCTCCAATCCTAGTGCTGTGGACTGAATGTGTGTGTCCTCCAAAATTCCTATGTTGAAACCCTAATCCTCAGCATGATGGTATTAGGAGCTGGGGCCTTTGGGGCCTTTGGGAGGTGATTAGGTCATGAGGGTGGGGCCCTCAGGATGGGATTCCTGTTCCATAAGAAAAACATGAAAGCTTGTTCCCTCTCTCTCCCCTAAGATGGGAGATGGCCTTCTGAAAGCCAGCAAGAGGACTCTCACCACACACTAGACCTGCTGGCACCTTGATCTTGGACTTTCCACTTTCAGAACTTTAAGAAATAAATGTGTGGTGTTTACAAAGCACCTAGTCTATGGTATCTTTGTTTCAGCAGCTCACACTCGTGAAGACCCCAGGAAGTGATGCGAGTGCCTCAGGGAAAAAGGATAGGTGACTTGGTCAGGGTTTGACAGGATGAGGTTCTGGGGGAGCCAAGTGGAGACACCAAGGAGGCAGTTGTGTTTCTAGAAGAGAGGTATACATAGCGGATGCGGGTGTGAGGGTGTCAGCAGTGAGGAGGTGAGGGGCCCTAGGGAAGTCAGAAGAGCAGGAAGGCCCACCACACCCAGGGCAAAGCACACCCTTTGCAAAGAGGTCTGGGAAAGAAACATCTAGACCGTGGATAGAGAAAGAAGCCCATCTGGCAGAGTCCAAAGAAGGATTGCACTCAGACAGAAAGAGAGAACCAGGAGGTCTGGGAAAGCATGGTTTCACATAAGAAAGTGTATCAAGAAGAGGGTGGTCACAGTGCCAACAACTTCAAGAATTTCTATAGGAAGAAAAAAAATGGAAAAATGTGTCTTGTTCACAGATCATTTGAAAAAGGCCAGACCACCAATTTTCTATTGTGCACCCATTTTATCCAGGAAAGATAACGTTCTTCTGATTTGAAAGGACATAGCAGACAGTTGAAGCAGGGAATTGCAGCCGCAGGTTAATCAAGAGATGGCAAGAGATTATTTAACCATTTACAACGCATATAGGCCTTCTGGTCAGCCTAATGACTGACATTCCTCCTGCCTAAGGACTGCTGAGGGATCATCTCAGTCACTGTCAGTAAATTCTGTCATCAGTTATTGAACAGGAGACAGATGCCAGGAGACTGGAGATAGACAAAGGTTGCTGAGAATCTCAAGACAAGGGAACAAATGAGGGTTTAGAGAGGAATACCGTCAGTGTGGCCCTGAACCCGAGTGAGGTGTGTGAAAGCAGAAGGAAGCAGAGGTGACTCCAGGCCTTTGGACCAGGTCACTGATTGATGGTGGGGATATCAACAACAAAAAACACAGAAGCTTGGGCAACACTTTTGCAGAAAGGGCGGAGAATGCAACTTGGCTATCTTGGGCCCAAGTGGATGCTGGGCTGTGCACATGTAAACACTACAGACAAGATGACACTCCAGAGAAAAGGACCCATTCCAGGTGCAGATTCACATGTGGGAACCTGTGCACAGGTGATGTTTCCTGTAATGGTATGAAAATAACCATTCTCAGAAAGTGATGGGAAGAGAAAGGCCCTGGCCAGGGACTGGACCTCGAGCTCTTAGTGCTGTCGGCAGTGAGACATAAAGGATGCTCAGGAAGGTCGGAGGAGAAGGAGGAACAGATAGCATCAGGAGTCCCGTGAGCACAACAATCTTTTGCTCACCCACTCACAACAGTTCACGACTGTCTACCTGGGATGCCCTTCCCCTACACCCCAGCCCATCATCAGGGAAACTTCTCTTCACCCTTACAACTGCACCTCACATGGTACCATCTCCAGAGAACCTTCCCGGACCCTCCTCTCTACCACCCCCTTGAAATCACACAGACACACACCCACACACAGCCCACCTCACCCCGCTCCTCTCCTGCGCCCATGTTCTTTCAGGCACACGCACCACACGAGTGTCAACTGTCTGGTAGGGAAGGATCGGTTCCAAGCCTCCCCCCTTGGCTTGTGGATGGCCATCATCTCTGCCGTCTCTTACATCATCTCCCCTCTATCTGTGCCTCTGTGTTCACACTTTCCCTTTTCATAAGGACACCAGTCAGACAGGATCTCATGGTATTTACTTGGTTATGTCCATAAAGGCCCCTTTTCCAAACACAGTTACATTCTGAGGGCCTGGGAGTTAGGATTCAACATGTGGATTTTGTGGGATACCATTCAACCCTTAAGATTGTCAAAACTGAACCCATTTTCTAAGGGCTGGTATTCTCCTTCTTACCCACGAATGGAAAAACAACAACAACAAAAATAGTGAATGATGATAAGCTACATAGAAGGATCCTGTCCTCAAATCGTTTCCATTTAATGTGAAAGAAAAAGAGGAATACTAGTATATACCCATTTGCACACATGTGCCAACACACAACCAAAGGAGTTGTGCAACTGCAGCATCATTTACAACTGCATCCCCAGACTCATGTCCCTGACTTGGCTGCTGAGCTGACTGAGAGTTACTCGTTTCCCAATAACGAGAGTCACAACAATCTGAGAAGAAGCGAAGATGTTCACCGCTGCCTAACAGAACGGGTCACAGGAAGCCCGCGGCCCGGTAGAGCAAGATAAGGAGTCAGGCTGAACCTGGGAAAGTTTCCTCCCCTTTCTCAGCCCCAGTATCTCATCAGCAAAGTGGAGATGAGAATAATAGTACATCCCACTGGTTCATTCTAAAGATTCAATAAGATATGAAGCAAAAATGCACATCACGACACATAGGAAGTGGTCCATAAATGTTAGCTTAAAAACATGTAAACTGTAGCCAGGTGTGAGGTAAATTCTCATTCTTCCTAGTTCACTGGATTTAGAAGTGATAACCAGGTGGTTGCCTCTTACTTCACTTAGCATCTTCTAGAGGCGGAAATGCCAGCCCAAACCCATTACTGCTGTTTAATGTGTTAAGATAGTTTCACTCTGATGCTTCTTCATTTCATAGAAGGCTTCCTTTGAGATCCATAATACAAAAAAGGGTTCTCCTAAACACAAAAAGACAGTGCAGACGAAGGTGATCATTTCCATGGCAACAAGAAACCTAAGAAAGTGACAGGTAAACTTCTGCCACATCCATGCCTCATCCCACTCTTCTCATAGGTCAGTCTTGTGCTTCATGCTTTTGAGACACTGAAAAATCCAATTGCCCTCCTTAGAACATGGGCCACAGAAAAGACACCTAAAGGCAAGTCCAGTCTGCCTAAGGTTTGGAGTGGACATCCATCATTCCTTTAGATTAATATAGATGTCAGACCAAGGGTAAAAGAATGTATGTATGGGATGGGGGCATTCATAGTTTGCCATTATGTGTTGAAAAAATTTTTGATTTCATTGAGGATAAGAAACAAGAAAATCTTTCAGGTCAACAAAGTCTGGTCAGGTGAGCTGTGGGGCTCTTGATTAATTAAAGCAGAGGTTTAGCCGCTGGAGGAAGGACATCACCTAATGCTAACTAGGAGCCAGAGCATGAGGAATGTCTTGGCAAAAGCAAACCAGCCTCCCTGTGCTCTGGAGCCGCAGCACAGCCGCTCTTAGGAGATGCTGGGAGAGCTGAACAAAGCTCTTAGCAACCGGCACCCGGCATCATTTCACCAACTTCCTCTCTCTGCCCTGCATCCACCAGTCATAAACTTCAGCGAATTTCACCATGAAACTCTCTTTGAATCTGGTCATTTTCACGTTCATTGCCTCAGTCTTGTGTCAGGCTCTTATCACCCACATTCTTCCCTTGCCCCCTTTGGCATCACAGATAACAAGGAAATCTGAAATCCCTGGCATGCCATTCAAAGGTACTCTACATCAGGTTCTGCATCTGGGTGGTTTCTTGCGCCTCCCCACCCGAACTCTGCTCCACCCACAACGGGCATCCACATCCCTTTCTTGAAACCTTAGACACACTCCTTGCTCATGGCTTTTGTTCTCAATGCTTTTTCAACCCCTAACAGCCTTTTCACCTCCTCAGTTACATTTTATCACCTACCTATCAATGCTTCCTCAACCATCAGAGACCTTCGCTTCCTCAGGGAAAGAACTATCTTGAAACTTCTGTAATTCTTTCATTTTATTTTTTTTGCTTATGACACTAGGAGGTAGTGTATTTTACAAGAAAAGATGGAGTCAAATAAGTTTTGCCTAAAATCTCATATCCACAACTTTTTAGAAGTCTGACTCTGGGCATGTTATCTAACCTCTTTCTACCTAAATTTCCATATGACAGAAGTTACTGGTATGATATAGGCACTTAAATATGAGTTCCCTTGTTCTTATCCAGCATGCTATGTGTGCTAGCATGCTCTCTGTCTCATATATGTGCATATATACATATAATATATGCATATATTATACATCTATAGGCACAAGAGAGGTACTCAATAATTAGCTGTTGAATAAATGAGAAATCAGTATATATATTCTTAATAAATACTTCTGAGTGGAGCTGATTCATTCCATTAAACATTTGTATTCTGATCACAGGAGGAAGCTAAGCTAGAAAATGAGGGGGAAAATGGCATCACCTCTCACTTCCAGTCTAGCATTCACCACCTTTATCACTGTCACCACCGTCATCATTTCTTTCTTCTTACTGCCCTCTCCTTCCTATGGAACCTTTATTTCAAAGAGATCAAAGCACCTAATTACCTTTACACTTGTTCGATCTTATAATAAATCAAAACCAGCTAAGAAAGCAAGTGGAAAATTTCCATTTTTTCAGTCCAGTTCCCTTCCTAAAGTTATCTGTGGAATGACTTCAGAAGAGGATTCATCACAGTGAGGGTGCAGATCCCCGCCTTTAGAAATCAGAGTTGCCTGACGACAGAGCTGATGGCCACAGACACTCAAGGATAAGACCCTCATTCAGTGGGTGCTCGATATTATAAGGAAGAATCAATCACACAAGAGGAAGTGCTCACAGCTGATCAATTCTGATGTTCATCATCCAACACAACTTCCAACGTTAAATAGTAAGTGCAGCCAAAGGCATCTTTATCTTTACAAAGTGATTGTATATGTTTCTTAGTTAATGCAAAGATTTCCTGAAATAAAACCCAGAGCAATGCATACAGAGTCACTGAAAAGCTCAGACATTTTGCCTAAATAATGCACATTCTCAGAATTTATCCTCAGAAAATCATTTCCAAAGGAAAAAAAAAAAAAACGATATGCACAGAAATATTCCCTGGTGGCTCAGACGGTAAACAATGTGCCTGCAATGCAGGAGACCAGGGTTTGATCCCTGGGTAGGGAAGATCCCCAGAGAAGGAAACAGCAACCCACTCTAATATTCTTGCCTGGGAAATCCCATGGAAACAGAAGCCTGGTGGGCTACAGTCCAGAGGTCGCAAAGAGTCAGACACGAAATTTTTTAAATGTCCAAGAATAGGGAAATAATTCTTTTTTTCCAGAGGCAATCTGAGATATTTAATGTGATCATTTTGACAACCCCATAGGGTTGTGAGGGTAAGGGTAAGCTTCTAAGTATCTAATTGGCCCTTCAGAACTGTTAGCTATAATATTTCGTCCCAAAGCCTCAGCATCCATAAAAATTTGGCCTCTCTGCAGTCTCATTTTTTTCCTATTTCAGACACAGTGTCCTTCCCTGGGGATCAGGATCACTGCTATCAGACCTGCTCTTCTTTCCTGACTTCCGCATTTACACCCACCACCGTCCAACGCTAGAGACTAGGCTCTGTAGTAAGAGAGCTCCATAAATTCTCTCATCAAAGCCACCAAGGGCATTCCTATGGCTGATTCATATTGATGTGTGGCAGAAACCAACACAATACTGTAAAGCAATCATACTCCAAGGTTCTTTACCACTAGCACCTCCCAGGAAACCCCAAATTACCTGATATAACACCTATAAAAATTTCATTCCTGGACTTGCCTGGTAGTCCAGTGGCTAAGATTCTGTGTTCCCAATGCAGGGGCCCCAGGTTCATTTCCTGGTCAGGGAACTTGAAGACCCAGTGCAGCCAAACAAATAAATAAAAATATTTTTTTAAAAAATCATTCCAATACTACTTTTCCATAGAGACACATGCTGACAATGCCACCCATTGCTCAGCGTCATACATGCAAGATCTCCTTAAACACTTACTTCTTCCATCTTAGAAATGACAAAGCAAAGGCTCAGAAAAGTTGTATATGGTGAGTTGAGACTATGAAATATCTAAATGGAAAAGTTCAGGACTGCAATCTCGTGCATGAGTATGTGAGTGTCTGTGTGTGTGTGTGTGTGTGTGTGTGTGTGTGTGTGTGTGTGTGTGTGTGTGTTTAAGAAAAGAGAAAACACAAAAGTGAACAAGCCAGGAGTGGGAGTTGGCTAAAGGACTGACTTGTTTTGAAGTTGAATTTGCCTAGAAGACAATTATTTTACGTAGTGGTTTTTTTTCTTTTTCTTTTTGTTTGGCTTTGATTTTTTTTTCTTTTTAATTTTTTGATTGGTTTGTGGAAGTTACCCAAGATTAGGGTACTTGTCTTGAAGCTTCTTTTGTATCTGTCTTTATCAGTGCTTAGGTATGTGTTGTTTGGGGGTGGATTGTGGAGCATGGGGCTGTTGAACTATCCCATGTGAAAGGCTAAAGTCCTTACAACAAATCACTCTCTTCTCTCTTGCTCCCCCATTGATTAAAATCTAGTCCAGAGTCTCACAGATTGGCCGACTCTAAAACCAAAGTTCCTAACCACAAAGGTGACCTCCCAGTAGCCTTTGAGGACAAGAATATCTGTTTTCAAATCTCACGTTACTAAAGTACTGTCTGATTTTCAAAGAAATTTTTGATCTGTGGTCTTATTTAAAGAGTGACCCAACTTGCTGAGAAACAAAACCTTTATTTTAATGATACCAGTTGAAAGATACCTTCAAATAACCCAGATATCCCAGACCTCACCAGCCTGAAAGATCACATTTATTATTTTTCACAACCAAAGCATGAAGTCCAAGCCTCCACCAACCTGATTGTTGGAAATCAGACCTTTCTCTCCAAAACGTCCCTGTGGTGTATCTTGGGGGACTTTCAGTTGCAAGCATCACACAGGGTCCACTCTGTTCTTTGCATTATTCTCCCCCAGGTTGCTGCACTCCAAGTAAGAAGAGGCTTCAGCATTTTCATTGCCCATCTTGCAAGGCCCAAGGTCAACACCAAGAATGCTATATCCAGATGCCGTCTCAGGTTCCCATCTTCAGGGTAATAGGGCATTGCTGGGAGACAAACTTCGAAGAACTCCAATTCAGAATCTCAGCTTAGCCCTGAAGCACTTTTCGGTTCCTCTCACAGCACCTGGAGAGTTTAGGAGACTTTGGGCTGAAATCTCACCCATTACTTGTTTAGAATCTCATTGATTATCTCATAAAAAGATGATTCTCTAGATTCTTGGAGCCCAGGTTTCTAACCAGAAGAGATCAACCCCAGGCCAAAAGACTGATGGCTGATTGTCTCGTGGTGGTTCTCTGGAAACAGATTTTGAGATGGAGAATTTCTTACCAGAGGTAAGCTTGGGAAAGCTCCAGAGAATGACAGCACTGAACTTAACTTGAGCCCTGGGTTCCCAGAAGGCAGTAGCAGTTAAGAACACATCAAGCACCATCACTCTCTTGTTCTGGAAATAGCTAACCACAAAGGACCACCTCATCCTGGCATATTTGCATATGCCCAGATAAGATCATCTCTATTCATTCACTTGGGCTCTGTAAATACTCTTGGATGAAGCAAAAGACTCACTTAAACTGTCTTAAACTCATGCATTGGCAAACAGGTTCTTTACCACTAGCACCACCTGGGAAGCCCTATGAAATTCTAGACTTCTTTTTCTTTGAGAAGTTCCTCAGCAGTGAATATACTACCTATAGCATCTCCTGAATTGCTTTGTGCCAATTATTCTGTCTTTGACAAGAGACAGGCTTGTGAGGAGGTTGGGGAGGCAGAGTTGAGCAGTGGAAGATGTCGAAGTACAATGTGGCTGTAAACGGGGCCTCAGCTGATCTCCTAGGGGCTCCAAAGCTGAAGCAGTCCTTCAGAGTTGTCCCAAATTCAGGCAAGCCCCACCCCATTAGCTTTTGTATCCCTGAATTAGTCAGTTATGCAGCCCTAAGGAGGAGATGTAACCCAGATCAAAACAGTTCTCTGAGGCATCTGGTGATTACCAGAGAGAAGAAGCAACTTTGACCTTTCAGCAGCCAAATTCCCAGGAGCCAAGGACAGGGCCTTCCCAGGGATCTGGACCAACGTATCCACTCCACTGAAGGGGAACTGGCATGAATCATCCACATCTCTGCCTTCCTTCTTTCCCAGCCCCCAAGGAAAATGACTCCTTCCTTCTGAACCTGAAAATCAAAAGCTGCCATGAATATCAGCAAGGGAAAAGGATGCAGACAAACCTGGGATGGAGCTAAGACAGAGAAGACAGTGAGGAGCAACTGGGGAAAAAGGATGGACATCCCATCTCTGCAGCACGCAGTCCATGGAGTTGCAAAGAGTCGGACAGGACTGAGCAACTGAACTGAACTGAACTGCCATCTCTAATACATACCAGGAGTGTTTATCCAACTGTGGTTCACAGACTTTCCTGTGCCGGTCTCTTAATGCATTAAATTTGATAACATGCCACTCTATACTTTTGTCTCTGAAATTAATTGGCAATTTACTCATGAATATTTAATGAAAATTAAATTAAGAAGCCAACTGACACCATTTGTTGAGACTTAATCAAAGTTAGCCCAAATCACTTCCTTTTTTCGGAGGAGAAGTTTTGCTGACTGCATTCTCCATGCATTTGTATCAGCTTGAGTTCAAGACAAGCTTTTCACTCTTTTGTCATAATGAGGCTAATTCTTGTCTATCTTCTTTCCTTCTTCCCATAAGCAGTCCCTGATCTCCTATCCTGTGTGAGGTATGATACTACACACTGTGAAGTAGACAAAACTTTTTTTCTCTATCTTTTCCCCCTTGATTACTGCCATGATAAGGCACAGATGACTTTGCTAGGATGATGTCAGTGGAAAGAGAGAGACAAGATGCAGAGCACAGGTAAATGAGGAGCTCATTAATGAGCATGTGAAGACAACATTGTGTAAACTGCTTTTACTAGAGGAGCTTTTACGCTGCATAAGGAAGTTCAGTCCAGCTTCAGGAGACAAGTGAGCCTCCCAAAATACATGAATAAAACCTAGCTCTTCCCCAACTTAGGCCACATTTTTCAAAAAATTGTCACTGGCTGCTCCTTTGCTGGGAGTTCTCTGTGATTCTTGCTAAATGTTTGGCATCACCCTAGCAATGTCAGTTTGGGGCACCTCAGCTGAAGCAGCCCTGCCTTGTAGTCACATCATTAGTAGAAATCAGAAACGTCTTAGTCTCCCTAGCAAATGTGCAATGCCCTAGGTTCAAAGCCTCAGGCTTGAAGTAGTTATTTGAGCTAGAAGGTTGCTTTATGATGTGTTTTGTCTTCAGGATCCTCGTGCTAAGAAAACAAAGGACACAGGAGCGCCTCATGAGCAGAAACTGTGAAATAAATGCCTTAGAGCTTTCTAACATGTCACTATGCTAACATGAGCGTGTGAAAAGAAATTGTGTTTTGTGTTGCAGTTCTGCCACCTAACTGTCACCTTGCCCACATTACTTAAGCCTCCTGAGCCTCCATTTTCTCATCGGTAAGTGGAGCTACTAATCATGTGAATGAGATCATTCTTGAAGAGAGTTTCCCAGAGCCTGGCTCACAGTGAGACCTCATTCGTGGCTGGGGTCCGGGCGAGGGGGAGGAGGAGTAATATAAGTAGGTGTGGTTGTTATATTTATTACTTCTACTTCTGCATTGCCCACTCACTCATTATCCCTTCAATATCTTCCTCTCCCCTGAAAAACTTCTCACCAAAGTCATCAATATCATCCTTGATGCTAAAGCTGATAAATACTTGGTAGTCCATGTCCACCAGGGCCTCTTGCCCAAGGTCACAGAACTACTGAGTGATAGAGCTGAGATTTAGATTTGAGCTTGGTGTTCTTCAAGTTGCTGTGCTAGACCTTCCTCTTATCTCACTCTACACACTTGGCTTGTGTAATCTTATCCATTCCCCTGACTTCAAAGGCCATTTTTGAGTGTTTGTGGAGTGCCGAGTATTATGTGAAACCTATACGTATGTTATAGATGGATGGACAAATGGCTAGATAGATATTAATAGATTCATTTAATCTCATCAACAGCCTTATGAGATAGATATTATGATTCCATCATAATCTACTTTGATATGGAAAAACTAAGGTTCAGAGAAGTTACATTAATTGTTTAAAGTTCTCCTGCTAGTAAGTGGCAGAGTCATGATGGGACTCAAAGCCTGTTAATTCTAAAACAATTGTTCTTGACACTTGTTCTTGATCTTGACAATTGTTATTGTCACCTTGCATATTTAACTTATATGCATAGTACATCATACGAAGTGCCAGGCTGGATGAAGCACAAGCTAGAATCAAGATTGCTGGGAGAAATATCAATAACCTCAGATATGCAGATGACACCACCCTTATGGCAGAAAGTGAAGAAGAACTAAAGAGCCTCTTGATGCAAGTGAAAGAGGAGAGTGAAAAAGTTGGCTTAAAATTCAACATTCAGAAAGCTAAGATCATAGCATCCAGTCCCATCACTTCATGGCAAATATACGGGGAAGCAATGGAAACAGTAACAGACTTTATTTTCTTGGGCTCCAAAATCATTGCAGATGGTGACTGCAGCCATGAAATTAACTGACGCTTGCTCCTTGGAAGAAAAGCTATGACCAACCTAGATAACATATTAAAAAGCAGCAGCATTACTTTGCCAACAAAGGTCCGTCTAGTCAAAGCTATGATTTTTTTCCAATAATCATGTATGCATGTGAGAGTTGGAATACAAAGAAAGCTGAGCACTGAAGAATTAATGCTTTTGAACTGTGGTGTTGGAGAAGACTCTTGAGAGTCCCTTGGACTGCAAAGAGATCCAACCAGTCCATCCTAAAGGAAATCAGTCCTGGGTGTTCATTGGAAGGACTGATGTTGAAGCTGAAACTTCAATACTTTGGTCACCTGATAAGAAGAACTGACTCACTGGAAAAGACCCTGATGCTGGAAAGGATTGAAGGCAGGAAGAGAAGGGGATGACAGAGGATGAGATGGTTGGATGGCATCAACAACTCGATGGACATGAATTTGAGCAAACTTCAGGCGTTGGTGATGGACAAGGAAGCCTGGCATGCTGCAGTCCATGGGGTCGCAAGGAATCAGACACAACTGAGCAACTGAACGGAACTTAACTGAATGGAACTGAGATATCAGTTTACTGAAATATCACTGTTTGTATTCAAGTATAACTTGTAAGAGTAGAGCTCGATACTGAGAACCACTAGCCTCAAGTGCCAGCTCAGAAATAATGAAGGTCATCCCCAGGCATTCTTCAGAACCATCTTCCCATTAGACCCTGGTCTGAACAAAATGACTTCATCTGTGAGAGGCAGAGGTTGGCAGAAAGCTAGGGGGTTAGCTTTCAAGCTGCAAATAAAGTAAATTTCAGCCTCGGTCCCCTGAAAATCACCTACTCCTTCAGGGCGGGTGGAGAGTGGGCCCTCCACACTCTCTGGGTAGCCATAATGGTACCAGCAACCCACTCCTATCTACTAAGACAAAAGATAAGGCCATTCGAAAGAACTGGGCCATGATTGCTGCTGCCATAAGTAATAGCCACCATTTTATGATTCAGCATTTCTCTATGCATAATTCTTCTAAAGAGTACAAATAATTCACGCTGAAGTATACTTACTTGAAGAATATTTTAAGCTTAAAGTTGAAATTAGTACAATTAGTGTCTAAAACCACCTTGAAGCGAGAAAAGCAAACATTTTGACTATCTAAATAACACTTCATAAGGCTTTTAGGTAGCTTATTTCACATTCTTTAAATTAATAGTGATCTCTACATGAAAGTGAAATGTTACAGATAATTTTTACTTTAAAATGAAATATTATAAAATGTAACTAAGAGGCTTATCAGCATCCTCATGTTGGGTTGAAGGGTGGAACACAAAGGTATGGATTCAGAAGCCTATGAAACTGGATAAGTGATTGCTATATCTGTCTTGTCATTGTGAAATATTTATACCCCTGATGTCCTAGACCATGCAGTATTTATGCCAGATGTGCAGTGAAATCTATATTTAATATTTGGGCAACATGACAGGGGAAAGAATCTATCCCCTAAATTGATTCTAAAATTGTCTTTAATTTAAAGCATTATCTCAGAATTGCACATAAAGCTCTAAATTCAAGAGAAAGGAAGATTATTTTTACTTGAATTACCATAGAATTTTGCTTCAGGTCTTAGTCCCTTTGCCAGTAGAGATAGCCAGAGTTTTATTAAGCACTTCTACAACCGAGTGATAATTTTGCGAGAGACCCTGGCCCAGCCCTACCTCCACTTGCCTATTTTTAGAAAGAAATCCATTTGTCTTTAAACATTAAGATACAACTGAATCTTTCATCGCCAATGTCAGGTTTGGAGGTCTTCCAGCAGAGTGCAGATTATAAACTAGTAAAAGGCAGCTTCCTATAAGGATCTTTATTTTGTTTTCTTTTAAGCAGAGAGATGAAAATTGAGTCATTAGACAGAGAGTTCTCATACTATATCCTGCATAGAAGACTCATCGGCTAATTCTTCAACTCACCCTCTACAGACTGAATTAGTGAGTAGGTGTAGCTAGGGACCAAAGAATCTGCATTTTAATGAATTCCTTCAAATATACCTAATGTACAGTGCCCCCAGATTTTGCTTTGATATAATTTGCCCTAAGGATTCTTTCTGTGACACTGAGAGATTATATTTAGTAAAACCTGTAGGTCAGATTGTATCAAGGAAGAAGTTTGAGTACTGGAGCAGACAGCCTGGGTTTGATGGCGGATTCTGCCATTTACCAGTACAGTGGCTTTGAGCAAATCATTTCATCTCTAGGATCCTGTTCCCTCATCTGTAAACAGAGGATATTAATCCTTGTCATGTACCTCCCAGAGTTCTTAGAAAGATCAAATGAGATAATGGCCATGCATTGCAGAGATGCTATTACGTGTTCACTAAATTCTTTTCTCTTTCCCTTTGAGCACACAGCTAGACTGCTTGTCCTAGCCTCCCAGCTGCAATGAAGGGACCATGTGGCTGTGTTCTGGCCATTGGAACAGGATGCATATTACTTTCCTCCAGACTCCACCCTCCTCTTCCACTGTTTTTCCTTTTCACCACCTAGATGCCAGTTCTCAGAGCAATCTTGAGAGCCTCATGTGGAACAGGATCAACCTTGGACTGGAAGGACCACTCAGAGCTGAGCTTCTGCTCTTGTCTACCTGCATTGGACTGAAAACTGCACAAGAAATGTAACTGATTGGATTAATCCACCATGATTTGGGAGTAATTTGTTATCCCAGTTAGTCTGCGCTGTGACACAAAGTTGTATACAGTTATAAGAGAGTGAATCAAAGGACAATATTGGGGGCAGTGAAAAAGCAGAACTGATAGACCAGGCTGGCTTTGTCAGAGTAGGCATTAGAGCTGAGACAGACCTCTGGCTTACAAATACCTCTTCACTGCCTGTTTACTGGGGCTTCCCGGGGTGGTACTCATGGTAAAGAACCCAGCTACCAATGCAGGAGACATAAAGAGACACAGGTTCGATCCCTGGGTCAGAAAGATCCCCTGCAGGAAGAAATGCCAACCCACTCCAGTATTCTTGCCTGGAGAATCCCACTGACAGAGCATCCTGGCAGGCTACCATCCATAGGGTCTCAAAGAGTCAGACACAACTGAAGCGACTAATCATGCACTCACGCCTGTTCACTGGTTCCACTGGGCCTTTTGCGGGATGGGAGAACAAAGACATTGCCAGCCATGAAAAGTAGGAACCAAGTCTGGGCCCTGGGGCCCTGGATGAAGGCACAGAAACCTGAGGTCCTGGTGGGGCACGTCAATACAGAAACCAGGCAAGCATCCAGGAGTCCGGGAGTGCACAGGCGATATATGTCAAGAAAGGCAGCAAAGCTGAAACTGGACGCTTTTTTCTGGGCCAACAAATATGCAGAAGCAAGTGGTCAGTACGAGTCATGGGACTGGAAAGGATGTGTTCAAAGACCAAGAAGTCTGTTATTCCTCACCATTTGAAATTCTAGCCATTCTTCAAAACTTATCTCAAGTGCCAAAGCCTCCAACTAAATCACAATTTTTTAAATCTGGAATCCATTCACCCTAGGAGTATAAGAATGAACTTCCACAGTGTTCTTGAACCCTCTGAACCTGAAAGCTGGGGATGGAGTCCTTACTTTGATAAGTCTCTTCAGTGGTCTATGGAGCAAAAATATTTAGGAATCACTTCACTGGGTTTGCTCGTAGCTAAGCTGGTATTGGCACCCCACTCCAGTGTTCTTGCCTGGAGAATCCCAGGGACGGCGGAGCCTGGTGAGCTGCCGTCTATGGGGTCGCATAGAGTCGGACACGACTGAAGCGACTTAGCAGCAGCAGCAGCAGCTGGTATAGAATCCGCCTCCAGTGCAGGAGACCTGGGCTCGATCCCTGGGTTGGGAAGATCCCCATGGAGAAGGGAAAGGCTACCCACCCCAGTATTCTGGCCTAGAGAATTCCACTGTATAGTCCATGGGGTCGCAAAAAGTCGGACACTGCTGAGGGACTTTCACTTTCGTTGGTTTTGTGAACACCTGGACTGCGGGTATTGTTCTTATCCCTCCTTGCCTTCAGGCTCACTCAGCACAAAGTGGGTACACTGAAGGGACGCCCGTGTCCTCCTCTGATTCTCCAAGTTGCAAGTGCTCTCATGGTCTCTGATTCCCAAGTCACTTGGTTTGTCATTCCTTTCAGGCATGCGTGACAGACTGCATTTCATCTACCTTCATTGTTTTCTTGGGGTTTTCCCCAGCCTATAATCACTTATGGGTAAGCAGGATAAGTTTTGTATTCTCAAACCTTGTCTACGGCAACAAAAGTCAGAATTCAAGACACCCATTGTTGTTGTTTGTCAATAAGCTGTGTCAGACTCTTTGTGACCCCATGGACTGTAGCCTTCCAGGCTCCATTCCTCCTCCAGGCAAGAATACTCAAGTAGATTGCCATTTCCTTCTCCAGGGGATCTTCCCAACCCAGAGATGGAACCCACATCTCCTGCATTGACAGGCTGATTCTTTACACTGAGCCACCATAAGATACCATTAGCTAATTTTATTTTGACAAAAGTTATGAAAGATATGTAGTGTCATCATCCCCATTTTACAGAGAGAAAATTAAGGGTCAGAAAGAGAAACTGGTTTCTCTAAGTCATATAGACAGTAAGTTGAGAGCCCAGAGTTGAATTCTTATCTGATTCTTTTTTTTTTTTTTTTTTGCTCTGGGTCTTCGTTGCTGCTTGCGGGCTTTCTCTAGTTTCAGCAAGCAGGGGCTACTCTCTAATTGTGGCGTACAGGCTTAGCTGCCCTGCAGCCTGTAAGATCTTCCCAGACCAGGGATCGATCCTGTGTCCCTGCATTGACAGGTGGATTTTCAACCAGTGGACCATGAGAGAAGTCCCTATCTATCTGTTTTCAAAGTCATATACTATATAATGCTTTATAACATCATAATATGTTGTGGTAGTTGTCCCTTGAGACTCTTGAATTTTTTACACATGGATGAGGCATAGACTATGAGGCAATCAGAAACACCCATCTAGTCCTACCATCTCATTCTACAGGTGGGAAAACGGAAATTTAGAACAGGAGAGTGACTTGCTAAAAGTCATGCAGCAAATGAGTGATGAAGCTGCGTATCTTGCCTCCTTGATTAGTGCTCTTTCTTCCATTCTGCTCTGTTCCTCCCTTGTTTCCTTGGCTCATGCTGCACTGCAATGAGATCAAAGGGTCAAATCCAGGTGAATTTCTATAAAAAGGTATGACATGTCTTTACAGCTTAATTTAGCTCATTAAATATTTTAAGATATCTTTTGACAGCTGGTAATGATCATGGTTCTTGATTAGACAATGTATTTTCATGCATCTAATTTTCTACATTTTTTTCTTTCAGATATTCTTTTTAAAATGGAAGTAGAAAGGTACCAGATATTATGATAAATGTAGTCTACTTAATTCACAGCAATTGCAGTCCCTCATTAGTAATAAATTAAATATTGAAGAGACCAGATAATTTCAATGTGTCAAAAAGAAAGCCTTGTAACTTGGCATAATTTAAGAGGTCAAAGTGTGCATTTTGTAATGATCATCTATCCACAGCCAGTATTTCTGATCCGGCTCACTCTCAGCTTCTATGACTCATGGGACTTACCCAAGACACTTGCTGAGTTACAACAGAGCTAAATATGAGGAAAGTGAAAGTCACTCAGTCATGCTCAACTCTTTGCAACCCCATAGACTATGCAGTCCATGGAATTCTCTAGGCCAGAATACTGGAATGGGTAGCCGTTCGTTCTCCAGGGAATCTTCCAAACCCAGGAATCAAACCCAGGTATCCTGCATTGCAGGTGGATTCTTTACCAGCTGAGCCACCAGGGAAGCCCAAATATGAGCAGCAAGATAGAATTGTAACCTGTGTCCAGGAATTGCTGAACAGATAGATTCCAAGAACTGATGCATATCCCTTGGCAAGGAGTATACCAAGAGAAGCTGCGTCTGGTTGTTTCTATATGACTCCAACACAGCTCTTCCGATAAGGCAACTAAAACAATCAAATTATTTTGGTACCAGTTTTACCAAACAGTTTCATTGTAAAGCAGATAAATAAATATCCTCAAGTCTCAAAATGCCAATTCAAAATATTAGTTTACTTTTCTTTTATTTTTGACATAGATGCTTAATAACAGTACCATTTTTGTCTTCCTTAAGAGACTAAGGTCAACAGCTGAGCTAGTTCAACATGTAGTGAAATCAGTCACAAAAAAATGGGTGTTGATGAAGAGAAACAGAAAAAGAAACAGCAAATTAGGGATCAAACCTATACTGAGTTGGTTTAAACACAACAAATCAAGTCCCCCACATAAATGAATACCTGCTTTTTTCATGATTTGTTACCAAATGTGGGGAGTACCACACAATTAAATATTACAATAGCACCTTTATGATGAAACCATTTAATCAAAAAGAAGAAAGTGGGCCTTTTTGGTGGCCTCAAGTGGTAAAAGGGCTCAGTGAGTTCAAAAAAGAATGCTGGCAAACTTAGCCTCTGCAATGAAAGCCCGCACCACCGCAACTAAAGAGAATCCTCTGCAATTGCAACTAGAGAAAAATCGTAAAGCAATGACGATCCAGCACAGCCTAAAATAAATAAATAAATAAATAATAAAATCATTAAAAAAAACACTGAAAGAAAAGATGTGATGGAAAAGCAGTATAAAAGAAAATGTCCATAAGTAAAATTCCTTTATTCAATAAGCATTGATTGAATGCCTTGAAATTGATTACAAGCCAACAGGCCCAGTGGTGTGTAGGGTGGAGAGCTGGCTAAAGCAAGAAGCACCCAGTCCTGCCCTCTGGGGATTCTCAGCCTAATAGTGGTGAGAGCAGTGCAGAACTAACTCTAATACAAGGTGTCTAAGGAGTGAGACAGATGAAACACAGTGGGAGCTCAGGGAAGGAAGAGAGCAATTCCAGCAGGGGAGATATTTGAAATCACATAGTAAGTATCCAGAGTTGACACGCCATGAAAAGACAGCCAATCTCCTGCAGATGCTACTCTCTCCAATGCAGGATGATCAGGTTATGCTTGTGGTCTAAATGGAGTATTTGCAAAAGCGCCAGGTCTGAGAAAGATCGCCAAGGTCACATGTGAGTTAGGTTTAAACAGTAACAGGACATAAAGCTGAAGAGGTCAGGAGGGACTTGCTCATTTAAGGGCCTAAAGACCATGTGAATGTATTGATATTGGAATTTGACCCTGTGGGGTTTAAGCGTTGGAGTGACCTGGTCCTATTTGCACTTGAGAAAGATGACTCTGGGCTACAGTGTAGAAAAAGGATTAGAGGGCGAGGGAGCAAGAGAAAAGGCATGGAAATTCACTGGATTCATTTTTCAGTTAAAGATGATGAGGGCCTAAGAAGGTAGTGGTACTGAGGCTGAAGAGAGTGAAATTTATATGACAGTAGAAGTGGAACTGTAATGATAGATTTTTGAAATATTATCAGATAGAATTGACTGAAAATGGCAAACGATTGGGTTTGGGGCTGTAGGAAAAATGAAGTCAGAATTACCCCTCAGGTTTTAGCTTGGCCGACCATGTAAGTAGCAGCATTTTATTAAGATATAAAACACAGAAGGGATGCATTTCAACAGAAGTGGTGACAGGCGTGGGAAAATGGGAAAAAGAAAGTAGGAAAGTGATCAAGTTCCAGGAGGACAGGAATCACTTTACTTTTCATCACTGTAGCCCCAACACCTGGCTCAACAAATACTGGAATGAATAAATGAGTGAATCGAATTCTTGTATTTGACGTACCACCGAAGGTATTTGAATCTGTGAACTCTACTGCAGAGTATAAAAGAAATCCATTTCACACATTGACTTAACACTTACTGAATTAATACTTAATACTATCTGCCAGATAGAATTCTTGGTACTGGGGATATATCAGTAAGCAAAACTGTAGTGGACCTGTATTCATGAATTTATATTCTATTATAGTCAGACATGACAGACAATACTATATATTTTCAGTTTGTGGTAAATACTCTGAAGAGAAATAAATCAGCATAATCAAGTGGCCTGGGGGAGTCTCCCTTAGAAGATATTATTTGAACAGGGAACTGCTTGAAATGGAGTGAGAAATGTGACTACCTGGGGGGCGGGGGGAAGAGTATTGCAGGCAGAGGGAATAAATAACAGGTGAGAAAAATACTAAGGCAGGAGCGTGACTATCATGTTCACATTCCAAGACTAGCAAGGAGGCACCTCTGACTTGAGGAGAGTGAGCAAGAGGGGAAAGGGTAAGAGATGAGGTTGGGGAAACCAAGGACTGGATTATGAAGAACTTTAAAAGCTCATGTAAGGATTTTGGCTTTTCTTGAGTGATAGGAGCTTCATTGGATGGCTTTTAGCAGAGAAGTGACATGGTCCAACACATTTCTAGAGGGTAACTCTCCTGCGTACAGAGTAATCTGTAGCAAGGCAGAGAGGGGAAGTCAGCTGACTGGCTAGGAGACTCTTGAAGTCATCTAAGCAAGAGAGCATGATCGCTAGCTCCAAAGTGAATGCGATGGAGACAGTATGGTGAGAACAGTATGGAGATGGTATGGCTGGATTCGGCCTTTGTTCTGTTTTAACGTGATTTCTGTTTATTTTTTGAAGGCAAAATTGGTAGGATTTACTGGAATATTGGTTATCAGGTGTTGTGTTAAAAAAATAAAAGGCAAAGCAGACTCCAAAGCATTTGTTTAAACAGCTCAACAGTGACAATAGCAACATTAATATTTATTGGAATGGTTAAGCCTGTAGGAGGAACAGGTTTTTGGCTGGGGTATCAATAGTTTGGGCTTCCCTGGTGGCTCAGATTGGTAAAGAATCTACCTGCAATGTGGGAGATCCAGGTTTGATCCCTGGGTTGGGAAGATCCCCTAGAGGAGGGCATGGCAACCCACTCCAGTATTCTTGCCTGGAGAATCCCCATAAACAGAGTATCCTGGTTGGCTACAGTCCATGGGGTTGCAGAGACGGACACAACTGAGCCACTAAACAAACCACACATTAGTAGGATGTGTTGCATTTGATTGAAATACATATTAGTGCAGATGTAAAGTTGGGTGTTAAGTATACAGATGTATAGCTCAGGTAAGAATTCTAGGCAGCAGATAAAAATCTGGGAGTTATCAGTTTATACTTGATATTTATAGCCTTGGAACAAGATAGGACCACCTAGGAAATGAGTATAAACAGAAAAAAATAGATCCGAGACTAATCCCTGGGACATTCCAATGTTTAGTTGTCAGCACAAGGGGGAAGATCTAAGCAAAGAGTGAGATGTCAGTAAAGTAGGCAAAGAAATGAGAAATAGTGGTATCCCAGAATCAAGTGACCCACTATTTTACAAAGGAAAATGCAATCAACTTTTCAGATGTTGTAGACAGGTCAGGTAAGGGAAAGACTGAACATTGATCTTTATATTTGGCACCTAGGAAGTCACTTGTGATCTTGAGGACGACTAGTGGAGTGGAGTGGTGTAGTTTGGATGAAAACAGGATTATAGTGAGTTCAAGAGCAAGTGAGAAGAGAGAAAGTGGAGACAGTGAGTGGTAATGAATATTTCAAAGAGTATTGATGAAAAGCAGAGGAAATGAGGATGCTTGGTCAGAAAGGTACTGGGGTAGGGACTGCAAATCCTGTAGGGTCTTACCCACCAGAATTAGTACTTTGAGTTTTACTCTTACAGAGATGGGGGGCGTCATCCTAGAACCTAAATATTTACAGATCTTCGAGTAAAGGGAAAATCAACATAGGAGACTGAGAAGCCATTAATGAGGTAGGAAGGAAAACCAAGAGAGTATGCAGAAACCAAACAGGAGAGGATGGAGTGGTCAGCTATATAAAATGCTACTTTGAAGTCAAGTAGAATGAAGTCAGTCCATTGGGCTTGGAAAAATGTAGAACGTTGCTTTCCTTTCTAGAGATGTTTCCCTTGCTTCAGAGGGGTAGAGGCAATAATACGGTGTTACAGTGGGTTCAGGAAAGTCAAGACAATGCAAGAGTAACAGTCATCAGACCCATTGATCTAGAAACTAGGAGATAGGCTCCAGTATTAAACAAAAGGAGGGAAATGTGTGTGTGTGTGTGTGTGTGTGTGTGTGTGTGTGTGAACCATAAAATGCATAATAGTGCCTTAAAAAATTGCCTGCAGGGATTGAAGATTTGAAGATTTAAACACTGGGCTTTGAGGAACTAAGAATGTTAACCACTGAAAAAAATCTGAAAAAAAAAAGAAGATCTGAATGAATGGTGAGCTTTATTCTAACTTTATAAAGGTGTACAATTGGTGATTAAAACCTGGAATGGAGTGACTGAGTTTGAAAAGTAAGTGGAATTCAGATCTTAATGACTTCAGAGCTAAAATTAGTGCACAATTGCAATGATTAAATCTTCTCTTTTCCCTGGTACAATTATCTCCCCATTTCTCTTTGGTTTTGGAACCCTCCTTGATATTTATTGAAACCACCCTTTGTGAATGTACTTTACTATGAGTTTTTTCCTATTAGTCTCTTTTGAAATATGCAACCACAAGTAAGATTTAAACACACATTAGGAACCAGTGTGTGTGCTGTGTGCACTCAGCCATGTCTGACTCTTTGAGACCCCAGGGACTGTGGCCCACCAGGCTCCTCTGTCCATGGGATGTGCCAGGAAAGAATACTGGAGTGGGTTGCCATTTTCTCCTCCAAGGATCTTCCTGACGTAGATGTCGAACCGTTGTCCCCGGAGTTTCCTGCATTGATGGGCGGATTCTTTACCCTTGAGCCACCTCGGAAGCCTAGTACTGATGTAGAAATATTGAAAAGGAGGTAATCCTAGGATTATGGTAAGAATGTTTCTAGGCATTGTTAAAGAAAGTTGTTCGGTTAATGTGGAGCTCCCCAGAAGGTAAATTAGAGCTGGAGAATTTTAACAGTATACTTCAACTGTGACAGACTAATATGCTAGGGGCTGGCTTGTCAGGGGGAAGAGAATTTTTGAGAACACTGATCAAAGCAACCATCTACAAAGTGACTGGATAAATATGAAATATTCCTGCTTTCAAGTCGCTCCCAATTTTCCACCCTGCCCCCACTCCCACCCCCCACCCCGATAAATTCCAGACTCCAGCCCTTCTGTTAACATGTTTACTTCTGATTAAATTTAACTACTATTTATTGAACAAATTACACTGATTCGGGTATTTGGTGAAGCTAAAATAATAGCTTATGTTGAGTGGAATGCACACTTGAAGTAATTTATCACCATCGAATGCCCACAGCAAACCTCTGTGGTAGGTGCTATTCTTCTCCCATTTTACAAATGAGTAAATAGAGAAAAATAAGTGGAAATAACTTGCCCGACATCATACACATAGGTAACAATGAAGGTGGTTCCAGAATCTATGCCCTTAACCACTAAGCCTTACTGCTGTCCTGGGTCTAGCATACCTTATTTGACTTAACATTTTTATCTCCATTTTGCTGAAGAAGAAACTGAGGTTCAGAGCAAAGGATCAGTAAGTCGTTCAAGGTCACACATGTGGAAAATGGAAAGAATTTCCATGCCAAGCCTATCACCTTTTCCACATTTATAAAATACTTAATGCGTTTAGAGCTTACTTTTTCCTTAACTCATTAACTGCCAAAATGTGTTCCTTGCTCTATTTCCAAAGGCATTGTTAAAATAAAAGTTCCATTAGTAAACACATTTGGGGAATATTGGGTTAAACAAAGCTACTGAAGCATCCTTTCTACAGGTTTTTTCAATGCCTTTGATATGCTAATATGCCTTTTGAAGCTTTGGGGGATGGGTATTTAGCAACTTAACTACATACTTCGTTATTCCCAGAGCGTGTATTTTATATATGAAAATTATTTTAATATGACAGTTTAACAAAAAAGGCAAATATATATCATATTTTATACTTTTTCTGTATGTACAAGAGTACCATTTTAAAATTGTATTTTAACTAGGAACCTATAGTATAGGCTATTTCTGAGTCAATAGAGATTTTTCCAAAAAATATTTTCTATCTCTTTAAATGGCAAAAATGTCTGTTCAAAAGTAATTTTGTTATTTTGGGATATTGCAGATAAGTTATTTATCAGTGTTTTTTGTTTTTCATTCATGTTTCCATTGGTTATATCAATTTGAACAAGTAATTTTAGTTCCCATTATTTGCTGTATAATTAGCTTGTACAATGTACAAGTATTATGTAGTTAATGCAGGAAACTGAATTTCTCCACCTGGGCAACAATAAAAAAATAATTTGTATAAATATCTACAGGTACCAAGTACTAAAAAAACCCAAATGTTATTGGTTTATTATTGGAGAATGATGTTTCATTCCCTGAAGTTGGATATATCTCTGGAAAATTCACAACTGATGTGATAGTTTATATTATTAACCACCACCCCCCACCCCACATATATGGTTTTATTGTTGTTGCTGTTTGCATATGTAAACCTCATTTCTTATTCCCTTTGGGATGTTTCCCCCTTACCAGTGCTTGATAGTGTTAATATGGGTTTCTCATCTCAGGCATAGAGTAAAATGATGTATTTTTTCTTCTTAATGTGTTTGGTCGGTGAATTTTAAAAGACACTTTATCATTTTAAAAAATCATGTGAAAGTGAAAGGCGTAAAACATGTAAATTCATTTGAAACCATTATTAGAAAGAACAATTAAGGGATTTATAGTAGTGGGATTTCAGGCATTTAACACTTTTTTTTGTTCGGGTTGAGGAATTAAATTTGAGCAGGAGAGCCACCTCTTTCATAGCACAGTCAATGCTATTGCTTAGAGCAAGTGCTGTTCTGCGATTTTTCAGAGAGAAAGTAATCCAACCCACTGCTTTCCTGTATTTCTTCATGAAACATCATAATCACTTTAATAGCATCCACCCCGATAGAGTACGATTAGGATTATGTGGAGATAAACACCATGTAAAGCACTTGAAACAGAGCCTGTAACAATTAGCATGTGTAAATACAGTGAAGTTGCACTATATTATATTTGACCTCGGTTCCCTGGTGGCTCAGACGGTAAAGAATCCGCCTGCAATGCGGAGGACCTGGATTTGAATCCTGGGTCAGGAAAGATCCCCGGAAAGGGAATGGCACCCACTCCAGTGTTCTTGCCTGGAGAATCCATGGACAGAGGAGCCTGGTGGGCTACAGTCCATGGGGTCAAAAGAGTCAGACATGACTGAGCAAACTAACACACATGGTCTTCTTACTAGTTTAATTATTCCAAAAAAAGTGACATTCCAGAAAGTATTTACATGAAATTTACATGCAAAGTGTAACTTCTCTTCTAAAAACTAGGAATTATTCTAACAATTTTAATCCCAAATGTATGTGTTGATCTTCCATTCCAGCAACAGGTTTAATGTATTGATGGGAATCAAGTTGCAGTGTTCTGCCCTGCTCCTGTGGTTTTCTCATGATCTCATGCTCTTGCCCTGTTCCTATCTGCACTGCATTTGTGCTTGCTCTTCAGACACAGCCTTAAGCTCCAGATTAATGCTGCTTTCTCCCAGACGCATTCTGTGGCCAATCCATCTACGATACTCTCAGCCTCCTCTGAACTTATTATGTAGTAAATTGGTTCTACACATATCTAATCCATAAGCACTTTGTTAGTTTGTCTCTCTAAGTGAATAAATCTTTTTTGGATCTGTAGAGGCTTTTTTCATTTATCTGCCCACTTCATAGATATTTAACACATACTCAGTACTTGAAAATATTGGTCTGAAAATTATATAGCTTTTTCATACATAGGTCTGTGAATATATAAATTATCCACATTTTCAGAATTCAATAAAATGCAGTTGAACCTGAAACGTTTTTAATTTTCTTGCGATTTTATGCTCCATAAAAGTACCACTGTTTCAAGAGTTTCTTCCAAAAGGCTTGCTGAGTGTTGGTTATCTGTTTGTTTGCTTTGGCTGCACAGGCTCGTTCTCCATGTTTTGGGCGAACAGGCTCCTCTGGTTGCAGGAGGTGGGCTCCAGACCACACTGGCTCAGCTGTCCTGTCAGCTGAGGTCTTGGTTTCCTGACCACAATCACACCCACACCTCTGTGGGCGCCCAGCACCGGGCCACCAGAAGTCCCTGAGTGTTAATGCTGTTGTGTACTCACTCAGTTGTGTCCAACTCTTTGCAAACCCATGGACTGTAGCCCGCCAGGCTCCTCTGTCCATGGAATTCTCCAGGCAAGAATACTGGAGTGGGTTGCCATTTCCTCCTTCAGGGGATCTTCCTAACCCAGGGATCGAACCTCTGTTTTTCTCCTGCATTGGCAGGCAGATTCTTTGCACTTGTGCACTGGGAAGTCCCTGAGTGTTAACATTTAATCAATAATATTCTTTGTGGCAAATGCACATTTTTGACATATAATTAGAAGAATAGGAATAACATTAATAGGCTTCCTACCACTGAAAAGCACTGTACCAAATGGTTTCATACATATTCTTCTGTTTAATCTTCCAGTTGGCAACATTAAGTGATTTTCTAACTCTCAGAACTTCTTCAGTGATGAGTAAGGTTACACATTTTCCAACTGCCCCAAAATCTGTTCTATCTTTTTAATCCTTATTTCAATCAGTGGAACACCATTATCACCAATTAACCAGAGAGAAATTTGTATCTTATCCAGGCTTTCATTCTCCCTTAAGTCTAGTCAATAAATCCTCCTAATAATAAAGGGCATCTCAAAAATCCACTGACTCCTCTCCATTTCTACTATCATTCTTAGTTTAAGAATTCACGTGTCTCATGTAGACCATTACACAGCCTCCCTTTTTCTCTCATACTTGCGGTCTGTCGCACCATCGCCATCAAATCCCAAAACCCTAAATTTGCCCCCTCCTCTCTTTCTTCTCCCCTTTGGTAACCACTAGTTTGTTTTTCTATCTGTGAAAAACACAGAAAAAATCCCTGAAACTCATCATTTTGTTTCTGTGTTTCTGTTTTCTATACACGTTCATTTGTATTATGTTTTAGATTCCACATATAACTGATCTCATATAGTATTTGTCTCTCTCTGTCTGATTTATTTCAACAAGCATGCTGTTCATTAAGTCCATCCATGTTGATGCAAATGGCAGAATTTCATTCTTTTTTATGGCTGAGTAATATGCCATTGTTTATATATACCACATCTTCTTTAGCCATTCATGCTTGATGGACACTTTGGTTGCTTCCCTATCTTGGCTATTGTAAACAGGGCTGTTATGAACATTGGGATGCATGTATCTTTTCAAATTAGTATTTTTGTTTTGGATACATACACAGAAGTGGATTTGCTGAGTCATACAGTAGTTCTATTTTTAATTTTTCGAGGAAACTCAGTACTGTTTTCCATAGTGGCTGCACCAACTTGTGTCCCCACCAATAGTGTACAAGGGTTCCCATTTCTTCACATCTTCACCAAAATTTATTTGTAGTCTTTTGATAATAGCCAATCTGACAGGTATAAGTGATATCTCAATGTTGTTTTGATTTGCATTTCTGTGATAATTGGCAATGCTGAGCATCTTTTCATGTTCCTGTTGGCCATCTTTATGTTTTCTTTGAAAAAATATCTGTTGATGTCTTCTGCCCATTTTTTGATTGGCTTGTTCTGTTTTTGATATTGAGTTTCATGAGCTGTTTATATATTTTGGATATTAACCCCTTATCAATCATATCATTTGCAAGTATTTTCTCCCATTTCATAGGCTGTCTTTTCACTTCATGGATGGTTTCGTTTGCTGTGGGAAAGCTTTTAAGTTCAATTAGGTCCCATTTGTTTATTTTTTATTTTATTTATTTTGCCTTAGGAAAATGTGGAACCACAAAAGACCCCAGATTGTCAAAGCAATCTTGAGAAAAAAGAGCAAAGCCAAGGGTATCACGCTTCTAGACATCAGAATATGCTACAGTAATCAAATTAACAATCTTTGCAAATTCACTTGACAAAGGGCATAGCAATTATTTTCCCACCCTCCATTCAAAAATACGGGAAAAAAAGTAAATACAGGGTTTCAAAGGAGTGACAGCATGGAGCTACAACAAATGTATTAACATCCCTCCCCTTGGTTGTTATTACAGTCTGAGATCCTAAAGCAGTCTGCCTCCTTAACCTCTCTTCGCTCAAGATAGGGATTGATGCCTTTCTCTGCTGCATCTTCCTTGTAGAGTAGGGAATCATCTATAGATTCCCCTCCTCCCCAAATCTACTTCCCAAGGGACATGATCAACTTCCCCTCTATGAATGGAAGCACCATGGGAAGAAGGATGGGATAGATGATGAATCTTTCATAATGAGTGTTTTTTTTTTCTGCCAGTTTTATTTTAGTACAAGTGGAGGCTGAAATGGAAATTCAGCTCCAAATTAGAAGAGGATGCTTCTTCTCTTCACTCTGTTGATATTCGATCCATGGTGTTCTAATTATTGAGACCCAAGGTCAACTGAGTAGACCACCCAGGCTGCTGCTTTATTTACAAGATGCACAGGGCTTCAGTCCAAATATGAGCCCTGTTCACAGAAAGGTGACAGCTCACCAAGACCCTCCTTCCTCCTACAGCTGAGCAGGCTCACACACAAAAGAAAATGAAAAGTGGCTCTTCCTTACAGAGAAAGAGGAGAAACAGGAAAGGGAAGCAAAGAAAGAAATGAAATGACGCCCTCCCTATCACCTGCAACCAGGGACTCAGACAAACTGGAAAACATAAAAACCCCATGTAGAAATTGCTAGGTGGGTGCAGAGTGCCTCGAATGGAATACTTGAGAGTTGTTTCTTTTTTTTTTTTTTTAGACTGCAATGCTCAATTCTTTCATCCCTGAGATGCCTGAAAACAATTAGAACACAAATTCTGGCAACAAAAACTTAATCTGAGCTTAGCAGAGTACACCCAACAAGAGAAGGAGCAGTGATGCACTGTGAGCCTAGCTTTCAAGGTTTAAAAAAACAATAACCCTAAACTCCCTCAAGGGCTTTGCTGAGCTGGGAGGAAGTAGAAACTCTTGCACTTGATTGAGAAAACACCATGCCTTCAGTCCTTCCTAATTCAGATTGGAGATAAATATCCAGAAATACAGACCTATGCATGATTGAGTCTAATTCTGTGATTTAACTACAAAGTGAGATTTTGGAGTAAACAATGCCAAACTTCTGGGTTAAGGGAAACGTTGCTGGAACGAACTATCTGAGCTGCAGGATCTTTGAAAGG
Organism: Okapia johnstoni; assembly: GCA_024291935.2. Taxonomy (NCBI): domain Eukaryota; kingdom Metazoa; phylum Chordata; class Mammalia; order Artiodactyla; family Giraffidae; genus Okapia; species Okapia johnstoni. The sequence goes on from CM044305.1 coordinate 107,966,634, forward strand.
AGTAGGTTTTGTTCTCCTTTGTCTTTCTAAGCCTGTACCTCAGTGCCTAGCCTATCGTACTAATATTTATTCATTCTTGTGTTCATTCAGCTAGTATCTAACAATGCCTTTACTGATGAGGCTGGTGCTAGGTCTAGGGGCAGAGAGCTGACTCATTCATGGCCATAGCCTTAAGAAAAGCAAAATCTAGTGGAGTGTGTCAATTTTATTTTTTAAATGAACATCATTAGGGAGATAATTTATTGAAAATAAGTACTGCTTGTCGAGGGAAACAGATAGCTTCAATAAAAAGAGAAGGCTTTGATCATGAGATCAGCAAATGTTTCGATGGTCAGGCATGAATAAACATGGATAGAAAGAACTGGGTGTCAGGAAGTGGGATGGATGACCAAGGATGGCCAGGCTGGATGGAAGGTCAGAGACTGTTTTACTCTCAAGAGGAGGTTTGAAAGAGGGGTTGTGTTCTGGCTCAGGCTGATGGTAGGTCAAAGTTCAGGGGCGTGGGGAAAAGGAGAGAAGCTGGATTGTGTAGGACTTTAGAGCCCAATATAAGCCCATTAGTTTTGGAGCAGGTAGTTTTGTTTTTTCATTCTGAGAGAAAAGGGGAACCATAAGGGTTTTGAAAATAAGAGTGACATGATCTGGCTCACATTGCTTTAAAGGCTCAGAGGTCAGATTTTTTTTTAATTTATATGTGATTACCCTACCCCTAAAATTTTGTTTCAGATTTCAAGGCAGGCATACCTCCTTAACCCTCATGGATCTAGACTGTAACAGTTGTGTCCATGGTAGATTAGATTCTTGTTTAGCAAATAGTTACTCTCTCTCCTTTAACCTCCATTGGAGGAGTGTTTTCCCTGCCCCTTTGATGTTGGACTTGCCTGTGTACTTGCTTTGGTCAATGACATGATACAAATAGGGCTTTGGTATGTACTTGTGTGGCTGGGCTTGTTTTTCCTCTTGTGCTTCTGAAATTGTTTTGAGAAGAGCTTTCTCTGGATGAGCAGATAGTCCAAGAAGAATGAAAGACACATGAAAAAGACAGAACTGAACCCACACATTGGAACCAAGCCAGCCTAATCACCCAACCCCCACACCTGCAGTCTACAGAACGGCCTTCACAGCTGATCCACAGGTCTGTAGCCTGAAGCAAAGCCATTGCAGTCAACCCGAGATGTATGCTGCTGAGTATCTGGGTAATTCTTCCATGGAGCAGAAACTGACCGATATCTTAATTTTCTAATTATCTTCATAACACCCTAATCATCTTGCCCTCAAAATTCTCTTTCCAATACCCAGAGTATCGGACACATCTTCTTAAAATAAAAATATCAGATTCTGTACCCTCCTCCTCCAAAACCATCAATAGCTCCCCATTGGCTGCAGAATAAAAAACCAATATCGTAGCATAGAATCCAAAGCCCTTCATAATTTGACTTCCAACTCCCTCTCTCAGACTTCATCTTGTCATACCCGTGATTAAACTTACGGAATCAATATATATCTGTCCATCGCCTACTAGGTACCAGGTACTGTGTTTGGCACTGGGGATATAAGATGGACAGAATATGGATTTTTATTGGAGAGGCAGATAAGAAAACTTGCAGTGTTGAAACAAGGTATGAGTGTTGGTACAGGAGCCAGCACAGGGTACTGTGGGGACATCTAGGAGAGGTTTCTTGGGGGAGGTGGGGTGTAAAATGAGATCTAAGATGAGAATAGAAGTCAACCCGGCAAAGAGAGGAGACAAAGGAAGGTTTAGGCAGAAGAATGCTGCTGCATGCTCAAAGGCCTGAGGATAGGAAAGCATAGCACATTCACATAACTGCAGCCATTTCGTTCAACTTCCTAGGTGGCACTAGTGGTAAAGAACATGCCAGCCAATGCAGGAGACAGAAGAGACGTGGGTTCAATCCCTGGGTCAGGAAGATCCTCTGGAGGAGGGCATGGCAACCCACTCCAGTATTCTTACCTGGAGAGTCCCATGGACAGAGGAGCCTGGTGGGCTTTGGTCCATAGGGTCACAAAGAGTCAGAAACAACTGAAGTGACTGAGCATACACACATGCCACAAAGAATATCAAGAGAGAGAGGGTAACAATAGCAGGAGGTTAGAGAACAAAGCACAGGCCTTTCCCTGCTCGGGGTGTAGACAGTGCACCATAAAGAATATCCGCTTTGGATGAACCAGGTAGCAGAGTCAAGTCTAGGGTCTATCACTGCGATTCCTGGGTCTGTTTTCCAGCCCTGGTATTAACTCAAGCATAAACTTAGGCAAGTTTTTAAAATCTCCCTTTGTCTCCATGTCTCCATCTGTGAACTTGGGACCATAGTGTTGCCTATAACATAAAGTTGTTATAAGAATTCATTTAGATGGCACATGCTAAATGCTTAGCACAGTGACTGGCATGTAATAAGCACTTAATACATGAGTATGACTTTCAGCTATTTGTATCTTATCCTAAAGGCAATGGGAAGTCATTGAAGGGATTTGTGTGACTGAAACTGTAAGATGATGGAGGCTGGTTTTCTGTGGAAAATGGATGAGTGGCCGTGGAGGCAGCTGAGGGTGGGCAGTCAGCAAGGGGGCTTCGGCAGAGGGAAGTGGTAATGGCTGGAGGCCTGGACCAGTATGGTGGCCATGGGTTATGAAGGACAGAACTTGGGGAGAAGCCCCAGACTTTGCTGGTGTGGGGCAAAGGACAGGTTGGGACTCACAATGACACCTGGGTTTCTGGCTGCAGTAACCAGGTAGCTGAAAGGCTGGCCATCAAGATGGCAAAGGCAGGAACAACATTCTGTGCGGGGAGGATGATGAAATTAGTCTGATGCATACAGAGCTCCAGGGAGCTGCAATTCATCTAGGTGGACATGTGGGTAAGCAGGGAGAGAGATCCTAGCATGTGCTCTAGCCACACCGAACCACCCAGTGTCCTGGAAACGGCGAGCTCTCTCAACCCTCTCCTCCTTTACACAAACTGTTCTCTCAGCCAAAACTTCACTCTCCACTGATCAAAATCCCACCCAGCCTTCAAAGATAAGGGCAACGTGAGCATCAGTTTACGGTGCACACTGTCTTTATGTGAGAACACTGAAGACCTAAGAGTCTGCTCATTTGATCACTTTCACACCTGCCTCCTCTGCTAGTTCACGATCTCCATGGTGGCTGGGACTTGGTCCAAGGCTTCTGCATCCTCCAGCCCCCAACCCAGAGAAGACACAGAGCAGACACTCAGTGGATGTGCATTACCTACAATTCAAAAAATCCACTTTATTCAGGACATGTGGCTGTGGTGGGGAGTGGTGGGCATAGTGTGGTCCCGCATAATTTGCTCCAAGTCAAAGCCCACAGCCAACGAGTGAAGTTCCAAGATTTCCCTAGTTGTTCCTCATCCCTGACGGGCCGGCACCACTGACATGAGGCCTCTCAACAAGCAGTGGAGCTAACCTCCCGTCAAGCTTACCCTGATGCCCTCTGGCACTGACTCTAGGTGCTCACTTTGACCTCCTGCCCTGGATACCACCTTGCTAGTTCCATGCCTTTCATCTGGAATCCCAAGTTTTCCTCGCACTCATCTTTTGCTTCCACTGCACCCAGGGTTCCAGTCTTGATTCTTGTCTCATTTCTCAGACCATCTCCATCTGTAGTGTCTTCTGTCAGTGCACGGAGTCCCCCATGGAGCCAGATGTTCTGACATCTGGCTTGAATGCAATTCAAGTGGGCCGGGTACCAAAAAAAGCCTGGTGAGATAAAACTCGCATCTCTCAGCTGCCTGGGGCATGGCCAGCCGCTCCTTGCCTCTCTTATAGATGCTCGTCTCTGTGTTCCCAGGACTCCACAGCCTCCTGGCTTTCCCCCCTAGCTGTCTACTTCTGATCTCTCTCTCTCTTTTTTTTTTCTTTTGCAGGAGCTTTCTCTCCCAAATGATCACAACAGTAGAGATTCTTACAATGTTGTATAAATAAGAATAACCTGGGAAGCTTTAAAAGGCACATTCTGGGGCCCTGCCTACAGATCCTCAGGTTTGGAAGAAGCCTGGGAGTATGGAGTGTAGCAGATTCCTCAGGTGATTCTGAAACAGATGGTGCTTAGAGCATCAGCACTCCTTGCTGGGCCTTGTCTTCTTGTTCTGTGACCTTCCATGTCAGTAATGATGAGTCTCAATCCTGCTCTTGGCCTAAGGCACTCCCTTGCGCTCCTGCTGGACCCAGGCAGCCACCTAGCCAACGACTTGAAGACTTGGAGTCATTTCAAATTTAACATGTTCAAGGTGGAACTCTTACCTTCCTGACATGTCCCCTCCATAGCCCCTCTCCCTAGAGTTCCTCAGCTCAGTGAACTGCATCTTCGTCAGCCCCTCACTTCGGATTTGCATGTCTGTCAGCAAGGCCTGCAGTCTACATTGAAAGCATCGCTCACAACCATCTACTTTCTTCATTTGAAATAGCTAAGAGCTCCTTCATTTTCTGTCAGTACTACTGCAAGTCCTTCCCTGTTGTTTCCTCTGTCACACTCTGCCCCTCACCCCCTCTAGTTCATCCTCAATAAAACAGTCAGTTCAGTTCAGTTCAGTTATTCAGTTGTGTCCAACTCTTTGCGACCCCGTGGACTGCAGCACGCCAGGCCTGCCTGTCTATCACCAACTCCCAGAGTTTACTCAAACTCATGTCCATTGAATCGGTGATGCCATCTAATCATCTCATCCTCTGTCATCACCTTCTCCTCCTGCCCTCAATCTTTCCCAGCATCAGGGTCTTTTCAAATGAGTCAGCTCTTCACATCAGGTGGCCAAAGTATTGGAGTTTCAGCTTCAACATTAGTCCTTCCAATAAACACCCAGGACTGATCTCCTTTAGGATTGACAGGTTGGATCTCCTTGCAGTCCAAGGGACTCTCAAGAGTCTTCTCCAACACCACAGTTCAAAAGCATCAATTCTTTGGCACTCAGCTTTCTTTATAGTCCAACTCTCACATCCATACATGACTACTGGAAAAACCACACCCTGGACTACACGGACCTTTGTTGGCAAAGTAATGGAGCAGCTGTGAAGAGATACCTCACGTCCAAGGTCAGAAAAACCCCAGTAAGATGGTAGGCACTGGAGTGGCTGTGAGGAGATACCCCACATCCAAGGGCAAAGGAGAAGCCCCAGCAAGATGGTAAGAGGGGCAAATTCATGTTTAGAATCAATCCCTGTTCCTGCCAGAGACACTCAGAGGGCTCAAACAAACCTTGTGCACAACAGGACCCAGGGACCCCACAGAGACTGAGACAGAACTGTGTTTGAGAGTCTCCTGTGGAGGTATGTGTCAGCAGTGGTCTTCTGCAGGGACAGGAGCTCTGGGTGTGGGTATGGCATAAGTACTCTTAGAGGAGGTCGCCATTAACCCCAGTATAGAGCTGCCAGAACTTACATAGGACTGGGAAATAGACTCTTGGAGGGCACAACAGAACCTTGTGCAACAGGACCCAGGAGAAAGGAACAGTGACCCCACAGGAGACTTGCTTGTGGGTGTCCGGGAGTTTTTGATGAAGGCGTGGGTCAGTGGTGGCCTGCTGGAGGGTTAGGGGCATGGACTGTAGCAGTACATGCCTGGGATCTTTTGAGGGAGGTCACCATTATCTTCATTACCTCCACCATAGTTTGGCCCCAGGTATAACAGAAGGGAGAGAACACAGCTCCACCCATCAACAGAAAATCCAATTAAAGATATACTGAGCATGGCCCCGCCCATCAGAACAAGACCCAGTATCCCCCTCAGTCAGTCTATCCCATCAGGAAGCTTTCATAAGCCTCTTCAGTTCAATTCAGTTCAGTTACTCAGTCGAGTCTGACTGTTTGCAAGCCCATGAACCGCAGCACGCCAGGCCTCCCTGTCCATCACCAACTCCCGGAGTTTACCCAAACTCATGTCCATTGAGTCAGTGATGCCATCGAACCATCTCATCCTCTGTCATCCCCTTCTCCTCCTGCCTTCAATCTTTCCCAACATAAGGGTCTTTTCAAATGAATCAGTTCTTTGCATGAGGTGGCCAAAGTATTGGAGTTTCTGCTTCAACATTAGTCCTTCCAATGAACACCCAGGATTGATCTCCTTTAGGATGGACTGGTTGGATCTCCTTGCAGTCCAAGGGACTCTCAAGAGTTTTCCCCAACACCACAGTTCAAAAGCATCAATTCTTTGGCGCTCAGCTTTCTTTATAGTCCAACTCTCACATCCATACCTGACTACTGGAAAAACCATGCCCTCAACTAGACGGACCTTTGTTGACAAAGTAATGCCTCTGCTTTTTAATATGCTGTTTAGGTTGGTCATAACTTTCCTTCCAAGGAGTAAGCGTCTTTTAATTTCATGGCTGCAGTCACCATCTGCAGTGATTTTGGAGCCCCCCAAAATAAAGTCAGCCACCGTTTCCACTGTTTCCCCATCTATTTGCCATGAAGTGATGGGACCAGATGCCATGATCTTAGTTTTCTGAATGTTGAGCTTTAAGCCAACTTTTTCACTCTCCTCTTACGCTTTCATCAAGAGGCTCTTTAGTTCTTCTTCACTTTCTGCCATAAGCGTGGTATCATCTGCATATCTGAGGTTAGGGGCCAGACAGACTGAAAACCACCATCACAGAAAACTAACCAATCTAATCACATGGACCACAGCCTTGTCTAACTCAATAAAACTATGAGCCATGCCATGTAGGGCCACCCAAGATGGACCGGTCTTGGTGGAGATTTCTGACAAAATGTGTTCCACTGGAGAAGGGAATGGCAAACCACTTCAGTATTCCTGCCTTGAGAACCCCAGGAACAGTATGAAAACAGTCAGTAGTTTTGTCCAAAATCAACCTAGTCATGTTACCTGAAAAAAAAGTGAAATTGAAGTCGCTCAGTCTTGCCTGAGTCTTTGCAACCCCATGGACTATAGCCTACCAGGCTTCTCTACCCATGGGATTTTCCAGGCAAGAATACTGGAGTGGGTTGCCATTTCCTTCTCCATGTTACCTGAATGCCTTTTCAAACCTTCGTCTACTCCCCAAAGCACCAGGTAGTCAGAATCCTAACTGGTCCTTCATAATCTAGCCTGGGGTAGATTGGGTTAACCCGAACCCTGGCCTCTGGACAAATCCATCCCACCACCTGTTTTGTTAATAAAGTTTGATTGGATCTTAGCCACACCCATTTGTCTACCTACTGCCTGTGGCTACTTTGAAGCTATGATGGACGGTCCCCAGGCCAATATGAATGTCATCTGAGTAAAAGCCACTGAGGGGACCTCAAGTGGGTCTTCAGGGGAGTAGGTTTAGGTCAGTCTCCTAGTTTGGATGGATGTGAGTTGAACCAGCTTTACAAGTGCTGTGACTGAAGGAAAGCAATGGTGGCCTCTTAGTCCACTGTTTGTCACAGGCCTGACATGCTACTCTGTGTCCTAAAGGAGTCTCCTTCTCTACCCTTCAATAGTGTCTCTTAGAAATAGAAGCACCAGCACTTCCCTAGTGGTCCGGTGTGTAACATTCCGCACTTCCACTGCAGGGTCCATGGAAGATCCTTCATGCTGCCAGTGTGGCAAAAAAAAAAAAAAAATTACATCGGCCAGGAGACAGTGAAATGATATGATGTGTGCCTAATGTAAAAAAAAAAAAAAAAGATTACTCTCTGGCCCCCTCTCCAAAATGCAAGTACCTCTGAGAATTCTGGTGCAGTCATATGCATGTGAATCAGCTGTACTGGGAATTTGGTGTCAAGTAGAAGGAATAAGCTGAAAGAGCGTCAGAGTTTGACTGGTGGTGGAGAGGTTACTCTTAGAGCTCGTGGCCCTTGTTGCCGAAGAAGCCTTCTGATCGAGGAGCTGCAAGGCTGGGCAGGCGCCGGGCAGGGTGAAGTGGGGGCATGCGTGGGCACCAAAAGAAGAGAGAGCCGAGGCCAGAGGGTCAGTCCGCCTTCCTCTAATAGACATCTTCACATGTCAGCAACAAATCAAATTAAATATTTGTATTCCTTTCCAGTCTTCTCTCTGGGTTTCCTGGTAGCTCAGCTGGTAATGCAGACTAGCCTTCTCTACTTACACCCAAAAAATAATTAGGCAGAGGTTATTTATACATTTAATACTGTGACTATTTCAGAAGTCAAGTATGATTTCCAAGTGTGAAACTGCTCATTTTGAATGAGTTAATAACTAGTACCTGAAGGAATACTCTTTGTGATTAAAGATGTCAGTGAGTGCCCAATAGCCACTTTTAAGGGGGGAGGACACTTATAAGGAGGCTTAATGACAAATTCAGAATGGCTCAGTAGTCTTGGATATACTCAGAATCTTTAAAAACTAACAGTACCCAAAATAAACAAACGGAAACCCTTGAGTCTGAAGGAGTCCCCCCCACACACACCTTTTTCTTTTCTTTTGTTAACAAAACTTTCTCTATAGAATGAAATTCCAAGGAAAATTTCTGAGAGAATTTTTTTTATATAATTCAGATAATTTAGAGTTGCTTTTCTGTATAGAGTCTGTTGAGCTATAACCTGAATTTAAATTCTTTGGAATTATTTTCAATTCTATCTAATTGACGGTAAATAATAAAAAAAATAGACCCAACTCCAATTAGAGAAGATGATATTACAATAAACTAATCTTTGTGCTCCATTTGCCATGCTCAAGAAATAACCTCAAAATTGAAACCTAGGATTGAAATAATAAATATGAGTCTTACCATTTCTGGTATGAGGTTGTTACTATAGTGCCATCTTCAGTGCAATGTACAAAGGAGGTTGTTTTTTTCCTTTGTTAAAAAAAAAATCAACCATCAGAAACTATTCTTTTGGGGATGCTCACAACAGGAAAATGCTAAAAATGACAGAGAAATTTACGTCTCTTTTAAAATGATGCTTACTGTCTAACTGGTATTTAGCATTGTGGATTTGTATCTGGCAGGTATCATGCATTAGTAATTAAACTACTATAGATCAAGTATTTGAATGTTTGGAGCCAAATACATATTTAACTTGCTGGATAAATGACTTAAGTGTATAAACCAGAGAATCCTTGGATCTGAGAGTTAAGAGTGTTCTCCAAGATCATCTGGTCTAATCTTGCATTCAAATACATTTTCTTGAATGACATCCATCTTCCTTGTCAGAACCATTCAGACTATGGACACCTCCCTGGACAAAGAATTCTGTATTTTGGAATCTAGCTCATTGCAGTTATAGGCTGCTATGAATCCTTATGGAAAATGTCCTTCTGCCACATTGGAATGTTTCCCTGAAGCATCACCCACAGATCCTCACTCTCCTCTCTGGAACTTCCAAATAGAACAGTGTAATGGAAATAGCATTATCCTGTGAGTCAGGAGAATCAGGATGTGGACCAGATTTGTCTTCATGTGTTACTTGACATTGGGCAAGTCACCTTCCTGCTCCAGCCCTAGTTGCCTTTCCAAACGGAAAGGAATTGGGACACAACAATCTGATTTCAATGAGTAGGTATGCTCCCAACATTTTATGACGATTCTTAAACATTGAAGATGACTATTCCCCAACATGCTCTTGGATTAATCCTGTTCTGATAACATTTAAGATGGAATAAAGACTGTTTCGACCCATCTTACTTGGTTATAGTAAGGACACTATTTAGAAACTAGCTTTCTCCAATGTGTTTGTAGTCAAATGAGTAGGTGAAATCAGATATGCATTTGGGATTAAATACTCAAATTACTGCTCACACATCCTACACTGCAGCACAGTCTAGGCAACCAAGAGGACTGTGCAGTCTGTACAGAGTCCTACTTCTCTCCAAATGGATACATCAAAGCCTACAAAAAGTTGACAAGTTCCAAGGAAGGTGATCTCATTGGATGGAATTTTAATAAAATGCCTGTGTTTGGGTTCTCTTAAAATCCCTCTTTTCCTAAGGACATGCTAGTTGTCTTCTTAGTCCTGATGGTTTGATCCAGTTTACAATACACATTTCTGTGGAACTGCTTAGTTACATCTAGAAAAAAAAATGCTTTGTGAATTTTCATGGTGAGAACGGATACAGCAGCATTTAAGCAGCTGTGCCAAATCTGAGCAAATGAATATTTTCTGAAATAGAGGATGCAAGGAGAAAATAACAGCCATGCTTACGGCAACACATGGCAAACCTGCCCACATGTCAGCAATAATAGACTTCTTGAGTTACTGCAGGGACCTCAGAGTGCAAACTGATTTCTTTGAATCCAGCTCAGGACTGAAAGCCTTGCAGTCCAATTCTGATGCAAGGAAATCTAAATTGTGAGAAATCCTAACGTTGTCCTGTTTCCTGATAACTCACTCTCTCTTCTTATAATTACTTTTGTGTCAGCAAGACTACCTTTGAAATCAATCACTTACTATACTACATTTTCCATATTTCTCAAAGTTATAAGAAGGAAATGAACAGATAGAAGTGTGATGATTCTTTCTATAAATAACTTGAAATTTCCAGGGTGGAGATTACCCTCCACTTTGACAGGGAGAGCTATGAATAAAACAGCCAGTAGCTACTGTGGGCTGGAAGATAACTGGTAAATAAAAACAAATATAGCAATGTGGGAAATACACACAGCAGCGTGATCTCTACTTGTGATAATATTCCATGCTTGAACATGGAATCCTAGGTTTTGTGTGTGTGTACTGCCACTAACAAGCAAACGACAGTGAAAAAAAATCTCCCGAAACTAGCCCATGCCATAGATGATGTTGGCTTTTTATAACAGCAGAAGAGAAGAATTTCCAGCAGGGAGGACTTGGCAAATGTGACACATCCTGCGATGGAGCAAGGGGACCCATGGCAGAGACATGGCTTCCTGGAGATTCTGGCAGGAAATGGCTTCCGAAATATGCACTTGATAATTTGTACTGAAATACAATTTCTGATAACAAACCAAAAGGCCTAGCAGCTTTTTACCAGAAGATTAGGTACCCAAATGTTTGTATCGATATATTTTGCCCCCTATGAAAATTCATTGTATGTAATACACCTGTTTCACCTCCTACTCTCATTAAACACATTTGCTAATTATTATTATTTTTTAACAGCTAGAACTCACCAGGAGGCCCTGGCAATCAGTCAGTTCATGATAACAGTCATCCCAGGAAAAAAATTCATGGAGGCTGTAAAGGTAACTAAGCTGTTTTCATTGACCAGTGAATTCTGTAAAAGCATGAGTTGTGTTGATACAACCTGGATTTCCTATATATTTAAAAAGAAATGAAGCAGAGAGGGAGAAAAAAGTCTAAGATTTGATATATTTTACCATGAGTCTTGTTCAGTAATCAGAATCTGAGTTCTATCTGATAAGCAATATTTTCCTCTTGATACTAATTTGCCCTTATCCTTCTCAACCTTCACTTGGGTAGACAGCTTTTTAGTCAGTAATTTTCAATCTGCTTTTTCTTCTTTTTTTAACCTTTGTATTCTAATAATTTTGAGTCAAGCCCTCACCCTGGGGTTCTTTATTTTGGATCTAGGGGCCCCTATCTGGCTCTCTGGATAATATTTGTGAAAGGTAGTTAACAGATTTGTACCCTGGTTGGCTACTTTGCCATTCCAGACTGCAAGGAAGCTTATAGATTGTGGGTGATAATTATGATAAAGTTAACAAATAAGGAAAATCAAAACCAAATCTCAAGACAATAGACATTACTGAAAACCAAGGAAGTCCTGGGAGATAAACAGGGACTAATTTCTACTACCTGTGACACAATGGTCAGGTTGCAATTTAAAATGAAGCAAAAAGCTGAAAAATTATAATTTGGAGTCTAACAACTATTTTCATTTGGGAAATCTACAAATTCAGGGAAGAAACATTGTATTTGTTTACAGCAACTAAATAATGCATAATTCACTCTTTGTGTGCATTCCTCTGTGTGAGTGTGTGTGTGTGTGTTTGCATGTGTAGGTAGGTAGACCTGGCCTGTTGTATAAACTAACGGAACAATGGCATAATCTAGAAATCAGATCATTTGCATTTTTTCTGACGTTGAGCTTTATTAATGTCACACTAATAAACACACTGAATGGTTACAAACATGACCTATAAGAAAAGACTTTTATTAGTGAAAACAGCATTAAAATTATTGAATATCAACTCCAGAATTTTGCCACAATGGTTCAGTTTACATGGAACAACGATGGAAACATACATTGTAAATCTCAGCAGAGAGAACAGACCTCACTATCACTTTTGAAGGCTGCCATGAGCAGTTAGCAGTGTATGACATGAGCTAGTCTAGAAATAGATTGTTCATGAACTTCAGATGACTATTTCCTTCCTATAGTTAATTTGAAAGTGATATTTTATGTTTCTCATTACATATTCAGATCATCTCTCTGAAGGCCATATTCATGAGCTTTTTAAGTTCAACAAGTAATTTCTCATATTTGATGTATTATTGAATCACCAGAGTTTCTATTTAGCCAGCGTATACAAAAGCAAACTAAGGTGGAAGCCTGAGTAATTCTTTCCCGGTTCTGGGTACTATAGTCAGCAGATCTAGTAATTATGATTTAATGAAACATTTGAATCTTTTTATTCTCAGTGGCAATTATTTGGCTCAAAGTATTCAAGTGGTTGTCTCAGAGCCCTCCCTCATTTTTCTCTGCAGACCTAGGAACAACAGGTTAAAAATTATCTTTAAAGAATTAAAAAAGTCATAGAATTTCATGCAAGATGGACAATGTAGTTTTCCTTCATTGAGTAACCTTTCTAAAATGCAGTCTTAAAAAAAAAAGAAAAAAATAATAAAATGCAGTCTTGTCAACTTGTGGGAAGTAAAACAAATGCAATTCAAAATTAGACTAAGATCAGTTTTGTACAGAATAAATTATTGAAATTTATTTAGCCTCCCATTTGCTTTTAACAAAGGACAGAGTCCCCAGCAAATCTGAAATTGAGGGTTAACAATTGAACTTGAGATCTGTCACCAGTGATTCCCAGTAAACAAAGCCACAAACAGGATATTTTAGTTCAGCCCATCCGATCATAGTGACTAACTGACTGAGCACCTGAAATGAAGCTAAATCTTTGATACCCCTTGTCTACATAACTGAGTGGCTGGGACCCAAACCACTGTGCTCACTATGAAAAAAAGAACTAAAATAAGTCTCTCTGTCATGTGATGCATTTCCTGTGACACACAAAACATTTTGTCTAAAAATACTCATACATGCTATCTATAATGCTCAGGTCTTCAGCATAGCTGGTTATAGAGCCAGGCCATAGCAACGTTAATGTTCTCTGTATCCCTCTGTCTTTCTATCTCTTCCTGTAAGAAAACACTTTATTGGCCAGTTTATAATCTTTGTGGCCTTCAAATAATGCAATTGGTTCATTTTTCTCAACCAAATGATGGACTGATGATTTTGGTCATCTTTGAAAGAACCAAGTAAAAGTCAAAACCAATCCTGGAAATGGGTAACTAACCAATCAAGCTGACCATAGATGATAGAGGACCCAAAGTTTTCTAAAAGTATTGAAACAGATAAAGATTGAATGTTAATATTTGCTTATCTGCAATTATGTCAGATTCCAACTGATTCAAGGCAATGGGGAAGAGTCAAATTGTGTTGACCTTGGCCCTGTCTGGCTCTTCTCCAAAGAGGATTCCAGTGGAAAGGAACTCAAGTTGCAAAGATTTTCGAAAGGAAAAGCATCTCTTAACACAGATTTAGCAATTAAGTTTAATACAAAGAGCATTCTAAAGCTCTGTGTCTTACCCTCAAATCTGGGTGAAAAGATCAATTTGATTACTGCTTTATTTATTCTGAAAAATAACGGAACGATAAATATATTTAACAAAGTGTGGCTTCAGAAATACCATTGTAGCAAACAATTTTATTAATACTTTCATAAAAATGGCATTTAATAAAGTCTTCTAATACCTTGATGCTATTAAAAGCAAACAAAAGTCATTAAAACAGTTCCTTTCTGTGATTTACATTAGCTTTTATAGCATTACTTGACTTTTGTCTTAGAAACTAACGTAAATAATAATAATCAAATCAGGGTAAAAACAATACAATGTGTTTTCTTTACTTTATTTCAAAATAGTGATTATAAATACATTCTTCATATATTTTCTCCCCAGCTCTTTGGATGCGACAATAACACACAAAAAAATAATAACTCACTGTGCTCATTTCATACAATGTCAATGTACAAATCATGCAAAAGATATCATAGATTAATATTACTGCCATACATTTCTAGATGTCTTATTATTTCTGCAATACCTGTTGATGTTATTCATGAGGCCATGCCCTGTATAATGTCTGCATCCTTGTGGCTTAAAGAAATTAACTTTTTTCCTAAAAGCAATGAAAGAAAGCTGGTCTTGAAATGATTTTCTAATTAATATATTTATTCAGTTTATTTTTCAGAATGGAAAACTAAATACAGAATATAAATTGCCTTATAGACTGGAATCAGTATTTTAATAGCTGCTTTCTGATAAAATTACACAAAGATTTCCTTTTAAAGAATTGAATCATCTTTATTGATTTCATAAAAAAATAATTAAAACTTGGTTTATATTCCACAGACATAATATATTATCTCCACCCCTTTACTGATTTCATATGATCTAATTTCCTCTGTCACCATTCTAACAGTCCAGGTACATGACACAATGCCAAGAAGCCCATGATGTGTCAGACCACATTAGAAATGAGCGCTTCTTGGATTTTTTTAGATTTGAATCAAATTCTACTAAAAACGCTGTACCAACATATAGATCTTTCCTTAAGGAGTTAAACTAACATCAAGGTTATAGTTGAAACCAACAAATTGTAGATAACGGTATTTTAACTGCTCTTGTACTCAACTCAAAACTTATGCCTAACTACATTATCATAAAATGTATAAGTAGAACCAATGGGAGACAGGTGTAAAATTGTATACATTGTATAATGTAGGCACAAAGACTTTAGTTCAGGAAAAGAGATCAACCTTAACCAAGGATTTGTTACTGTCATTCATGTATAAGTAGAACTTCCAAATAACCACATACATTAAAATTACTTTGTTTTGGAAAAGGTGAACATTTATTCCTTTCAGCAGAAGAGTATGAGATAGCCAATATGCTACAGCAAGCTTCGAGATGGATGCAGGTGCTCTTGCCATTGACAACTGAAAAAACTTTGAAACCTCTTCAAAGTATCATCACACCGAATAAAAGGCATCATCCCAATGACCTCTTATCCCCAGCTCAAAAATAGAGCTTTCCGGTTCCTCCCATGAGCATCTACTTAAGATTCCTCAAGTCATACTTTATTGACAGGATAAACTAAAACACTTTCTTTGCAGCCTTTTCGTCTTTATCCTGTCAGTACACATTAGGAGCCCTTTAATCCATGGATGCGTGCAAGCATGGTAATGGCATATTAAAAGTTCTTATGAAATTGTAGATGCAAACAGGCTGTTGGGCACACAACTTCATGTCTTTTCTTTGAAGATCAGAAAGCAAATATTGGTTTATATATTTTTAATATTCATATAAAGTATTCACAGACATTGTCATGAAAATTAAAATTACACATTAAAGTTTTAAGAGCACCAGCACATACATATGGAGACAATATTTTTTTTGCTATTTAAAAAAAATCTCCAAATAATCTATATGTATGCATGTACACCCAAACACACACATACACACAAACACCTCCAAGAATGCCAAGTTGTTTGTTTGTTTGCTTTTTTTAAATCTTGCAACAAACACATAAAGCCCTGGAATTAGGCATTAATAAAGAGGCTGCTGTTACAACTTTAATCATAATATCATTTTAGAAGCTGCACCAAAACACTTGCCACTTGAAATTCATGAAGAATGCCTATATTTTACCTTCTTGGTCATCTTACTGATCAATACAGTAATTATAAGAGATGGAACACAAATAATATACATTTGCAGGCAGGCCAAGAAGGCAATGTGTTTCAGGATGTCCTTTTGCTAATTGGGAGAACCTAAAAATATTAAAATATCTCCCATGATCAAGTGCTTCCTTCCTTTGACCAATTTTGACTTAGAAGTTAACAGCACAAGCAAACACAGTGGCATATCATTTGTACTTGCAGACTGTGAACTCATCTGAGACCAATGAAAGCATTTTACAGTGTGGCTTTCATAGCCATGGATTACCATGATGTTTACTATTCTACTTGATTATCTGATAGTAGTCAGAATGATGAAAGAACAGGATATGATGCATACAAGATATAACTATTAACCTTATTCATTATTTTTTTAAATATTCGTAATGAAAACTATTTGAATTCAGCTCATAGAATCCTGAAAAGCAAGACAAGTGATGGCAAATAATTGCCTCAGACACAGTCTATAAAACTAAGGAACCTATTTTAAAATGCACAGTTGGTAACAAATCTGAAGATAATATGCTAAATTCTCAATGAGAGCACAGACTATTTTTTTATTTTTGTGGGGTTTTTTTTGCGTTTTTTTTTTTTTGTTTGTTTTGTTTTGTTTTTAAATGATACCTGATCACAATGTCCAGAATATTTCTGTACACATAAGCTTCAGTTTCAGTTTGGTACATTTTTGCTGTCTAAACGTATACTATTGATAAATTCCCTGTGATCAGGAAAACAAGTCAGGCATATTAAATACAGATTAAGGAGTACATATTTTCCTATTTAGTATACAAAGTACTTCATAAATATGAATTATGTTACAAAAATAGCTTTGGGTGCGCTCACACGGTAAGCACTTTGCTAATTTTGGACAACCTTTAAGGATTGTGGGTATTTCACATAACTGAGAACAAACTCTAATATTAGTTGAATTTGAGCCATGTTTAATTCTGATAAACATCACGTATTTCTTCAGATCACCACAAACGCTAGGTAACTCACGCTGATTTTTTTTTTCTCTTTTAGGTTTTATGTCTAGACAGATAATGCTTAAAGTGTTCAAATTTACTTTATAGTTATGTAATGCATGGTATATTTTAAACAAATATTTGCACAATTTAACATTATAAATCCAGCGGTTTCAAGATGCAGGCCATAAAGTTTACCGATTTACAAATACTATCGAATGTTCTCTCTTGGCATGCTTTTTTTTTTTTTAACTTTTCAGAGAATCTTTACACAGAGTTGTTACAATGCCACAAATCAAAAGGGGTATTCCAGTTCCACCAACTGAATCTACGTGCAAGATGAAGGACCCAGCTGAGGTACAAACACTGGTACCAGTTTTCTTGAGTTTGTTTTACAGAGCACAAAGAGATGAAGGTTTTGCATTGGGGTACAAAACAGATTTGCCTCTTGAGGTTAAATTCAGTGAATTATGTATATAAAGCATCCCTTTGGCAATAGAGTTTGCAGTATCCCCACAGGACTCCACAGTATAGGTTTTATGTAGTAAAATCTATTAAGGAAATTCTCTTCTACGGGACACATCTTTGCAGCTACAGTTAATGAGACACCCTTGGAAACACCTGCCTCTATGCCTATTGATAATATAGTATTTGGAAGTGAGAAGTCAACAAAAGGCACTTTCATCATTAAATAAATGTCCTCTGTAGGAAGTAAGATTGCATGACCTAGATCTTGTTCAAAGCTGTCTGCTCTTCAAGGACCTGTAGGTAGTCGGGGGAACTCTGGAGTTTTGCCTTCAGTTCAAAGTACTCACTGCTCTTCCTTTGCTCCACGACAATTTTACTGTGGTTGCCGCCTATCAGTGACTTCTTGTTTTTTTTGTCTTGTTGTTTTTCTGGATAGCGGATCTCGAAACCACTGACGCCTATGCTATTGTACTCCTTTTTGCTTTCGAGAAAATTCTGAATAAACACATTTGAATCCCTGCTCGGGAATAATTCATCCAGCTCATCGATGGTGCTTAGTCTCTTCCTGGTATCCACGTGCAATACATCTTTTTCCTTGTCAGTGACATTCCTCATCATGACTTTCTGGCCTGGAGGATCAGAAAACATGAACCCAGTTTCAGATTCTTTCAGGCCACAGGTGTGGCTCTTGCTCATCTGTTCTATAGTTTGTGGAATGAACGCTTCCGTGCCCAGGCCGTCTTTTTTGTTGGTTTTGTGGTCGTGTTTTCTCAGCTGCAGCTGCATGGAACCGCACTCAGAGTTCCCCAGGCCTTCGTGCTTCACTGTGGGTTTCTTGTTTCGTCTCAGCACGAAAACAAGAAGGCAAAAAGCAACAAACACAGTTAAGATGAGGACCACTAAGATGCTTAGGATCAAAATGGACAGAGGCACTGGACCACCAGGAGGACTTCGAATGGGCCCCAGAGGGGTAGTGAAAGTAATGGCGGGTGCAGGGCTTGTGAATGGTGCCGATGGCTTGTTTAAGAGCTTGGGACACAAGATTTCGTTTTTGAGGGACTTCAGTTCTATGTTGGCAAACTGCACAGGTGTCTCGCACTTCAGTTCTTTCATGACAATCCCATCATTCAGCTTCTCCAGCCACAGCTTTAATGCCACTAAGTCACAAGTGCAGTCCCACGGGTTTCCCTCCAGGTCGATCTGAGTAAGAGCCTGCAGCTGATCCAGGACACCGCTGACAGGCAGATACATAAACTTGTTGTTCCTCAGGTTCAGTCTAGCGAGGGGTGCTCCTGAGAAAATGTACACAGGCAGGCTCTTTAAGAGATTATTGTTTAAGTACAGCAGCTGCAAGTTTGGCATTGAGTCAAAGGTGCCCGCTAAGATTTCCTTAATTAAGTTGTATTCCAAATATAAATACTGCAGGTTATGAAGGCCTGAGAAGATCTCGGGATAGAGTCTCTCGATCTGATTGCCATTGAGATAAAGCCGGCGTAAATTCGTGAGGTTGTGGAATACGTCCCCCTTGATGGCGGTAATCTGATTGCTGCCTAAATGGAGTAGATCCAGTCCCTCGAACTCAGTGAAATCAGAGATGTCCACGTCTTTGATGCTGTTGCCATTGACGTGCAACTTCTTGGCATTTAACGGTTTTGGTATCAGCTCTGACATGGACTGGATGTTTTTCTCTTGGCAGTTGACGCTCAGTCCCAGATCGGAAGGGTGGGTTTTGCAGAAGCAAGGTGCCGGACAAGGTGTAAGAGGAGGCACCCTGGTTTGGTAAGACACGATCTGGCTGAGATTGCGGTTAGAGAGGGCTTTGCCGGCTACGATTCCAGAGATCTTGGACGGATTTGTTGTTTTCGGTGCTTTGGTCACCAACCTGTGTAAAGATGTTTGGGTGGTGTGACCGTTCGGGGTGGTGTAGCCATTTTCCAGCTGAGATGGAGGCAGGATTCGCACATCAAAATCACTGCCTGTGCCCATGGGGCATAATTCTTGCTTGTTGGTTTCTTTTAAAAGTCTTCCGTATAAGTCACTGGGTGTTTCACAGATAGCTTCACCTATGTAAATGTTATATGGCATATTCTCCAGCCAAGCTTTTAAAGGCAACAGATCACAGCTACAGTTCCAAGGGTTATCTTCCAGTTGCAATTCGACCACACGGCCTATGTGTTCCAGAACTCCAATATAGGGGAGCTTCTGGATTCTGTTCCCTCGGATATCCAGATGAGTCAAAGATGCAAATCGGAAAATATTATCAGGAAGGAAGGAAATCAGATTGTCATTAAGAATGAGAACTTTCAGTTTGTGGAGCTTATTGAAGGCTCCGCGTTCAATATACTTGATTAAATTGTAGTCAGCCTGGAGATACTCCAAGTTCTCAATGCCAAGGAAAGTGTCAGCTCGGAGAATCTTTAATTCATTGTTGTTCAAGTGCAACTGCTTTAATGCACTGAGCCCAAGGAAGGCTCCTCCCTCAATGTTCTGCAGTTTATTATTTCCCAGCTGCAGGGACACTGCATGTGAAAAATTCAAGAATGTGTTTGGGTAGAGGATATTTAAAAAATTGTTTTGGAAATTGAGGTGATAAAAATTGGACCAAGGGGGTTTCAGCTGATTTGGCCTGTAGACTGAAACCTTCTCACAGTTGACATACAGCACATTCTCAACTGACACGCAGGAACACACATTGCAAATTTCCACTGATATGTCAGAATCTGCATTTGTCGAAGAAATCAGGGCTGACAAAATCAGAAAGAGCCAAAGAAACATCTTCTTGCAATCAGCAAACAACTTTATGCTTCTGAATAAAGAGAAATAATCTAAAAAATAAAAAGAAAACATTTTTTTCAATGATCTTTACTTGAAAAAGAGTTTGTGCTTAAATCCTAACACAGTGAACACATGGCTATAATAATTAGCTTTGTATTTTTAAGACACCCAAAACTTCAAGTACTCTCACTCAGTCCAACAAGAACCACCAAAAATACCATGCATTTTATTTCTGTGCCTGTAGTTGATACAAATTTTACATGTGCAGAACACACAACAAACAACAGAAAAAAAAAAAAAAGATTGCTGATCATGGTTTAACCTGAACAATCTGAAAATAGCATTTTTTAAAAAAAACTTGGACCACCAAATTCCACCCTTGAATTCTGACCTCAAGCTTCTATTGGTAACTCTAATGACTGATCCCAGAACATCAACTATACCACATAGTTGTTAGCACCAGGAAGGAATTTCTATCTGTAAATGTCTACTTTCTAGGCTTCAGCCTGGTAAGAAGCCAGGCAGAGGAGATATTAGGGCCTTGGGTTCCATGAAGGATGGCGATGGGAGTACTGAGTGGCTGCAGAGGGAATGGTCAAAAGATCAAGGTGGAAGAAACCCTGGAAAGATACGTGCCTGAGCTTCAGCCCAGAGGTAAGCACATTGCCATGAATCAGTTCACTCCTCTACACTGCTCTACGCTGTGTTTAAAACACACACACACACACACACACACACACACACACACACATGCATGACCCTGAAAGGGTTTAGCAAAATAACCAAGTAGGAAATGGCAGCATTTGAGTATCAGGTAAATAAACAGTGTCCAGTTTCCTGTCAGTCATCTCCCAAACAGGGGAGGAAGAAAGCCTTTTTTGTCTTTGAGTCCCAGAAAGCAGGAAAGAAACCTGCTTGCCCCTGTACTGCCTACTTGATGTCCAGACAGCCTCCCCACTCCCCCAGAACTGGCTTTCCTGCCTCCCTGACCTGCTCCAATTCCTCTATGTGCAATCTCAACCCAAGGGCGACTGACACTTGGCTCAGATGCTGATCTCCTTCACTTGGACCATAGACTGCCACTGCTGAGGAAGAGGGGTTCACACACTACAATCCCTGGGAGGCTTTATCTGCAGCACCAGATACATTTATCACAGCCAATGTCTGCCCTCAAAGTCATCAGTTCCCAAATACCTCACTCCAAATATTACCACCCCCTGTATCTGTCTACAAACAAACCAAGAGTCACTTAGTGGAGTTTCATGCTTAGCAAATTAACCCATGGCTGCCAATTCCATCCACACTGTATGCATGTGCAAATATACGTGATGCTTCATGGAAGAGATTAAAAGCAACAGCAAGCACTGTGCATTTTACCGATGCAGTTTTACTCATGTGAGCCTCCTCCATCTCAAATGGGAAGCTGGCCGGAATTTCAATATGGTTACCATCAAATATTAATTAAATAAATCAATTACTCAGGAACACACAAGGAGAAGAATGATACAAAGAGAGAAGTGACACAAAAACTCCTTTGTTTATTTTGCCCGCTAGCAATCAGCTAGTGGCAAAACCGAACGTGCCTCAAGGTAGACAATTCCTTAGCAGTCACCTCGAAGATTTGCATTTTGAGTAGTTTGGTTCAGAATACAGCCGGCACTGCCGAGATGCTCCTTGGCGGCCATATAGATGAGCATTTCCTCAGTTCACAGTGATAGCTTAATTGGCAGTGCAAAAAGAAGTCATAATTTCAAAGTATGACATCATCCAAACTAACTTTCATTGTAAAATCAAAACCTCACATGTTTTCTTGGCCTTCCTACAGATCTGGTTTTCAACAGCTACTCTGCTTCCTTAGAGTCATTTCTTGTTACTAACCCCCCACCCCGCACTGCCCCCAACCCCAAAGAAATGCTAAAGCAACCAAACCAAACCCAAAACCTGAACACCTGAATTCAGTACAAAACATAAGAACAATGAGCATCAACAGACCTGAAATTGCATAAGGAGCTGTCCTCCTCGTAATTTCTACTTTAAGTAGCAATGGAGGGGGGGGGGGGGAGGGGGCGGGGCGCAAGGACAAGCTAGAAGTTCCCAAACGCAGCTCGGTGGAACAGAAGCCGCAGGCGGCTGGAGGATAAAGCAAGGGAGAAAGGGAGTAGAGCCGCCAAGGAGAGAAGGGAAGAGGGACCGAAAGGGCAAGAGACCATGCAGAAGTGGAGAGATTAAGAAAAAGAGCTAGGAGAAAGGAGCTCCCCCCTCCAAAAAAAAGGGGGGGGGCGGAAGGGGCAATGAATGTAAGCGAAAGAAACCTCATATTCACATGGTACCACTAAAACCTGTACATTTTACAATGGGGGGGGAGGAGGGAAAGACAAAAAGGAAAAAGCAAATCCACAAAGTGTGAGCTGAGTACCAAAAGCCATCTCTCGGGGTGACAAGGGCGGCCCATATCCTTATCCACCTCTCCGTCTCTCGGTCTCCCTGCCCCACAAGACACCCGTCTCCCACGGCCGGCCAGGACTGCACAAACCTAGCCTTACCACAAATCCGGAATCCACCGGAGCGCCGCGCCTGGCGCTCCGATTCCGCGCGGAGGGACCGGGCCTGCAGGGGGCCGACGACCGGGGAGTGTGGGCAGAGGTGGCTCTCCGGGAACTGGCCCGGAAAACCTCCGCCTGCCTGCCTGGGGCGCGAGCGTGGGGTGGGGGTTGCTCCGGGGAGAGACGCGGTCCACACCGCCCCCGGTGCGCTACCTCGGGCCGGCAGCGACGCAGCTGGAGGGGCCGCCAGCGATGGCGCGTACCGCAATGTTTTGCCGCATCTCGGTGCCCAGGGCCGGCACGCAGCCCCCTCCCGGGTCCCGGGACCCGGGCCCGAGCGGCGGCCTCGTGGGCCGGGCAGCGGAGGCGGGGACCGCTCGGGATGTCGCGGGGGCCTTCAGCTCCGCTGCGCACACATCTCTCAGCGCGCTCCCGCCCCACCGGGGGCAGCTGCTGGAGTTTCCGTCGGCCTCTAATAGACCCGGGCGTGCGGTGGTTGAGGGGGAAGAGGTGGCCGGCTTGGGCCACGAGGGTGACAGCTACCGGGGCGTCACTGGCCCTCGAGCCATAGGCAGAGTGACCCCGTGGTTCCTTGGCCGACAGCGGCGGCCCAGGCTCCCCCTTGCGCGCCCACCCCTACCCCACCCCCCACGCCGGCCAGCCACAGAATGCTGCTGTCACCAAGCCAGAAATCAGCTCAACATTTGGGCATCTTGCAAAGTCGCGCTGCCAGCGCTTGCCCGGCTTTGCAGGGTTTTTGGAGTTACCCACCGGCTTCTCTCGTATTCCCTGTCTTGCGGGATGCCAGCAATCTCCGATCAGCTCGCGGGCCACTGCCCGGAGCCCCAGATCCAGGTCCGCCTAGAGTGCCTGCGAGGGGGGCACAAAAAAACAAAGCCCAGCCCGGCGCATCGGCCCCGACAGCCCACATAGCCGTAGACCAGGACACTTTCCCTGTCGTCCCGGCCGCCCGGGGGCGGAGAGGGGGCGCAACGATGCTAAGGACACCGGACTCTTTCAGTCCTCGGGGACTTGCGACCGCGCGGTGGGCAGGCAAGCAGGGAGCGCGCGGGAGCGGAGAGGTAGCCACTACGGCCGCTTTGGCCACTCAGCTCGCTGCAAACCAACACGACCCAAACTAAAAATAAGAAGCTACCTGCCCCCCTCCACGTGCACGCGCGCGCGCATAGACACAAACTCACACGCGCGCGCGCGCTGCCGAGCCGAGCTGGGGAAAGAGGCAGCTCGTGTCTGTGCAGCCCCAAGCTGGAAATTCACCCACCTCCGGACTCCGGCGGCTCTCGCCGGACCCGCCGAGTCGCGATCTGCGCTGCAGTTTCCGCGATGGTCTCTACGTGATCCGGGCTCGAGCTCCTCGGCGCCTGCTCGCCCGTCAAACCCAGCGAGCAACCCTCGCAGGCGGGCAGCGGCGCGCACGCGCGCACCCAGCCAGACACCGCGCACGCACCCATCCCCTAGCACACCGGCTGCACCTTTACATACAAGCGCCGAATCCTCGCCCCCGCCCCCCCGCACTCCCCCCCAACCCCCGGGCACTCACGCAGCCCTCCCTTCCGACACTGAAGCACCTCGACCCCCGCGCATTCGCGAGGCCTCCCGCAAACCCTCACCCAGACACCCCTCCTTGATTCCTCTTCTACCCCCACGCCGGGAAAGACAGCGCACTTTACTCCCGGCTTGCCCCCTCTTTTTTCCTAAAACACCCCCTAGGGAGGAGCGACTCCTTTCCTCACGCGTAGAGACCCCAGTCGCCTAACGCGGGCGCGCTAGCCTCCATCCCCCCACCACATACACGCACACTCCAGTCCTTTCTCCTCCCCGAGTCCCCTAAGAACCAAGGCGCACACACACACACACACACACACACACACACACACACACATACACACAACCGGAGCGTTCCTTTGAGCGAGCCACCAACAACCCCGGCAAAGCCCAAGAAACAGCGGAGAGCCTGGGGGAAGGCAGGGGGTCAAGGGAGGTAGATAGGGGCGTCGAGTCTACGCGGAATTGAATCATTCCAGGATCGAGGTGGGGGGGGGGGTGAGTCAACAACAATGGCATTCAAAGGCAACAATCGCACTTGGGCTTTGTATCCCGGGTACGGTACCTTTGGCTAATGGTCACCCTGCAGAACTGAGGGCTCCGGGAATACTTCTTCGGTCGCGGGCGATCCAGGATGGAGCCTTCTCTGGACCAGTTTCCTGGGAGCCAGTAGTGTTCTCACTCCTCCTACCTGTCTGCGCGTAAGGGGCTGGGGGCTTTAAGGAAAAAGTGTGAAGCTTTAGCCCAAAGTGAGACTGTTTGGTGGGTTTAGGAGACGCGTTAATTCTCCGCACCTCAGACCCCTGCAAACCTTCGGTGTGGAACGGGTTACGCGGGGTTGATTAAGGGGCTGGGGGTGGGGAGAGGGGAGAGGGACAGAGAAAAGAGGTGTGGGACTGAGAGAGATGCCGCACTTGCGACCAAAAGAAGAAGAAGAAGAAGAAAAAAAAAACTGCTTTGGCTACTGAGCATGCCCAGTTCCCAGCTCAAGCCCTATAAGGGAGGCATTGTGTGCAATCCACTTCTCCGGGCTTTGGTGGTGACCGGGAGGGGACTTTGGTTCGGGGAGGGTGGCGGTGAATGGGAGACTTTAGGGAAGGGGGACAAGGTTTGGAGTTTGGGGGCTGCGCGGAAGAGTCTGGTAAGAGAAAAAGGAAAGAGACCTCTGGGATACCTAGGGGAGACAGGAAGGGAGATGAAATGGACTAAGAAAAGTCACTTCAGTAGCCCTGTCATTGTCATGTCTATACCAGAGAGGCTTTAGGATTGAATCTCAGCTATCCGGAGGTTGCAAACCCAGCGTGTGGACGGGCCAGGCCCCATTTGTTGGTGCTGCCACAGGAGGGTAGGGCTATCTTGAGGCCGGGCAAACGTGTAAAGCAGTTTCGTGCAGATTGGTAATTCAGTTAATAAGCTTAGAAAGCAAGCGCTGGAACCTGTGGGGCGGGGGCGAGGGCGGGGGCGGGGGGAGAAACGGTATTTCAAATACCTGGCTTGCCTAACCAGTAAAGGCTAAAACGGTAGTTCTCCCCTTCCCCCAACATTGCAGCTTTTGTAGGTACTCCTCAGCTAAGAAAAACAACTCTCTCTCTCTCTCTCTCTCTCTCCTTTGTGTCGGTGGAAATAAACTGGCTTTAGGTAAATAAAGCTAAGTTATAAATGGGAACTATCTCCCCAGGACCTTTCAGGTAACACTGCAGGGCCGATGTCTTCAGGACCCAGGTTCTGCCTAGTCCGCTTATTCACATTGCAGTAGCTCCACCCACAATACGATATAACCAGTACCCAGAAATGTTCTTGCTTAAAAATGAGAAACTCTTTAAAACTAGCAATAGCTTTGAAACCAGAATTTGGCCGTCTGCCTGAACTCCTACAGTTAAACATTTACCATAATTGGTTGATGTTTAAAGGCCTCAAATCTAAACCAAAAAACCCGATGAGCAAAGAATTTATTACATTATTTGTGGATACTCTCCTACCTTCTATATTATCAGTGAGATCTATTCATATATGTTTCAGTTTTTTCATTTTTGTCATTTCTTGGAGACTGCCTTCATGATATAGTCCTACAAATGTTTGCTGGACATGGCCTGTATACACAGATGCACATACACTGTTTAAGTGAATATTTAAACAGATATGGATATAAAAGCATATTTCTTTATGACCTTGATAAATATTGTATCTTTCATAAGGAACCCTTTCTCCACCCCCACTCTCCATTGCCCTTAAACTTTTCATCTTTTTCTCTTCTAAAAACAATCTGGAAGCAGAAACTGAGTGGGCAGCAAAGGTAAAATGTACTATATTCAATAGTAAAATCTATTATGAAATATCCTGGCTAAAGACAACAATAAAGGATCCATCGAGAACAATATATGCACTTGTACAGCTCTTCTTAGTAAGGTGAAATTTGTTTCCTCCATAGGTAACAGCTGCAGTACGTTGAAAAATCCCTCTACTGTTGTACACTTGAACAAAATAGATCTGCTAATTAAGAACTCACATTTACGTTATATTGTATAATGCAATTTGAAAGTGGTAATGTACACCAAAACAGGTTGGCATCTAGTCTAGACGCAAAGGATTCAGGAAGCTACAATATATTTTATCAGGATGGGGGAATTGTTTGTCCTTTACTATAAATGTTAACAAGATTCAATAGAATGAGCAAAAAATTTTACCTGAAAATATGCACATTCCAAGACCTGTGATAGCTGAAAGGCCAGATTTGGACAGTAAATATCAGATGACTTAAATGTCTGTCTTTATTTAACTTCAGAAACTGTTCTGAGAGTCAACTATATTTGACTGAAATAACTGTGGAATGTTCTTTTTCATATGTGTATGGAGACAGAAGCCTGAAAACAAGTACAACTAGAACATCAATAAATTATAGTCAATAATAGTACTAGGAAGTTATGGGTGATTAATATCCAGCTTATTCAAATGAATGTTTTAATATAAAAAAGTTGGCTGTTTAAAAATGAAGAAAGGGGATACTCATAAGAATAATATAGAAGTAACAGCTTCCATGCCTTCTGCTTTTTTTTTGCTCTCAGAATAGTTAAAAAACCCAGTCCTTTAGCCCTGAAGTCTCTTTTCTGTCTCCTAGAACTACACATGATAGCCATATAGGACAATGGTAAACTAAGGGGAATTTCTAGCTTAAAAAAAGAAGTAAATATATAAATAGATAAAAGTGTTAAGAAAACTCCAGTACTATTTATGGCAATTGGAAAGAAAAACAAAGTTGATGTTCTTCCCAAAATACATTGTGAGACAGATTTGTAATCGCCTCATAGTTTTCCCAAATGTTGCACCATACTTAATCTTGGCTTTGCAAAGATATAAATGGAACCATAGGACTATGCTGACATACTGTGTCTCCCTCCTTCAAGGCAAATAAACAACTGCACCAGAAATTTCACCAAGCTCCTGGATATCCTTAATTTCAAAGGCATTTTAGTCAGATACTTCTAACCAAAAATGATTAGAACACCAAAAAAACTTGGCCCTAGTTAGTAGTCTTTCAATTTAATTGTTTTCCTCATTTATTCTGCCTTGTCTTGCCGCTATTTAAAATCAAACAAGCCTTCATTTTGGTATTCAGGTATCAATAGATCATTTGGTGTGTTTTCATTTCAAAAGTGTATTCATATTCTGGCAGTTGAAAAAAATGGTGAACTTAGCATTTCTCTGAGTGGAATCTAAGAAAGTTCTTGTTGCTTAATCTCTAGGTCCTGTCTGACTATTTGCAACCCCATGGACTGCAGCACCCCAGGCTCCTCTGTCCTCCACTATCTCCCCAAGTTTACTTAAATTTATGTCCGTTGAATCAGTGATACTGTCTAACCATTTCATCCTCTGCCACCCACTTCTCCTTTTGCCTTCAATCTTTCCAAGCATCAGGGTCTTTTCCAAAGAGTCAGCTCTTCATATCAAGTGGCCAAAGTATTAGCTTCAGCTTCATCATCAGTCTTTCCAATGAATATTCAGGGTTGATTTTCTTTAGGGTTGACTGGTTTGATCTCGCTGTTCAAGGGACTCTCAGGAGTCCTCTCCAGCACCACCAATAAAAAGCATCAATTCTTTGGGGCTCCGCCTTCTTTATAATCCAACTCTCACATCTGTATGTGACTACAGGAAAACTATAGCTTTGACTATATGGACCTTGGTCGACAAAGTGATGTCTTAGCTGTGTAGGTTTGTCATAGCTTTCCTTCCAAGGAGTCAGCGTCTTTTAATTTCATGGATTCAGTCACCCTCTGCAGTGATTTTGAAGCCCAAGAAAATAAAGTCTATCACTGTTTCCATTATTTCCCCATCTATTTGCCATGAAGTAATGGCACTATATGCCATGGTCTTAATTTTTTGAATGTTGAGTTTTAAGCCAGCTTTTTCACTCCTCTTTTACTTTCATCAAGAGTCTCTTTAGTTCCTCTTCGCTTTCTGCCATTAGAGTGGTATCGTCTGCATATCTGAGCTTGTTGCTGTTTCTCTGGGCAATCTTGAGTCCATTTTGTGATTCATCCAGCCTGGCATTTCACATGATATACTCTGTATGTAAGTTAAATAAGCAGGGTGAAAATATACAGCCTTGTGGTACTGCTTTCCCAGTTTTGAGCCAGTCAGTTTTCCAGGTCTGGTTCTAGAAAGTTCTATTAAAGGATGTTAATTATCTGAGAAGAGAGATTTCTGTAATCAACTAAGTTCAAAAGACCCTTGATTCTATAAAGCTAAACATTTTTTTTTTTAACTTTAGAGTTTCTCAGCAAATTCCATGTCAAAAATGAATTCTGACTTACAAAGGAAAAGGGATAGAGCATGTAGCATTTCTCAAAATTATTTGACAGTGAAAATATTTTTGTTTCTTTTGGCTCACATACGCCATGAGAAATCTTGTACTACTTGTGTAACTTTTCAAATTTTATAGAATTTTGGAGTTGAAAGGAAGCTTTCAAATCATAATCTAATCCATACTACAGTAGCTGCTCCTGAGTCCCTCTTCTAAGCCATGTTGCCTACGAACGTTATTTCATTTCGTTCTCGGAATGGTACTACAGAGAAGATTATTCTTCTTTAAAAAAATGAGGTTCATGGAAGTTAATTTGCCCTAGGTCACACATTAGTAAGTGACAGTCAAGATTTGACTCTGGGTCTTTGAGGTCTTCCTGATACTTCACACTCCCTTGTCCACAGAGGGATGAAAGCACTTTTAATTTTGAAAGCTTAATTATTTTTCCCCAGAGATAAACACTTGGGTAGATGTTTGCAAGTATCAAAGTATTAATACTTGACACTAGAAAAAAACAATAAATGATGTAAGAAACAGTTGACATCAGTTGTGCATGAAGGGGGTCTCTTAAATCAGCAAATTTTACCATTTGCCAAACATGGGCTTGTTTCATCCATTCTGCTCTTTCAACTTTCATACATGAGCTGATTCTGAACCTATTGATGGTGTCTACATGGCTCCTTATTAGAGACAATTGCCTTTGCTACTGTCCAATGGAGCCAGGGAAAGCAGTAGTGTTCATCCCTAGGCTTCTTCCACCATTAAAGATAAAAGAACTCTTACCCGACAGGGCACAGAGTTACTTGGAAGAGGTGTTGTTGTTCAGTCACTAAGTTGTGTCCAACTCTTTGCAATCCCATGGACTGCAACATTCCAGGCTTCCCTGTCTTTCACGATCTCCTTGAGATTGCTCAGACTCTTGTCCATTGAGTCAGTGATGCCATCCAACCATCTCATCCTCTGTCACCCCTTCTCCTCTGGCCTTCAATCTTTCCAGCATCAAGGGCTTTTCCAATGAGTCAGCCCTTCACATCAGGTGGCCATAGTATTGGAGCTTCAGCTTTATCATCAGTCCTTCCAACGAATATTCAAGGTTGATTTCTTTTAGGATTGACCGGTCTGACCTCCTTGCTGTCCAAGGAACTCTCAGCAGTCTTCTCCAGCAACGCAATTCAAAAGCATCAATTCTTAGGTGCTCAACCTTCTCTATGGTCCAACTCTCACATGTGTACATGACTGGAAAACCATAGCTTTGACTATATGGATCTTTGTCAGCAAAGTGATGTCTCTGCTTTTTAATATGCTGTCTAGGTTGGTCACAATTTCCTAGGAGCCAGCATCTTTTCATTTCATGGCTGCAGTCACAATCAGCAGTGATTTTGGAACCCAAGAAAATAAAATCAGCCGTACTTTCCACTTTTTACCATCTATTTGCCATGAAGTGATGGTACTCGATGTCGTGATCTTAGATTTTTGAATGTTGAGTTTAAGCCAGCTTTTTCACTCTCCTCTTTCATTCTCATCAAGAGGCTCTTTAGTTCTTCTTCAATTTCTGCCATTAGAGTGGAATTATCTGCATAGCTGAGGTTGCTGATATTTCTTCCGGCAATCTTTATTGTAAATCTTTATTTTCTAATTAATTAATTTATTTTAATTGGAGGATAATTACTTTACAACATTGTGATGTTTTTGCCATACATTGACATGAATCAGCCACTGGTGCACATGTGTCCCCCCATCCTGAATCCTGGCAATCTTGATTCCAGCTTGTGCTTCATCCAGTCCAACACTTCACATGATGTACTCTGCATATAAGTTAAATAAGCAGGGTGACAATATACAGCCTTGATGCACTCCCTTCCTAATTTTGAACCAGTCCATTGTTCTATGTCCAGTTCTAATTGTTGCTTCTTGACCTGCATACAGGTTTCTCTGGAGACAGGTAAGGTGGTCTGTTATTCCCATCTCTTGAAGAAGAATTTTCCACAGTTTGTTGTGATCCACACAGTTGAAGGCTTTAGCATAGTCAGTGAAGCAGAAACAGATGTTTTTCTGGAATTCCCTTGCTTTTTCTATGGTCCATTGGATATTGGCAGTTGATCTCTGGTTCCTCTGCCGTTTCTAAAGCTGGCTTGAACATCTGTAAGTTCTTGGTTCACATCCTGTTGAAGCTGAGCTTGAAGGATTTTGAGCATTACCTTGCTACCATGTGAAATGAGTGCAAGTGTATTACCAAAGAAGCTATTGTATTGTTGTGAATGTTCTAGTCTCCATGTCAGACTTCCCATTCTGGGGACTGGAAATCCCCAGGCAATCTGACTTTGAAGGAGAGTTGGATTTGATTACAGAGCTTCCACAGGACTGGCAGAAACAGAGACTCTTGGAGGTCACAAACAAAGCCTTGGGTGCACCAGGACCCAGGGGAAAGGAATAGTGACCCCACGAGAGACTGAGCCAGACCTGCCTGTGAGTATTTGTGGGTCTCTACAGACGAGTGGGTTGGCAGTGGCCTTCCATGGGGACAGGGGCACTGGCAGTCCTGAGAGTTTAAGTCCTTTTGTACCAGGCCAACTCAGTCAGGTCAAACAACTAACAAGGAGGGAGTACAGCCCCACCCATAAGAAAATTGGATTAAAGATTTACTGAGCATGGCCCTGCTCACCAGAGCAAGACTCAGTTTTCTCCACAGCCAGTCCTTCTCATCAGGAAGCTTGCAGAAGCCTCTTAACCTCATCCATCATCGGGCAGACAGAAGAAGCAAGAACTATAATCCCACAGCCTCCAGAATGAAAAGCACAATCACAGAAAGCTAACCAAAATGGTCACATGGATCACAGCTTTGCATAAGTCAATGAAACTATGAGCCATGCAGTGTAGGGCCACCCAAGATGGTCGTGTCATGGTAGAGAGCTCTGACAAAATGTGGTCCACTGGAGAAGGGAATGGCAAACTGCTTCAGTATTCCTGCCCTAAGAACCCCATGAACAGTAGGAAAAGGCAAAAGGATATGATATCAGACAAGGAGCCCTCCAGGTCGTAGGTGTCCAATACGCTACTGGGGAAGAGCAGAGAAATAGCTCCAGAAAGAATAAAGAGGCTGGGCCAAAGTGGAAATGATACTCAGTTGTGGATTTGTCTGGTGGTGAAAGTAAAGTCTTATGCAGTAAAGAACAATACTATGTAGGAACCTGAAATGTTAGGTCCATGACTCAAGGTAAATTGGACATGGTCAAACAGGAGATGGCAAGAGTGAACATCGACATTTTAGGAAATCAGTGAACTAAAATGTATGAGAATGGGTGAACTGAATTCAGATGACCGTATATCTACTACTGTGGGCAAGAATCCCTTAGAAGAAACGGAACAGCCCTCATAGTCAACAAAAGAGTCCAAAATGCAGTACTTGGGTGTAATATCAAAAGCGACAGAATGATCTTGATTTGTTTCCAAGACAAACCATTCAACATCACAATAATCCAAGTCTATGGAAATAGGTGAGATTAATTGACTAACAGATTAGATTAGATTAACCTGAACTTCCGTTTTGCCTGGGCTACCTCTTTATGTTACAGCTGGTAACCTATGTTTTGTTTTTTGAAAACCTAGAGTGTCCGCTGTATTAATGTCTGAGTACTCTAGGCACTGGCTGATCTTTCATATGATGTCACAGATTTTTTTTCTGGAGTAGTAACAAAAAAGAGTATGCTGTTTTGAAGGATTTTTATAATATTCATTTGGCTCCCTAGGACTGCCTATATTCTCTAGAATATCATTTTTCTAAGTCACAGATGCTGATATATGAGCAGCAGTTCTGTTTATTCTCTAACTTAAAGATATCTCATCTTTATCACTCACTGGCAAAGATTAGGGTCCAGAAACAAGCTCTACTGCCCTCAGACAACTAGAGATAATAAGACTATGAAACAAAAAATAGAAAGTTAATAGCCAAACAATCTTCTGTGAGAATTACTCCCATGGGCTGTACAAGTTCCATAACACCAAACAAAGCTTTGTCAGAAAGACAGAAAGTTGATGAGACTCCTTCCATTTTTACCTGCTCAATTCTATCTGGGCAACTAGAATACTGTCCCTAGCTAGCAAAACACTTTTTTTTTAATTTTGCAAAAATATTTACAATCTTCCCCCAATACATTTATGAGTATTCTTTTTCTTTAGAAATGTAAACTTAAAACCTTCCTTCAAAACTGATCTTGTTTCAGTTCCTCCTCTTATTTTCAAGATTCCTTCTGGATAATTACAAATGTGGGTTGCACTCAAGGGCATAAAACAAGGCAGAAAAGGCATAATAGGAAGAGATGAGTGATGGTGTGACTGTACCCCAATTACTACATCAAAAATAAAATGTATCCTTTTCTGAGGCTCAAAGGGTGAGTCAGAGGAAAGAAGAACATCTGTGTAAGCCAGTGTCATGTATCTCTGATTGACTACCTTTTTTTCGGTTCAAGATTGGAGCTTGTTTCCCCAGTCTGACTCAAATTGAGTAATGTCTACCCACGGAAGGTCTACATGAGAAAACTGTCCTCAGTCACATGCCAGGGATCATGGTATAGGAAAATTCGTCACCACAGAGAATTTCTGCTTTATCTCTTATGTGCATAGGATTGTTGTTAAGTACAGGGTCTCATGGATTAAAGGGACCTTAAAATCCTTACGGTTCGACCACTCCCAGTCAAAGCTGAAATCTTCATCAGATGAACACTCATTGCTTGAATACACCCGGTGATGAGGTGTATTCAACCCATCCCGTGGGTTGAAGCTTTAGTGAATCACCTAAGAAATTAATTACAGAATTTTTGAAATCTTTATTGTTCTGTCAGTGTGAAAGAAACATAAAATGAAACCTATCAGGCTTTTAAAGAACGTGAAATTTGGAACCTGCTGGGCTAGGGGTGAAATTCTTACTTCACTAGATAGTAGTTCTACGATTTAGGGAAGTTAATTTCCCTCCTCATCTAAGGGTGATGAATAGAAGGGTGATATTATTTGTCTGTTTTGCTTTTTAAAAATTATTTCAAAAGCTAGAAACCAATATTTAAAAATAAATCCGTGAGTGCTTATACTTCCTGGTATCCTTTAGTTACTGTTCTTTTCTAATCTCATCTATTATTAGTTTTTAAACATCAATTTCAACAACTTCTGTAGAGTGGTGTGTTATAATCCCCATCTTTATTGTATGAGTCTTTCTTGCTTAGTCTAGAATCTCGTCTTCTGCACTCTGGACCCACAAGAAGTGGGAAATATTATTTCAACAAAGTTCCTCGTTATGACCCTGGAGAGAATATTAAAAGTATTTTCATCCTGAAGCCTGAATATTTATTTGTGAATAAATATTTTTTTACTGAATATTTATTTGGGAAAAACAAAAAGAAAAGGGGGAAAAAGAGTCAAAGTTTATACAGTTGCTATTTGTACAGTGTTATTTGTAGCATTCTTTGTAACATGTGAAAAAAAAATTTAAAGGACACTAATTTTATCATTTTATCTATAGAAAACATGTATTTTTAGAAACTTAATGACTTGAAGAACTAGCATTCTTCTATCCATATGACTATTTTGTCATAAGAGTGGCATATGTTGTTTTTAGAGAAAAGAAAGTCAGATCTGACAAGATGTGATGCAATTATATCTAAGATCATCTTAGTGTGATAAATTATGTAATTAATTCAATCTCAGTCATCCAGTAACTATTCCGACAGATACAGTGTTTAGTACAGTAGCTCAGTGCATGCATCTGAGCTACTATTAATGGACTTTTCTCAGAAAATTCATTGCTAGAAATGAACTCTATCTGGATTTTATTTGTAGCTTCCTATGTAAAAATATTCTAATGTAAAAAGTGTTCAAGGTATGACCTCTAACCAATGTATTTTTCAGAGAGTAGAATTTGCTGGGCATTTTACTTCTAGTTATAGTTGGAGCTATTCTATAAAATTTCATTTTTATTATCTTTATGGATGAAAGAATATCCAGAAAACCAAAACTATAGGATCCAAGCACTCAGGGCAATGTGAAAAAATTACAAATGGACCATATAATGATGACTCCTCTCATTTCTCTGCTTGTGTTTCAGGAGATGTGAGTTTCCTGAGCCTTGACGGGAGAAGGGTCCCATTGATAGCCACCCTGATTTTCTCCTTGAGAATCTGTCCTATGTGACAAATGGAAGGGCATCCCTGTGTGGGACCTTGATCATCCATTCCTACCCTTCCATGTACACTTAAAGAAAACTTCTGGTCAAAGTAGAGAAAATGCCATTTTTCAGTTTAAAATTTGGTGAATGATTGGACTTATGTTGATCAGTTGGCCAGTTATGTCTTGGAAACCCAAAGACCTGTAACATAGGTTGAATATCTCTAAGTTAGCACTAACATTTAAACTTGAAATTAAATATACTGACAAGAGCTTCTATTCTGTTAATAAAAAAGTCATAGGATTTTATAAAAGAAATTTCTAACAGAGGTTGGCTCCTTTGCTATAAAAGAAGAATTTAGTAAACAATAAGAACTGGGTGATTAAATGGATGTTAACTCAAAAGGTAAACATTTTGAAATCTGTTTTCAGCTCATTATTAAATGTTATTATGTAAAGTATCTCTAATTCATTAGAGAGTCTGCTTTCATAGTTTATTAAGACTAGTGGCAAGAACAGAGTGGCCTAGAGGGGAGGGATATATTAAAGAGAAACAAATGACATTTTAGCATAGGTTGCATATGATACATAAATTACACATAACTCTCAAGTAGATTTTTCCCTCATTCAAATCATTACCTACTTCAAGTAATTACTTTTCCTAACCAAGCACTTTCCCTTCTTGCCCACTGACTATAAATTCTGTATTAAGCACATTTGCACTCAGAGGTTTTTTCTGGAAAAAGGCAAGCTTAATCCTCAGCCTTCCTCAAGAGATGCATTGCATCTTATACAACATGGACATAAACTCTCCCAAATTAAAACCAACCTGGATCACTCCCTCATCCCGTCTCCATCCCAACTGTTGATTTGGTAGCTTCACATTGAATGACTCAAAATGTATACTGAAAACAAATTAGCATGTTTGTCTCTAGCTGTCCTAGGAATAAAAAACTGCCTTTCTTTTCAGACTCCAAGAACTATAAATTCAAGAAAATATGAGTTTTAGTCAAGATAGCCAGGCTGCACATAATCTGCTTGACCATCAAGTTCAGTTCTTTTTAAGCCTTTATTGAATATCTATTATACATGAGGTTTTGAATAGCAAGGTTAAAGGTGTCCTCCAGGGTCTTTTAGTTTAGTAATAAGGCAGATGAGACTATGTTATAATAAACAGTATTCTAAGATATATTGAATGGAAATGCCCTTGAACCACTGAAGGCATATTTTAAAACTTTACCAAATTTCTTGTTTTTATTAAACATTGTGAAATACTATAGTTCAAGGCAGTCATGATAGGCTTCCATGGCACATATTCAAGGAAATTAAGAAAATCAGAACATTGCCTTCCACCAAATGGCAAGGTCAACAACTTGTATGTCCTTCTGGAGATGACACAGTCCAAAACTTTGGTATTCCTCCAGAATACAGAGTCAAAATTTACCATGTGCCAGGCATATTTGGAAAGGATATTAACAGAAAATGTTGTATAAAATAAGAAATTAAATCATTTGGAAGGGTCAGAAATTGCAATAACCAATATAACCAAAAGAAACAAAATGGAAGAGGACATCAAAATAGAATTTTTTCAGTGATGTCCAGAACATGAAAACCTTAAGCAGGGTTACATAAAAAGGAAGACAAGCTCATGTTAGTTTCAGCAATGTGAACATTATATAGATGGGGTAGGGAGTTGACTTCTCAAGTGGAACCCAGTGAGATGTAATGACAACTGTCTTTTTTATACCTAGTATATATATATATATATATATATATATATATAATATATTATTATATAATAATATATATATACACATGATTATCTAGTGATCAAGAAGCAGCAACTCAAAACCCCCAGTTTCTCAGAATGCAAGAGATTGCTGCTAATAGTAGCCTAAATATAAGTGGGTCTGGTTTTACATTATCACTTTTCCTTTTTTACTTATATACACAAATGTGCTACAATATTTAAATGGGTCATTTGAAAAATATTTCAAAAGAGAATTCTTACTGAAACTACTAAGACTGAAAAGTGGATTCCTTTGTATTCTTTGACCACTTAGTAAGTCAAAGCAAACTGTAGAGTTCCTTCTTAGAGCCATTTTGCCTTGGGATTCCGACCTTGGCCCGACAGTGCTGCCTTCTAATTGCTGTTTATGGATGTCAAGAGACTTCACACTTCTTTTTGGTTTGCTTGGATTCTGTCTTCTAACATAGTATTTAATTTGTGCTTTTGCTCAGTCCATCACCCAAATACAATGCTTGAGGGTATGTTGAAATTGAATTTGAACAGAGATTCTATGAGAACTTGGGTACTCAGGATTTTGTCTCAGTTCCATTGCTTTACTGCATAAACAAAACTCACCCCACGCCCACTGGCTCCCTCTCCCACAAAAGAAGAAAGATAAAAGGAAAGCCTGAAGAGCAGCCGTCCCCAGGCATTTGGTGTTCAGCATCTTACACTGAAATCCTCCTTGGCTATTCAATTTACATGAAGTTTAATTTGTTATTTTTGCTTTACAAAATTATTTGGGAAGAAAAAAACACATTTCCCTGCTGTTGCTGCTGTATTATTATCTGACTGATTCTCAGTTTATTAGTCATATCTGGATTGGTGCCTGTCTATTTTTCCAAAGATTTAAAATGGAAAATGATTTATTTTACCCATATTGCATCTTAGCTCAAAATTCTTTTTCCATATCTAAGAAGGTTCACATATATTTTCTAGTTAATGCTTACAACACTCTTATAGGTTATAAAAAAGACATTGTAATTACATCATTTATAGTATAAGAAACAGACTAGAGCTCACTTGATTAAGGTACTATTACTTGATAAGTTAAGAACAAGGAAAGAACAAAAATAAAAAAAAATAAAATCCTGTATCTCAGTCTGGGGTGCTGAAATGTTCTCCATTAAGGGCTTCCGAGGTGGCTCAGTGGTAAAGAAACCACTTGCCAATGCAGGACACACAGGAGACACAGGTTCAATCCCTGGGTTGGGAAGATCCATTGGAGAAGGAAATGGCAACCCACTCCAGTATCTTTGCCTGGCAAAGTCCATGGACCTAGGAGCCTGATGGGCTACAGTCCATGGGTTTGTAAAGAGTTGGACATGACTGAGTGACTAAGCACACACACACATGCACACACACACAAGACTCTCTAAGGCAGGTAACATAATATAGTCATCACAAGTGAATAGAAAAAAAGTGGTTTTGGAAATGCTGAAAGAAACTGGAAACTGGAACCAACTGCTACTGCCAGGGTACAGAGCAGTGTCAGGGTCACTGCCTATGGGATTAGCATGTAAAAAGGAAGGACCATGTCCCTTGTCTCTCCTCCAGATTTAGAGACTCTATCTAGATCCCTGTCAGCAAAATCTCACAGGGAGCCAGCTAGCAAAGGAGAAATGTGCTTTGCAGAGTCACAGAGAGTGTATAGAAGCTATAGAATGGTGTATTTTAACTTGAGAGCCCACTCTTTGGCTACTTAATATCCATATCCATCCTCCTACACATATTTAACTTTTTATACAATGAAGCTCTATGCTTTCCATCCTTCCTCCAAATGAAGATGCATCTCCCTCTCCCCCACTGCAAAGCCCTGATGTCCAAAGGTATAATGTCCATCTCCAGCTATTAAATTTTAATTTAATTTAAATTTCACCTAAATAGTACCTAATTTAAAGAATAACTTGTGAACTTAACTGCCAGAAACAATCCTTAATAGAAAATAACAAGGGGACAACAGGAAAGATGAAAAAAAGAAATTGTGGATGTGAAATTATATATATATATATATATATATATATATATATATATATATATATGAAGGCATGATGATTAGCACTCCAATTTAGCACTCAAACATACAGATATTGATGATAGTAGAAAATGATTAAAAATATTTTGTAAAAAGTTTTAAAAAGAAAAGGTTTATTTCTATTATGTCACAGCAAGTGAGGGGTATAACTGCTGTGCTAGTTGGATTACAGAGGGATAAATGTATCCTTGTTGAATACACACACACAAACATATATATATATATGCATAAAATACATCTATAACTATTGGGTTGGCCAAAAAGTTCATTTGGGTTTTCCCATAAAATGTTACAAAAATCCAAATGAACTTTTTGGCTGACTCAGTACTACATATGACTACATATACACATATATATGTAAATGTGTATGTGTGTGTGTGTGTGTGTGTATATATATATATATATATATATATATACATATATATATATACAGGAAATAGACATAGCTGCTCAAGTATTTTTTCTTTCATGAGAATATAAATAATAGTATAACTACCTTCTTCCACTACCCCTTTCATATTTGCTTTAAGTCAGAACTCAGCTAGGCTTTGCTGTTAGGCTAATATGCTGTGCTGTGCTTAGTCGCCCAGTTGTGTCCAACTCTGTGCAACACTATGGACTTTAGCTGACCAGGCTCCTCTGTCCATGGGGATTCTCCAGGAAAGAATACTGGAGTGGGTTGCCATGCCCTTCTCCAGGGGATTTTCCCAACTCAGGGATTGAACCGGGGTCTACTGCATTGCAGGCAGATTGTTTACCAGCTGAGCTACCAAGGAAGCCCTCTTAAGCTAATACAGTGACCCAAACCCCAAACTTCTATCCTTGAAGTCTTTGAATTCTTAGTCCTTCCCCCCACCCCCCTTTGCATTTGTTTTCTCTCAAGCTTTTCTATTGGTTATAAAAGTATTGGGGCAACATGGAAGGATTTAAGAAGGCAGTTCCAAACCTAATCCTTTCTACTTATAATGTATAATAGCAACCCAAACTATCTTTGGTAATCAGGATTACTTTTCTGAGATGGGAAAACAATAGGTGGCAGGCAGCTTTCATTGGCATATTGTTAAAAAAATGTCATAGTTTATTAAACTACAACTGTTGCTGATGCCAACCCTCCACATCTCTTGGCCTGTTATGGCCACATGAGGCATTCTGGGCTATATCCTGAAGAAGGGCACAATGGAAAAGACCAGTAGGTAAATTAACTTACACATTTTCCTGGGCAGCCTGGTGGAAAATGTGGATAAATCAAGACTGATTTTGTTTAGACTTTCAAACTTAAAATTCCAAGTAATTGTAGCGATTTCCCAGCTTGCATTCAGCTTTCATTTGTAACAGTAAGAAACCAAGGCTATTGATTATAGGACAAAGGATGGATTTGACAATTCAATAATGGATCAATTTAGGGGAAGGACCCCGATCTTCCACAAGTTAAATACCTTTGGCCCAGGCTAGCTCTCCGAACTCTCTTCTTTTTCCCTTTACAAGGGCTTCACACTTTACCTTGTGTTTCTCTTATCTTGTTTATTTCTGCTATACCTTATAACCCCTGGGTGTCCTCTTCACTATTAGACTGGCTGCAGAATACAATTTAGCAAGTTCTCTGTTTTTTTGTCCCCTTAAATATCCTTCTTCATTAAAGTGTTTTCCTGTTAATCATTATATGGGAAAAGACCGAGGCAAACAGAAATACCATTGCTTTATTCATTCAAGAAATCATTTTTGAACACCTATTTTGTTCTAGGAACTACACAATGCACTAAGATGTTTTTAAAGGTATTGATTTTTTTTTTAAAAAAATATTGAAGTATAGTTGATTTACAATGTTGTGTTAATTTCTGCTGTATGGCAAAGTGACTCAGTTATACACATAGCACTAAGATTTTAGCAATGGAACTAAACAGTTTCCACCATCCTGGAGATTATAGTTTTAGGAAGTCATCTGATGGTGGCTTTATAGATTTCAGGCATTTTCAGCAATTGCAGTCATTGTCTTCTTAATTTCTTGCTAGATTTCTCTGTTTTCTTTAAAAAAAATTGTTTCCCACTCAATCTGACACTAAGAGAAAGTTTGAAATCAGAACCTCTTGCAAAAACCTGCAGTTTATGTGGCATTGAATGCCAGGCTTAACTGCTTAGACTCTGGTCCAAAATAAATTCAGGCTCGAACCATCATGATACTTAGTGATCATTTTCATAATCTCTGAGGATGTCCCTCTCTGCCACCTAAAGTTTACTTTTATGATGTCCTTGCTTAAGAAAAGTGGCTTCCTCTCTGCCTTCATTTCTTGCATTTCTCTTAGTGTTAGTCACTCATTCTTGTCTGAATTTTTGTGACCCCATGGACTGTAGCCAGCCAGGCTTCTCTGTCCATGAAATTTCCCAGGCAAGAATATTGGAGTGGGTAGCCATTCCCTTCTGCAGGGGGTCTTCCTGACCCAGGAATGGAACCCAGATCTCCTGTACTGCAGGCAGATTCTTTGCCATCTGAGTCACCAGGGAAGCCCCTTTGGGAAGTCTCTAAATGCAAGAAGTCTTACTCTCTTCTCTGTTTCTGGTCTGTGCCTTAAGTGAATGATTTTCCTAAAAAACATTGACAACTATATTTTAAGACTGGTTCTGTATTCAAGGAAATTATGAATGTTTTTCACCTATTGTTGTCGGTTAATGAAACTTCATCCATGAGCCTTATCCCTTATTGCCCTTCATTCATCAGTAATCACCAAACTTGTTTTCTATCATGTACGATTTTGGATGGTTTTTATATATAATCCTCATAACAACCTTAGGAAAAAGGCAGTATTATCTCTATTTCATAGAAGAGGGAATTGAAATCCAGAAAGAGTGAGTGGCTCAAGGCCACATGGAATCTGTATGATCCTGGTGGATGGTGTATTTTTTCTCCAAGGTCTTGTTTCTAACGTCTCAGAAGATAACCAGTAGCTGTAATAAATGGGTACCTTGTAAGATTTAATTGAGTATAAGAACAGTGTGAGTCAATAATATATGTGGTGGCTACGAAGGCAAATAGGCTTGATTAATGAAAATGCAGTGTTTGTTATAAGCAAGGTGGATATTTGGTTCTGTTCTCTGTTGCATGTGCCGTATCTGGAGTGCTGCATGCCATTCTTAGTCCATATTTCATGAAGAATATTAAAGTTAGAATGTATTCAGGAGGAAACCTTTAGATTTTGGAAACCATGTCAGATGAGAAACTACTGAAGGGGCTGATTGTGTTTCACCTATAAAACTGGAAGTTTAGCTGTTTTGAGTCACTTTTAGGGATATCTTATAGAAAAGAGATTAAACTTCTCTACATTTACAGAGCGTGGAGCTATGTAGAGGAATATTTGAACTCACATGGAGGTAGAATCTGATGATTAGAATTGTCCAAGAGAGAAATGGGCTACTGCAGTAGACTGGAAGTTGCCTGTTTCTT
This sequence comes from Okapia johnstoni, assembly GCA_024291935.2. NCBI lineage: Eukaryota > Metazoa > Chordata > Mammalia > Artiodactyla > Giraffidae > Okapia > Okapia johnstoni. Next base: position 108,009,042 of record CM044305.1, read on the forward strand.
GCAGGATTCAACTGGTTGAGAAAACACTTTGGCGGAATGTTGAAGGAGATCCAGTATACAATTAGTCACATCCAAAGTAATGCATTCATATATGACAATATAAGGAAGTGGCAACCCACTCCAGTATTCTTGCCTGGGAAATCCCATGGATAGAGGAGCCTGGATGGCTACAGTCCATTGGGTTGCAAAGAGTCAGACACAACTTAATGACTTAACAGCAAGAACAAACTAGTATATAGGTATGCAACAAGTGTCACTGTTCAAGTCCACTATTTCTGAAAAGAAGATTCCATACCTTACCACTTCTCATCTTTACTCATTACCTAAACCTTTCCTTAATGTTTGGCCAAAACTAACCACTTCCTATGATCTTTTGTTGTTGATGTTCATCTCTAGGTACTTGCCTCTATAGCTCCCTTTTGCCTGGAAGCCTTTCCTGGTCCCATTGATGCCTACAGAAGTCCTGGGAAGATATTCAAGTTGAACCCAAATACCATCCCTTCAACCAAATCTTTAATTGAGCTTTTCAATCAATTACGCTTCCTCAGAACAGTGTAAGTACCACGTTATCTTTTTATAATGAATTTTTATTGTAGTATAGCTGCTTTACAAAGCAGAAATAGAGACACAGATGTAGAGAACAAATCTATGGATACCAAGAAGGAAACAGGAGTGGGAAGAATTAGGAGAATAGGATTGACATATATATATATGTCAATTTTTATATGACATATATATATGTCGATTTTTTGTTTGATATCAATGCTTTTGTTGTATCGTCTATTTCAAGCTTACGATATTCATCAAGGCAAGACCTTTTGGGAAGATTATGAAATGTTATAGGTAGCTCAACATAGTTAAGGCCATGACTTATTACTATATATTCACTTGTACTTACCTTTTTATTTTGGCATTTAAAAATTATACCTTAATTCAGTAAAGGGTTTTTTTTCCCCTCTGGCAATAATCAGTTCTGTCATGAAGCACAAAATAATTTTCTTTGGTATCTGCAACAGATCTCATTTAATTCTTTACTCTCTATTTCTATTTTTCTTTTATCTATGCTCTTACCCATTAAATGGTTTTGGTGATCCTAGTCCATTAAAAACCCCTGAAATGCAACAATGTCTGCAATTTTCCCAGGTTACTTAGAGAAGAGCCAACCTTTTACGCTTCCAACCCCATTTGGTCATAATTTCCTCCTATGTTTCACAATCTATCTAATAATTTACTTTCTAAAATGCTGTTGGATGGTGTTTTCTTTTCACTCTGTGCATGCTTTTAGTTTGATGGTTTCATTCCATTTTTGTGTTCTTTTTATCATCTGATATAGGTTGCTAGGTTCCAAGAAATAATCCGTGTGGTTCACTTTGTGTAAGGCCATGCAAAATTAGGCTCACAATAATTGTAATTATGGATGCACTCTTTTAAAACACAAGCTAACTATGTTTCTTTCAATTTAGTATCTGTTGGTGGATATAGGACATTTGCTTTGTTGCACCATAATGAATTTGACTGAATTAGTAATTGTTCTGTTGTGACTTGATACTGTGTGTTTTCAAAAAGAAAGAAAGAAAAGGAAAGAAAAATGTCTCCATAGACTTCTTGCATTGTTTGCTCTATGGCTGATTTAGTATTAAGAAGCTTGCACTTTGGTAGTATAGATGTCACAGGAATGCCATAATATACTTAGTATTTGCCTTACAAGTGTTTTTTGTTTTTGCAGTAAAAAATAGATTCTGGACAAAAGGTATATATACTCAGGTACTTATCTTTTTTTTAGCATGTTATCTTTGAATCACTATGCTCAGATGTTACATAAAACTACGTTCAAAGTATACCTTAATATGTACACTAATGTCATGGTCTCTCACACAAAGAGTGTCTGTACAGGTGCATGGGTACTTACAGTGAGTATTATCAGACAGTTGTGTACTTAGAAAAGAATGCAGCCTATGGACTCTGTGGGAGAAGGTGAGGGTGGGACATTCTGAGAGAATAACATTGAATCATGTATATTATCATATGTGAAACAGAACACCCGTCCAGGTTCGATGCAGGAGACAGGGTGCTCAGGCTGGTGCACTGGGATGACCCAGAGGGATGGGATGGGGAGGGAGGTGGGAGGGGGGTTCAGGATGGGGAACACATGTAAACCCATGGGTGATACATGTCAATGTATGTCAAAATCAAATACAATATTGTCAAGTAATTAGCCTCCAACTAAAATAAATTAATTAATAAAAAATTAAAAAAAATAAAAACGAGGGAAATACAAAAAAACACACAAAACTTGGTAATATACACAGGTGCTTAAAATAAACCTAACACCTCAATCTTGATGTGTTGTGATAATTCATGTCAAGAAGGAAAACAAATTTTATAAAAAGTTCCTTTTCACGTGTTCTGTTTGAAATCTGCTGGCACCTTCAATTTTGACTAACTATTTAAATACAGCTTCCTCCATCACAGCTGGTTGCCTGTGAATGAGAAATATTTAAATATACTGCTAAATTTTCTAAATGGAATTTTTAGAAATTCCACATTATGCATCTGCACGTGCAATTTCAGCTAAGTCGTGATACCGTGTAGTACTAATACATTTCTCACTTTGCTAATTATTTTATTAGCTAATTGGTATTAAAACAGATTGCCAGAATATCTAACATGATTTCTTAACTGCGGCTTAGTGTTGAAGAGTAAAACTGCTACCACTGGTGATTCACAGAGATATTTTAAAATGTGCTTGTCATAGCAATAAAAATCCTAAATGAGCTGAAGTTAGATTCCTATATGTTTACAGCATGGCAGTGCTATGGGCCTCACAGCCTTTATCAGAACGGATGACCATAATATTTAACCCCTCTAACAAATTACCTGTGATGAATGAATTTGATGAGCCTAAGGCAACTAAGAAATTCTCAAGTAAGATCAGAGGTCAGATCATGTAAATTCAAGGGGCTGTGGTTTTTTCAAAAAAGTTTTTGTTTCGTTTTTTTTGTTGTTGTTGTTTTATTATTTTTACCTTCGTATACATCCTACTGCCTTTAGCACAGCTATTTGCACATAACAGGTAGTCTAACATTCAGTTTGCTGAATGAGTGAACAAATCTATGTATCCATTATTTATCCAGAGCAGGGTAGGGTACATAGACACTAAGTGCTGACCTTCTTCCTTCTCCTGTTATGAAACATGAGCTTTTGGGTGGCTTCCATACATTTCAACACAAACCAGAAACCAAGTCAGTTTTTCTATCAAGCATGGACCCTATCCTTAAAAACCTATAGTTAGCTAGAGTGACAAAATATATAGAGTGTTTTTAAAAACGTAAAATTGCTTAACAGACCCATATATACACACACACACACACATATATATATATATCTTCATGCTGTAAATTTTATATATCCATTTATTTATAATAAAATATTCATGTTAGAAATCTTTAGCTTCAAAGAACAAACACTGATAATGTTCAACATCAGCTTTGTTTTTGACTTCCACATATTGAGGTCCTCAGTCATCTTTCAGCTATATGAATATCACAGTGTCTTTTTCCCTCAAAGCTATCATGTATTCCTTGGTATAGTGGAAAAGGAACTGATTTTGGAGTCTTACAACCTGGGTTTTGATCTTGGCTCTTTCTGTGTGGCCTTGGACACATGACTACAGATAACTAAACCACTTTGGGGTTCAATAGCTTTGTGAAATAGGACAATAATACCATCTATACCAAAGGTTTAGGGTGATAATTAAGTCATATATGTAGAGTACCTACCACATTATAGTTTTTTGATGCATGCTAGTTTCCTTGCACCTGCTTACCACAAAGTGTCTACCTATGCAGCTGGGAGAGTTTCTTATTCAAACCCAGGAATCTTTATCTCAGTAGCACTTTTGTTGGTTTTCCAAAATCACTTTAAAGTCTATTTACACTTCTAAGCACCTGATGCAATTCTACTGCAAAAGAATCTATTTTTTAATTAAATTAAATTGAAAAAGCTGTGGTACATATACACAATGGAATATTACTCAGCCATTAAAAAGAATACATTTGAATCAGTTCTAATGAGGTGTATGAAACTGGAACTCATTATACAGAGTGAAGTAAGCCAGAAAGAAAAATACTGATACAGTATACTAATGCATATATATGGAATTTAGACAGATGGTAACGATGACCCTATATGTGAGACATAAAAAGAGACACAGATGCATAGAACAGTCTTTTGGACTCTGTGGGAGAAGGCGAGGGTGGGATGATCTGAGAGAATAGCACTGAAATGTGTATATTATCATATGTGAAACAGATCGCCAGTCCAGGTTCGATGCTTGAGACAAGTGCTCAAGGCTGGGGCAATGGGATGACCCAGAGGGATGGGATGGGGAGGGAGGTAGGAGGGGGTTCAGGATGGGGAACACATGTAAACCCATGGCTGATTCATATCAATGTATGGCAAAAACCACTACAATATTGTAAAGTAATTAGCCTCCAACTAAAATAAATAAATTAATAAAAAAAAGAAAAAAATAAATTTGAAAAATAAAAATTTTGTATATTTAGCATGTGCAACATGATGGTGTGAGGTACATATACATAGTGAACTGACTACTAGAGTTAAGCTAATTAACATATCATCTCCTCACAAAGTTACCATTATTTTGTGTGTGTGTGATGAGTGTACCTGAAATTTACTGTCTTAGTAAATAACATAGTGTCATGAAATAGTAATTGTGTTGTATATTGAATCTCTAGAGTTGTTTGTCCTACACAAGTATGACTTTGTATCCGTTGACCAGCATCTCCACATTTCTCCCACCTCCTCAAACCTGGTAACCACCATTCTACTCTCTGCTTCTGTGTATTTAAGCTTTTTCTAGAGAATCTCTTTATTGTTAATCAGTACACTATTTGTCAGCTAGGCATTATTACAATTTATATACATTTGTAAACACATTATCACGTTTAAATCGTGCATCTAATTTACTAAGCTACTCAAACAAAATAACGAAAGCTAAGCTAAATTTTCAGATAATGTGGGCAGAGATGCCATTTTCACTACTCACAGGTACTTTCACTCACTCACTACTCTCATAAGCCACAACAAATTGAATTTTCGAAGTTTCTTGATCACATTTAGAAGCTATTACACTGTTGTGTTTGGTAAATGCATCCTCTTAGGTTACCTCAAATCAGTCACCATTGAACACAATAGAAGAGGAAGACAATAGGCCTTTCAATGCGGCTGCAGGCAGACATAACACAGACTTGACTAAGTTCTGATAAAGGGGCCAAGGTTTACTCAGTTCAGCTGACCATACATTTGAGTGTTGCACTGTGTAGTAAGAGACTCTCTCAGACATTATATTCGGTAGAGGCCTACTTTGTGACACTCTCAAGGAAAGACAGTGTCCAGTGTTCTAGAGCCAAAGCCAGGGTGATGAGGTATAATTTCCATCAAGGAAGCGTCAGCATGTTAGTGACTGGGTGGTTTGTGAAAGATTAGTGATTGTCCCGAAGCATACAATATAATGCCCAAGGCCAGCCCAAGGAGAAACAAACAGCTGGCTAATCAGAATAAAGGGTACAAACAGAAAGTAAAATGGGACAGTGCTTCTAGGATGTAAACCACTGCAGGGAAATTGCATGGCTACAAATGGTGGATTAAGTTGCTATACTAGGCTCACGTTGGTGTGTATGATGAGTGCTGGCGATCTTTTAAAATGAGAGGTGAATCTGCTCTGATGAGATGAGGTGGAAGTGGGGAATGTGAGTAAAGGAAGGTGAGTTGCTGCATAAAGTAACCAGATTTCTTTGCTAGGATAAATCAGGAGGTTAAGAAAACACTCATCACTACACATCAAAACTTGGATTTTTATGTTATATTGCTCTGAGTCCCATCAAGAATAGAAGAAAAAATCTTAAAATGCATATGAAAACTTCAGGGACCCCAAACTGACAAAGCAATCTTGAAAAAGAAGAATAAAGTTGGAGGCCTCATATTTCCTGTCTTCAAAACATATTATAAAGTTGTATGTGTGTGCCAAGTTGCTTCAGTCGTGTCTGACTCTTTGTAAACCTATGGACTGTAGCCCGTCAGGCTCCTCCGTCCATGGGATTCTCCAGGCAAGAATACTGGAGTGGGTTGCCATTTCCTTCCCCAATTATATAGTTACAATAATCAAAAGAAGATGAAACTAGCGTAAAGGCAGACACACAGACCAATGGAACAGAATAGAAAACCTAGAAGTAAACTCTCACATATATTTGATGATAACTAGTTAATATCCAGAACATATAAAGAACTCCTATAACAATAAACAAATAACCTGATTTAAAATTAGGGCAAAAGAGCAGACTAGGCATTTCTATAAAGAAGATATATGAATGGTCAACAAGCATATGAAAAGATGTTCAACATCATAAGCATTAGAGAAATGAACAACCACAGTGAGTTATTATGTCATACTCATTAGGATTTATGCTATCAAAAAACAAAACAAAACAGGAAACAACTGTTGGCAAACATGTGGAGAAAATGAAACAACTGTTCTGTGTTCAGTTCAGTTCACTCGCTCAGTCATGTCCAACTCTTTGCGACCCCATGAACCGCAGCACGCCAGGCCTCCCTGTCCATCACCAACGCCTGGAGTCCACCCAAACCCATGTGCTTTGAGTCAGTAATGCCAGCCAACCATCTCATCCTTTGTCGCCCCCTTCTCCTCCTGCCCTCAATCTTTCCCAGAATCAGGACCTTTTCAAATGAGTCAGTTCTTCACATGAGGTGGCCAAAGTATTGGAGTTTCAGCTTCAAAATCGGTCCTACCAATGAACACCCAGGACTGGTCTCCTTTAGGATGGACTGGTTGGATCTCCTTGCAGTACAAGGGACTCTCAAGAGTCTTCTCCAACACCACAGTTCAAAAGCATCAATTCTTCGGCACTCAGCTTTCTTTATAGTCCAACCCTCACATCCATACATGACCACTGGAAAAACCATGGCCTTGACTAGACGGACCTTTGGTGGCAAAGTGATGTCTCTGGTTTTTAATATGCTGTCTAGGTTGGTCATAACTTTCCTTCCAAGGAGTAAGCGTCTTTTAATTTCATGGCTGCAATCACCATCTGCAGTGATTTTGGAGCCCAGAAAAATAAAGTCTGACACAGTTTCCACTGTTTCCCCATCTATCTGCCATGAAGTGATGATACCGGATGCCATGATCTTAGTTTTCTGAATGTTGAGCTTTAAGCCAACTTTTCCACTCTCCTCTTTCACTTTCATCAAGAAGCTCTTTAGTTCTTCTTCACTTTCTGCCATAAGGGTGGTGTCATCTGCATATCTGAGGTTATTGATATTTCTCCCGGCAATCTTGATTCCAGCTTGTGTTTCTTCCAGCCCAGCGTTTCTCATGATGTACTCTGCATATAAGTTAATTAAGCAGGATGACAATATACAGCTTTGATGTACTCCTTTTCCTATTTGGAAACAGTCTGTTGTTCCATGTCCATTTCTAACTGTTGCTTCCTGACCTGCATACAGGGTTCTCAAGAGGCATGTCAGGTGGTCTGGTATTCCCACCTCTTTCAGAATTTTCCACAGTTTATTGTGATCCACACAGTCAAGGGCTTTGGCATAGTCAATAAAGCAGAAATAGATGTTTTTCTGGAGCTCTCTTGCTTTTTCCATGATCCAGCAGATGTTGGCAATTTGATCTCTGGTTCCTCTGCCTTTTCTAAAACCAGCTTGAACATCTGGAAGTTCACGGTTCACGTATTGCTGAAGCCTGGCTTGGAGAATTTTGAGCATTACTTTGCTAGCATGTGAGATGAGTGCAATTGTGCGGCAGTTTGAGCATTCTTTGGCATTGCCTTTCTTTGGGATTGGATGAAAACTGACTTTTTCCAGTCCTGTGGCCACTGCTGAGTTTTCCAGATTTCCTGGCATATTGAGTACAGAACTTTCACACCGTCATCTTTCAGGATTGAAATAGCTCAACTGGAATTCCATCACCTCCACTAGCTTTGTTCGTAGTGATGCTTCCTAAGTACCACTTGACTTCACATTCCAGGATGTCTGGCTGTAGATGAGTGATCACACCATCGTGATTATCTGGGTAATGAAGATCTTTTTTGTACAGTTCTTCTCTGTATTCTTGCCACCTCTTCTTAATATCTTCTGCTTCTGTTAGGTCCATACCATTTCTGTCCTTTATCGAGCCCATCTTTGCATGAAATGTTGCCTTGGTATCTCTAATTTTCTTGAAGAGATCTCTAGTCTTTCCCATTCTATTGTTCTCCTCTATTTCTTTGCACTGATCGCTGAGGAAGGCTTTCTTATCTCTCCTTGCTATTCTTTGGAACTCTGCATTCCTCTTTCCTTTTCTCCTTTGCTTTTAGCTTCCCATTATTGGTGGAAGTTAAAATGGTGCAGTCCTTATAGAAAATACTATGGCAGTTCCTCAGAAAACTAAAAACAGAATTATCATATGATCCAGCAATCTCTCACTTGTATGTATATCCAAACAATTTAAATCAAGATCTCAGATATTTGCATACTCATGTGCATTCAAAAATTCAAGAGGTAGAAGTAGCCTACATGTGCATTTGTCTGATGAATATAGAAAATGTGATATATACATACAATGGAATATTATTCAGCCTTAAAAAAGGAAGGACATCTTGTCCCATGCTACAATGTGGATTAACCTTGAATGCATTATGATAAGAAATAAAGCAGTTGAAAAAAGACAAATACTGAGTGGTAACACTCATATGATGTACATAGAGTAGTAAAAATCATGGAAATGGAAATGGAATGATTGATTGTCAGAGGGGACTGAGGGGAAAGGGGAATGTTAGTTGTTGTTTGATGGGATTCATTTTTGCAAGATTAAAAGGTTTTAGGGATCTGTTACACAACACCGTGAATAGACGTAACACTACTGAACTTTATGCTTAACATTGTTAAGAGAGTAAAGTTTACGTGTTTTTTAGTACAATTAAAATTTAAAAAAAAATAGTTACAAACTTTTGTGGCCGCAGTTATGACTATAGCAAAAAAATCAGTTCCCCTAAAACCTTAAAAATCAGGTTTTTCACGTATGATATATCTGTGAATCAGGTGGCTTAAGACTTTCCAAAGGTCATCCAGACAGTTGTGAGCTGGAAACTAGATCTGCTAGTCAGTGCAGAGGGGTTTTATCTGGACTTTCCTCCTTATCACCATACTTTCTGGTAGCATGGCATCTGGTACACAGAGAATACTCAAGTAAAAATTCTGAAAAAAGGTGAATGCTTCCCACATCACCTAATCACCACCCTCCTCTGTTAGTTAAGGGAAAAGAAAATATATTCTTCAGATGTGGACCATACCAAGGCATCCTGCATGTAAATAATCTGACTCCAGTTTAATAAAATATATATGACATAAGAGTTCCAAAATATTCTGAAACACAGAACATTTTGGCTAAAACAGAGTATTGCGATTGATTGTCTCTATTTGACACAGCCTCCACTGAATGCTGTTTTGCACCTGCAGGATTTCCTACTGTGGTGTGCCTTGCCCCCAAACACAAGTTTGCTACTGATTTAGAAACACATTCAAAGTGCTATTTTGGAACCTTTGGTTTGCCACAAAGTACTTTTGAAATCTATTATGTTATATATTTCTTTCAGCCACCAGGTGGCATGAGCTTTGCTCCTGAAATATGCAATAAAAATGTATAATAAAATGTATCCTGAAGAGAGAAATTGTATCAAGTCTTACATATCTAACAAAAAGATAATGATAGTGGATTTTGCCATGAGTTCAATCAATGAAAATCTACATGCTAACAGATTTCATAGTTATGAAGAACACGTCACATAAAGACCTTGGGAGCTTTAGGGTAGACATTTATCCTACTAACAGCTCCCAAATAAAATTTATAATTGATTCAGAATAGTTGAGCATAATTATCTAGAATTATACTTTCTTAAGGCATTAATTTCATTAGTGACCTGGTCTTGTAAGATAAAGGTAAAAAATCTATTATCTCAATTCTGTTATAATTTGTAACCCTTTTAAGCAATGATAAATCCACACACTAAGGATCAGACCAATGTAAAGATATGCTTCATTTTTAAGAAAACTGTCAAATATTAAGAAAAATTAGAAGTTAATTATTCATTTTCTTTTAAAAAGTCATTCGACAAGAGTTTGCAGCAACATTGCTTAAAGGAGTGAATTTCTCAAGAGAATTTAACTTTTCATCAGGCATTACAGGAAGGGGAGGAAAGGGCAATCAGGAGTTTATGAAGCTGCACCAGACATTTGGGGCAGGAGGAGTCTTTGGAAATGTTGCAAGATGGTATCAACCATTTCCCCTCTCATTAGTTTTTTTGTCTTTCTGCCTCCATCCCACATTACAGCCCTTTGGTGTTCACCATTCAGGAGAGCCATCTGACAAGGCACAAAACAGAGAAAATAGAGTTTTCTTAGCTTTAGTGTTCCAAAAACCTGTACTCTTAGGGAATGGCTGAGACTGCTGATATAGATAAAGAGATATATGAGCAGGGGATTGAGGAACAGGTTTTTCCCAAATGCTAAAATAAATCTCCAAGGGTCGAAAGAAATGAGGCATCTGCTGATCCCAGCACAAGACTGCTTGCTAAGGAGAGACAAATCCAAGAGGATGAATGACTGTGGAGTAAGTGGACACATGCGGGGCCTCAGAGTCTCATAGACATTCATCCACCTTGAAGTAGCAAGGAGGGCACAGAGAAAGTTGCATGTGCTAACTGGGAAAGATATATAACACCCCAGTGTTCATGGCAGCACTATTTGCAATGTTGAAGACAAGCGTCTGTGTGCTCAGTCATATCTGACTCTGTGTGACCCTATGGACTATAGCCTGCCAGGCTCCTCTGTCCATGGGATTTCCCAGGCAAGAATACTGGAGTGGTTAGCCATTCACTTCTTCAGGGGTTCTTCCTGACCCAGGCATGGAACCTGGGTTGCCTGCATTGCAGGCAGATTTATTTACTGTCTGAGCCACCAGGGAAACCCCAAAGAAGGTGTGATATGTATATACAGTAGAATAATACTCAGCCATAAAAGGGGCCACATGCCTTAACCACTGATCTCGGGAGGTTAACCTTTGCTTACCAACATCAGGAATGATCATACCTAATGCCATGTCCCCAGGCTGAGTCCTTCAAGATTGGTGACCCTTTTCTCTGAAAGTCACACTGGTAGAAAGCGTTGCCTAACATTTGTTGAGTGGAGACCACCTATGGCTCAGATGCTAAAGAATTTGCCTGCAATGCTAGAGACCCCAGGTTCATCCTGACATTTCATTCACTGTTAACACTTAAAAACTCTGACAAGCAAGCACAGTTCAGGACTTTACTGTGAACTCACTTTACATTCAATATCAGGAAGATAATACCAGGGTTAATCATTCCTGGAAATGTCAGAGAAAGTCACGCTCCATGTTCAGTCGTGTCCGACTCTGTGACCCCATGGACTGGAGCCCGCCATGGGATTTTATCAGCAAGAATACTGGAGTGGGTTGCTATTTCCTTCTCCAGGGGATCTTGCTGACTCAGGGATGGAACCCGGGTCTTCTGCATCTCCTATATTGCAGGCGGATGTTTTACCACTGAATCACCGGGGGAAGCTATCTAGAGAAAGTCAGATTGACCTTTGACTTAAAAGGTGACTATATTTGACATCTTGGGGTGAGACTCCTAGCAGGGCTAGAACAGCATTGAAATATAGAGGGCTTGTAAAGGGAGGGGTGTTTGTGGCAAAAGCATGCACTGGACCCATGGACACTCTGAGGATGAGAAACCAAAGCAAGTCACTTAGCCATAGTAAGCCTGGCTGGCTGCCCCACCATCTGGTTTCCTGCTCACTGTTACTTTCAAAAAGTGGGGGAAATAAAGTTAATCTGTGGAAACAAACAAAAAAAAGCTTATAAAAGAAAGCCAAGTGCTAGAGCTGTGATGGAAATATGGACTCCTTAGCCCAAAATTAGAAATTTTGAGAAAAATAAGTGATGATGTGTCAAATTCAGTAGCAATTAGAACTTATGGTATACACAGGTCCACTAAATGCTCAATGTGGGAATTAGAAAAAGCAATTCAAGAAACTCAAGTGCTCTGATAACAATTCGGTGAAAGTGGAAAAAATGGTATTTAATTTCTGGTTAAATGTTTTAGTTACTCTCTACTGCATTTTCAGGGAGAAATTATTTACTGTGATAGCTTGCAAATTTGGAATATTTTGTCTTAGACCTGATTCCTTGAAAATGTAAAGGATTTCTACTATTATCCAATTTTGTGTTCCAGTGTGTCTCACAAAATATGCAAATTATTTACCAAGCTTTTGCATCTTCCTCCAATATATTCTTTATGATAGCTGCTTAATATTGTTATATCAATACAATTCTTGCAATATACTGAACAATTCTTTGACTGAATATTTAAATTATTTACAATCTTTTTTAATATATAATAAATAAAGTGACCAAAAATGTTTTAATAAAGTAAACATAAAACTTTGCTTTGGTTAGTCACTTAAAGTAAATTTCTGGGTGTGGAATTGTTGGGCAAAATAATATATTTATTTAACATCTTATCACTTGCATCATTAAAGCAGTCACTGAAAAGGCTGTATTAGTCATAAATAAGCATATCCCTTTTCACAATTTCTCCAGCATTGGGATTTATTATTCTGTTTATTTTTACTTCTTTACTATATAAAAATTTGGGTCTAATTTTTGTTAAATTTGGCATTCCTTCAACCAACTTGAACTTATTTTTTATGAATATTTACTGCAAGAACTGTGTGGGTCCACTTATAGACAGATATTTTTCAACAGTAAATACTACAGTACTACCAGGTCCTTGACTGGTTGAATCCATGGATGCAGAGGCATTACAGATGAGGGTGCCAGCTATAAATTATATGGGGATTAATTGTTCAAGGGTCAAATGTATTTGTATTTCTTGTGAGTACTGACATGACAAATCAATTGATAATTTCTCACCAGGAATTTTGGTGTCATCACCTACCTTTTTCATTCTTGTGGCTCTCATCTAGGTAGCTACCATAATTATCCATTACATTTTGCATTCACAGACACAATGTTAATGCATAACTCTTCCCCACTGTCTAATTCACTCATTAAGTCAGTCATCCCTGAATTGGTAAATGAAGTAGAAGGGTGGGGACAAACAGCCTATAGACTTTTTAAAATGTCACTATTAAGGAACTTAATAAGTGATAAACAGTAATCCCCAAACTTTTATGATTCAAGAATATAGAATATTATGGCAAGTGTAAGTAATTATGATATTACTATAGCAACTGCTATGGGCTTCTGTAGAGTTGAATATTCAGATTCAGTTACCATAAATATTCAAATATTCAATTACTTATTTGAAGCTTAGCTCAAATGAAGATTTCTTTTGACAGTTTCAAAGCATACTCTATCTGTAAGTGGTTTTAGAGTCAAGTAGTTTCATTGAACAGGCTTTCCAGGCTATTTTGACAATTGTGGTTGATGGGATCAGTTAAAATTTCAAATAATGTTAATATTCATGGATTTTGCGGACCGACTTCAGCTTACTTTTTAAAATGTGTGAGAATTGGAGGTTCTTTTATATTGAATATCCTGTACTCTTACTAACAGTAATAATATGTCAGAGACATTTGGTCATGAGTATGTTAACTAAAATCTTTTAATTAGATAGCAAATGTGTGTTATAGGTAACCAAGATGTTTAAAGATAATGTTCAGTCTGTTGAGCACTATTTGCCTAACATTTACTATGTGAGAGAATATTTTTTTAGGCATTATCATGTATTAATTCTTTTAATACTTGTCACAACACTGCAAGGAGTACAGGGGAGGACAAGTAATGTTTCCTTTACCCTTTTGGGTTATTGGCTGAGATTCCCTGTAATAAAAGACAAAGAACAGAAGTTTAGTAACATGTACACCTCATGTATACATGAGAGAGACCCAGGATAAATGAGATGAGGAATTCAAAGGGATGACTTTCAAATTCAGGATCATCACCATTTTTATAGGCAAAGAGCAAGGGGGATATAGGATTTTCAGGGGAGAAAAAATGATTTTTAGGAAAGATGGGAGGTAGGAGAGTTTGTGACAAAGCTTGTCTGGGGGTAGTAAACGGAGCTCAGAGTCTCTCCCTGCCATTGCTGTTTTTCAAGTCCCTAGAGCCCCAGCTGGGTTTCCCAGGTGGTGCTAATGGTAAAGAACCTGTCTGCCAGTGCAGGAGATATAAGAGACAGGGGTTCAATCCCTGGGTTGAGAAGATGCCTTGGAGAAGAAAATTGCAACCCACTCCAGTATTCTTGCCTGGGAAATCCCATGGACAGAGGAGCCTGGAGGGCTACAGTCCATGATGTCACAAAGAGTTGGACATGATTTAGCGACTAAACAACAACAAATATGGTGGGGATATTCTATTTTCCATTTTTATAGTAAGTTCAAATTTTCTATGATAAACATGTATCCCGTCTATACTGGCAAAGATAGAATATGCTTTTAAGAGTGTTTGCATCTTTCGTGCTGACTGGGACAGACATTCAGCTTCTTGCCTGCTCAGATAGAAGACACATGTCAGCTTCAGCCTTGCAGATGGGCATTTGAGTAGTCACTATCTGGGAATTCGGTTTTACCCACAGGGCAGGAAGAACAGCCAACATGAGAAAAAGCTGTTCCTTCGCTTTATGAAATAATAAAGAGTAAAAAAATAGATCTAAGACATGATCGATCTCACAAGAGGGGTGTACAAACAAACAGCCTCCTGGTAAAACCAAGAAGAAATTTGTGGTTAGGTAGAGCTTTTCCCTTGGAGAAAAGGAAAACAATAGTTTGCTGCAAACCGCAGCTGAAAATATAGGATGTCACAAAGATATATTTTTTAGACCTTATGATGATGTCAACTGCAGTGAAAATACGCCCACTTCCATTCTCAAACGTGAAGGCTTTGAATTCAGTCTTTCTTACAACACAATTAAATCTATCAAAAGAAAAAATGGGTCACCTAAAAAGGCACCTAAATAACGTGATAAAAAGCAGTTTGATTCCACTCATCCTGACAAGCGTTTATTGAGTACATAACATGTACTAGGGGAAGGTAGGGCTTGGCACTAAGAATATAAATAAAACATGCTCATGGCTCATGAGAGGTTTTCACCTATTGGGTATGCAGAGATGAAAGCAGTTTGTTTTAGTATAACAGGGTGGGTATAAGTGATGCTGTCAAAGAGTTGCTGTATCTGTTACATGCAGGTTAAATGGGATAAACAGACACTCTCAAGGGATTAGAGTTGCTTCTAGGTACAAGGACCTCCTTTATGCACCAGTCATGTGCCTAGTCTGTGAACTCTGCAAAGGTAAGGACCATGACTATTTTGTCCTCCATTGCATAACCTGAGCTTTAGCCAACTACCTGACTTTGACTAATTGGACGAGCAGCTTTGCTGCCCAGCCGCCATCCCCAGATGTTTCTGCTAGAACAGGGGTTGGAAAATTATAAACCAAATCCTGCCCCATTTTTGTAGGGCTCACTTGCTGAGAATGGTTTTTATTTTTGGAACGGGTAGATAACCCCTGTTTTACCTCCTAGTCCACGAAGTATCTGTGCCGAGTTTAGAGAGCAGAAAATGGTAAAGAGGTTGTGAACAACTCAGGTTCACAGTGCCAGTCCTTGCTACATAAATGGAGTTCCATCTGTGGTCTACTTAGGGCAGGGGTCCCCCACCTCTAGGATCTAATGCCTGATGATCTGAGGTGGAGATGATGTAATAATAACAAAAATAAAGTGCACCATAAATGTACTGTGTTTGAATCATCTGGAAATCTTACCCTCCCCCACCAGTCTGTGGAAAAATTGTCTTCCACTAAACCCATCCCTGGTGCCTAATGTTGGGGACCACTGACTTATGGAATTTCTATCAAACTGTTAGAGGTATTCACACAACTGGTATGGTCCCAAGTAGCAAAACTCCGTTAGATGTCATTGGCTCAACATAAGGCTGTGTCTAGATGCTGAGCTTTTTAAGTGGAAGAAAGGGCATGGGTATTTCTTCTCTTTGACCTTCCATACCCAGGGCAGGGCCTGGTACACCACTGTTCAGTTCAGTCGCTCAGTCATGTCCAACCCTTTGCAACCCCATGGGCTGCAGGACACCAGGCTTCCATGTCCATCACCAACTCCCAGAGCTTGCTCAGACTCATGTGTACTGAGTCAGTGATGCCATCCACCCATCTCATCCTCTGTGTCCCCTTTTCCTCCTGCCTTCAATCTTTCCCAGCATCAGGGTCTTTTCCAGTGAGTCAGTGCTTCACATCAGGTGGCCAAAGTATTGGAGCTTCAGTTTCAGCATCAGTCCTTCCAATGAATATTCAGGACTGATTTCCTTTAAGATGGACTGGTTGGATCTCCTTGCAGTCCAAGGGACTCTCAAGAGTCTTCTCCAACACCACAGTTCAAAAGTATCAGTTCTTCCATGCTCAGCATTCTTTATAGTCCAACTCTCACATCCATACATGACTACTGGAAAAACCATAGCTTTGACTAGACAGACCTTTGTTGGCAAAGTAATGTCTCTGCTTTTTAATATGCTGTCTAGGTTGGTCATAGCCTTTCTTCCAAGGAGCAAGTATCTTTTAATTTCATGGCTGCAGTCACCATCTGCAGTGATTTTGGAGCTCAAAGAAATAAAGTCTGTCACTATTTCCAATGTTTTCCCATCTATTTGCCATGAAGTGATGGGACCAGGTGCCATGATCTTAGTTTTTTGAATGTTGAGTTTTAAGCCAACTTTTTCACTCTCCTCTTTCACTTTCATCAAGAGATCTCTGATGAGTGCATGAAACAATGAATTAATGTATCCTAGAGGAGGAAATCACTTTACACTTCAATGGAGGCTGTGAAAGTGTTAGTTGCTCAGTCCCATCTTACTCTTTTCGATCCCATGGACTGTAGCCCGCCTGACTTGTCTGTCCATGGGATTTCCCAGGCAAGGTAGTACCTGAGTGGGTTGCATTCCTTTATCCAGGGGATCTTCCAGACCTGGGGATTGGACCCAGGTCTCCTGCATTGCGGGCAGATTCTTTACCATCTGAGCCATGAGGGACGCCTTCAACGGAGGCTACACTGAAGTTAACCATACAGACTAATTAATTTTAAAGGTGAAAACTATGTTAGTTTGGCAGATTCATTCTAATCTAATATCCCTGGTTGTAAGAATTCATAAACCCTCCCTCCCTCCTTTTTTTTTTTTCCGCCCAATCTTCATGTATAGTCCTTCCCAGGTGGTGCTAGTGGTAAAGAACCCACCTGCCAATAAAGGAGACATAAGAGACACAGGTTTGATCTCTGGTTGGGAAGATCTCCTGGAGGAGGGGATGGCAACCCACTCCAGTATTCTTGCCTGGAGAATCCCATGGATAGAGGAGCCTGGTGGGCTATGGTCCATAGGGTCGCAAAGAGTCAGACAAGACTGAAGTGACCTAGCATACACACATGTATGTCTAGTGCTTCCATGGTCACCTGCTTTTTAAATCTTACATATCTCATGCAACTTGAACAGAAACTGCTTTAGTTTGTCTGGGTTTAATTCTGATATTCTCAGCTTGTCTTTGAGACCTAGAATTCCCATTCCAGCATGTATGATTTTCTTTCATTTTATGTATTTTATATATATATATATATATATATATATATATATATATATATATATATATATCAATTATATATGTTTATATATATAGTCTAAGAAGGATAATTTTTAAGTTAATTAGGTTAGAATATATCACCTACATTTCTAGACCCTGTTGTGAGGTTATATATTCGCAGGATTTGAATGGTTATTTGAATGAATATTTTACTGGTTTTAATTAAACTTGTCAAAAAGAAAAATGCGCCTATTAATTTCAAAAATTCAAGCAATCCACAGGTAGAGTTAACAGTTATAGTGCTCTTTGACGCCCATGGATTCCCAGCTCCCCAACTCTGCTCTCCCATACAATCCTCTCCCGTTCTCACAGAGGAAACTTTTTTTGCTAAGCAGTTATACTCTGCACATTTTAAAAATGCTTTTATACACACAAACATACACACAAAGGATATTTTGCATTTTGAGTAAATGACATAAAATTCATAGTGTGTATAAATTTTTAGCATGAATCTTTTTCCATATTAATATCTCTTTGTATTGAACTCTCCATAGAATTCAATAGCATGCACATATTATAATTTATTTAATTAGTTAATTGATCTTTAAGAGTGAATAATTGTGTCATTTAGAGCACTGTTGACACTCATGTGGGTTTTTTCATTTCCCCCCAATTGACTAGCCTTTTATTTTATCTTTGTCTGTTTCCCTTTTTATCCCTTAAATCACATAAGAACTTTGGGTAGGAGACTTCCTGAAATAGCAACAATTTGGAATGGAGTACCTCATATATCCTTCAAATGAAGGCTTATTCTTTACCAAGAATATCTTGCAGATGTCTTAACTTTGCATGTACTGTTTCGATTATTTCTCAAACCATTTTCTGGGCCCGGGTCATATTCTTGTCAGTTTCCTGACAGTACTTTCAATGTGGAACGGTTGGTCCATCTTTCTTGTTTTCCTGAATAAGGTAAACAGTAAATAGAAGCAGAAGTAAATTCAAACATGGAACTGTTTTAAGGCTGTCTGCATTATAAATATCCAGGAGATGAAAAAACATTTCAGTCCCCAACTGAGTGTGGTGGCTCAGACAGCAATATATTAAGTGCAGTAGGAGAACACATAACTATTCTGTGAGTGTGCAGAGGAGGATAGCTTAACTCTGCTTGGAGGATTGAGGGAGCGCTTCTGAGAGGAGGTGACAATTTACCTGAACCTTCAAGGAAGAGTATTCCATGTGGGCAGGAGGAAAGGGGTATTCAAGGAGGAGAAGTGATTATAAAGGCATGGAGGAATGACAGTGTATGGTGCATTCAGAAAGGTTCAGGGCTCTTTGAATGGAGGGTGCATGTGGAGGCCATGTTGATAAGGGCCAAGTGACAGATAGGGCCAAATAAAGAGTGAAGATTTGATTGTGAGAGCCATGAGAAAGTCTCTTGTTCTTTCGCCTGGAACATATTCCTTTGCCCCTTCCTTTTGTTTCAGTTGCTATTTGTATTTTTATGTCTGTGGCAGTTAGTTACATTTCTCGACCTTAGAGCTGTGGCCTTCTGTAAGAGATGTCCTATGGATCCCCGCAGACTCCCCTCTCATCACCCAAGTTGGAGGCTCTCCGGGTTCCCCCTGCCAGGGCTGCAGCGGGGGTCTCTCTATTGTGGGAGGCTGTGTATGCGGGTGGTCTGGCAGGCTTGGTCAGCCCTTCGTCTGCTGGTTGCCAGGCCCTCCCTCATGTAGATGCTGCCGGTGGCAAGTCAGCGGGGCCTGGTCACAAGATGGCTGGTTGCCGACTCTTGCCCCGCCTCTCCCCGGGCTACGCGGACTCACTGGTGGGCGGAGTCAGTACCCAAAGCCTCCGGACTCTCGCATGTGAAGCCACATCCTGGGTTAGTCCCAGTCCACGGGCTGGCAGAGCTGGCTCCTGGAGTCTGGCTTCAGGGCCAGGGATCCCAGAGCTCCTTTCAGGTCATTGCATGGCGGTGGGCGGGGGTGGGGGGCAGTTCCTGACACAGTTGGGTGTGGGGTCTGGGGTGCCACCACTGTTGGCCTCTGGTGGGCAGGGCCAGGGAGCAGCTGGGCTCAGGGTAGGTCTGTCTGGCATTTGAGGGGGTCATAGTATTCTTGCTTCTGGTGTCTGCCCCCAGGTGGGCAGAGCCTGGGCCTCACCTCAGGTGTGCAGGGCCCGTCTAGAGGGCGTGTCCAGAGGCAGCTGTGGGCTCCTCAGTCTTCAGCCTGGGTGCCTTAGCTGGACTGCGTGTCCCCACTCCTCCTTACCACCCCCACTCCAAGTTAATTGTTTGTCCTGAGGCCTCCCAGCACTGTCACCTGCAGGCTATTGGGAGTGGGCAGGTCTTGGCACTAAGCAGAGGGAGGGTCCCACGATGGGGCCCACTCACATTAGTAAAGGATGCTCCCAAATACGGCTGCCACCAGTGTTCCCGGGATGCGCCTCGGCGGGCCCCTGCCTCTCCAGGAGACCTTCTAAGACCAAAAGGTAGGTCCGGCCCAGGCTCCTATCCAATGACTGCTTTTGTGCCCTGTCCTGGGTTTGTGTGGCCCTTTAAGCGCGGAGTCTCTCTGTCTCGGCAAGTCCCGTGGGGCTCTTTCAGTTAAGCCCTGCTGCCCTTCAAAGGTAAATGCTCTGGGGGTTCTTTTTTCCAGAGCCAGACCCCTGGGCTGGGGAGCCTGATGTGGAACTCAGAAGCTCACTCCTGTGGGAGAATCTTTGTCACATAATTATTCTCTAGTTTATGGGTCACTGCCTAGAGTGTATGGGATTTGATTATATTGTGAGTCTGCCCTGCTCTTCTTCCCCATCTCCTTGTGGTTCCTTCCTTACATCGTTTTTTAAAAAAAATTCTTTATTTATGGCTGTGTTGGGTGTTGGTTTCAGCTCTCAGGCTTCTCTAGTTGTGTCGCTCAGGCTCCAGAGCTCAGGGTCTCTGTAGTTTGCAGCACGGGAGCTTATTTCCCGGACCAAGGACCAAACCTAGTGTCCCCTGCATTGGAAGGCGATTCTTAACTACTGGACCTCTAGGGAAGTCTCCTTCCTTTTCTCTTTAGTTGCATTAATAAATCTTTTTCTGGTTGGCTTTAGTCATTTTCACTGATGTTTGTTGTCGGGCTGGGTTTTGACCTTGAACACAGTATTTAAAAACTTTCATTGCAGAAAATATTGGTTTGAAAGTTTGAAATCATTGAAGGCACTGTTCAGTTTTTGTCTCCTTGGAATGTTGCGGCTGGGGACGGAGAGGTGGGGACCAGTGAGGTTGTGGGTCTGACTGGCATGGTCGTAGCCTAGGGCACCATGTTCTTCAGAGGTGTGAGCCACTGAGCCGACACTTATACCAATGGCAGCATCCAAGACCTTTGCAAGCAGCTCCATCGACAGTGATGCAGAGATAGGCTGAGACAACAGAAACTGGTTCAAATAGCAGAGCAGGAAAATGAGGCTGGAGGCTCGCAGGAGTTCCATGAGGGATTCACCAAGCTTTTTACATGAAACCTGCGGCCTCAGTGAAGCAGTTAAAAGGGTCAGCCGTTATGGGAACAAAGGACTAAACATCCAGTTAACTAGAATCACATATGAAGCCTTGCTTAAGAAACAGTTATTTTAAATAAATCTCTATCTTCCTATGACTTAAAAATGATTTCATTTTCTGTATCATAATATACATTCAAACACTCATGATAGTAACATTGAGTGAGCTTCACAACGTGTCAGGCACCATTTGAAGTGCGCTACGTGTTTTCTTCAAAGTTCATCACAACCCTGGGAAGCAGATATTAGTATCAGATGGTGAGGCAGAAAAGTGTGGGCCAGTTTGTTCAAGGTGAAACTCCTGAGAGTTGAAGCCAGACACTCTGTTTGGAGCACTTTCCTCTTCACCACCACACAGACCGCTCACACAGAACAGAAGATTTGACATCACACTTCCAATCCTTTTACCTCCTACAGAGAAGCTCACCACTTGTGTGCTTCCAAATCTTACTGAGGCAAGATGTCCTTAGATACTGTATTTGTATCCACACTAATTTGCAAGCTGACTTCAAGCTAAAATGCATTTCGAAAGTTTATCCACTGCCTTTACCCTTGGGAAACAAATATCTTTCAAAGTTCAATGGCCACATTAAATATTTACCGTTTACCTTTTATACTTCCTCCTCTGAACTTAAATTTCCCTACCAGTCTTCTGCTCTGAATTCTGAGTTTATGTACGCAGTGTGTTGCCTTAAAATTTTCAGAGATTATTCAGAAGCTCAGAAACCATGGCATGTTCTCGGAGGGGAGAAAAAAAAATCAAGTTTATAAAGTTGGGTATTAAGCAAATTAGACCCTATTATAACAAAGAGACCTTTGGTTTTCATGCATGATGTGATGGAAAAAAGATAACAGAAGATGTCATTCAGTGTTATTCTGCACATTTCATTTTTATCCTAATTGTGTGCAAATGAAAAGGGTCTCTGAACATTCAAAAGGGCTTTTCACTACTCATTAACCACATATAAATGCATGGGCAGTGGTTTGCCCCAGAAGATTGCCTTGAAGGTGACTTGAATGTATAGCTTCTGATTAAAGGGCAGACCTTTCCTCTTGGCTTCATAAATTCTTTGGCTCTCAGTGGTTAGAATTGCTAATAATTGTGGAATTTATTACCAGGTCTGATGGAGTTTGGGTCATAGTCTGTGCACCAGGGTCAAAGCAAAAAGAATACTGCCATGTCGATTCTACATGTGACCTGGAACCACATTTAAGTGGTTACAGCCCTAGCTCTTCAGATATCCAATTCTAGAGAGCTCAGGTTCATTCCCACATGTATACCCTTTGCCCCAGCTACATAGACTACCCGAAGGTCCTCAAGTCTTTCAGCTTTTTGTTTGTTTTGGCTCTATCCATTCTATATCTTCTCTCATTCAGAAACATTATTTTCCACTTAAAATTTATACAAATAATTTTAGAGTATTTTTTCAGTTTTGAAAAATCTATGTTGATATTAAGAACAAATTGCATATATGATACATGAAAACTGTATATTCTCTTTGTAATAGATTTCAATAACACACAAATACACAGAGTCAAATGTGAAAGGTCCTCTTTATCATTGCTGCTATCTCATGCATAAATTGTTTTGAGACTTTTTTTGTTCTTTTATTGTAATATATAGTACATTCAGAAAAATGCAGACATATTGTATATACGTATATGATTTTGTATATCATACATATGGTTTATATATACATGTATACATATGATTTGAAGGGGTGGTTTATGGTCTAACCTTCTATGTTTGCACTCCTAAAACTATAGTTCAGTTTTTCCAGTTTTTACACTTTATTTAAGTGGAATAGTGTATAATGTTTCTTACTTTTTTCACCAGCCATTTGGTTTGTGAAATGATTCATGAACTGTGATGTGTGGCAGCAGTTTTGTGTAGTATTCTAATCTGTGCATATAGAGATGAGCAGGGGAAGAAGGATGAGAAGGAGGAGGATTGAGGGAATTCTCCAGTCAATAATACTGCAGTGGGTTGCCATTCCCTTCTCCAGGGAATCTTCTCAACCCAGGGATTGAACTCCCCTCTCCTGCACTGAGGGCAGATTCTTTACCATCTGAGCCATCAGGGAAGCACCAGATAGAGGAAGGGATGCAGTTAATTTTTGAATATTGATTTTTTTCCACAACCTTGCAACACTTTTGTTAATTCTAATAAATGTATCTGTAGATTCATTAGGCTTCTCTAAATAGAAATTTAACAAATTGGCTCCTTTTTCTACACTTCTCACTATTCTTATCCTTTTTGATTACCTTCTGCCCTAGCTAGAACACCTAATACAGTGTTGAATATAGGTGATAATGCCAGGCATCTTTGTCTTAATCTTGTTCTCAGAGAGGAAACATAAGTGTATGTTTACTTATGTATGTTTCACCGATAAGTGTATGTTTACCTCAGTTGTTTGCACATGCCTTTGTCAGACTAAGGGGATATTTTTATATTCCTAGTTTGCTGAGAAATTTATTATTTTTTTTTAAATCACGAATGGATGTTCAATTTTGTCAGATGTTTTTTCTGCATCTACTGATACAATCACAAGTTTGGATTTTTATCTTTTGATGTGTTAATAGGTTGATTTGCATGCTTTGATTTCCTAATGATACAGCAACCTTACATTTCTGAGGTAAATGCAATTTAGATGTGAGGTATTATCCTTTGCATATATTGCTTTATTCACTTTGTTATTATTTCCTTGTGATTCTTATGTTAATGAGTAAAACATAATATTTTTTCATCTCTCCTTATTATGATTTGGTATCTACATTATGCTAGTCACATAAAAATAGTCTGGATATGTTCCTTTTATTGTTTTTCTTTTTTCTAGAAGATTTTGTGGAAGAGTGGAATTATTTCTTCCTTTTTTGTTTTGTTGTGTTCAGTCGCTAAGTTGTATCCAGCTCTTTGTGACCCCATGGACTTCAGCACTCCAGGCTTCCCTATCCTCCACTGTCTCCTGAGCTTGCTCAAACTCATGTCCATTGAGTCGGTGATGCCATCCAACCATCTCATCCTCTGTCATCCCCTTCTCCTCTTGCCCTCAATCTTTCCCAGCATCAGGGTCTTCCAATGAATCCGTTCTTCCCATCAGGTGGCCGAAGTATTGGAGCTTCAGCTTCAGCGTCAGTCCTTCCAATGAATATTCAGGATTGATTTTCTTTAGGCTTGACTGGTTTGATCTGTTGCAATCAAAGGGACTCTAACAGTCTTCTCCAGCACCACAATTCAAAAGCATCAATTCTTCAGTACTCAGCCTTCTTTATGGTACAATTTTTTCATCCATACATGACTACTGGAAAAACCATAGCTTTGACTATATGGACCTTTGTTGGCAAAGTAATGTTTCTGTTTTTTTGATATGCTATCTAGATTTGTCATAGCTTTCCTTCCGAAGAGCAAGTGTCTTTTAGTTTCATGGCTATAGTCATCATCCACTGTGATTTTGGAGCCCAAGAAAATAAAATCAACCATTCTTTACACTTTCCCCCCTTCTATTTGCCATGAAGTGATGGGACAGGATGCCATGATCTTAGTATTTTTAAACTAGCTTTTTTACTCTCCTCTTTCACCCTCAACAAGAGATTCTTTAGTTCTCCTCTGCTTTCTGTTACTAGAGTGGAATCATCTGCTTAGCTGAGGTTGTTGATATTTCTCCCAGCAATTTTGATTTCAGCTTGTGATTCACTCAGCCTGACATTTCACATCATGTACTCTGCATATAAATTAAATGAACAGAGTAACAATATATACCCTTGGTGTTCTCCTTCCCCAATTTTGAACTAGTCTGTTGTTCCATGACCGGTTCTACCTGTTGCTTCTTGACCTGCATACACGTTTCTTAGGAGGCAGGTAAGTTGATCTGGTATTCCCACCTCTTTAAGAATTTTCCAGTTTGTTGTGATCCACATAGTCAAAGGCTTTAGTGTAGTCAATGAAGCAGAAGGAGATGTTTTCCTGGAATTTTCTTGCTTTTTCCATGATCCATTGGATGTTGGCAATTTGATCTCTGGTTCCTTTGCCTTTTCTAAACCCAGCTTGTAAGTCTGTAATTTCTAGATTCATGTACTGCTGAAGCCTAGCTTGAAGGATTTAGAGGATTACCTTGCTAGCATATGAAATGAGAACAATGATATGACAATTGGAACATTCTTTGTCATTGCCCCTCTTTGGGATTGGAATGAAAACTGACCTTTTCCAGTCCTGTGGCCACTGCCGAGTTTTCCAAATTTGCTGGCATATGGAGTGTAGTACTTTAATAGCATTGTCCTTTAGGATTTGACATAGCTCAGCTGGAATTCCATCACCTCCACTAGCTTTGTTCATAATAACGCTTCCTAAAGCCCACTTGACTTCACACTCCAGGATGTCTGGCTCTAGGTAGTGACCACATAGTATCATGGTTATCTGGGTCATTAAGACCTTTTTTGTACAGTTCTGTGTATTCTTGCCACCTCTTATTAATCTCTTCTGCTTCTGTTAGTTTCTTACTCTTTCTGTCCTTTTTGTGCCCATCTTTTCCTGATATATTCCTTGATATCTCCAGTTTACTTGAAGAGATTTCTAGTCTTTCCCATTCTTTTATTTTCCTCTATTTCTTTGCATTGTTCACTTAAGAAGGCTTTCTTATCTCTCCTTGCTAGTCTCTGGAACTCTGCATTCAGTTGGGTATATCTTTCCCTTTCTCCTTTGCCTTTCATTTCTCTTCTTTTCTCAGCTGTTTGTAAAGCCTCCTCAGACAACCGTTTTGCCTTTTTGCATTTCTTTTACTTTGGGATGGTTTTGGTCACCACTTTCTGTACAGTGTTAGGAACCTCCATCCATAGTTCTTCAGGCACTCTGTCTATCAGATCTAATCCCTTCAATCTATTTGTCACCTCTCTGTATAATCATAAGGGATCTGATTTTGGTCATACTTGAATGACCTAGTGGTTTTCTCTACTTTCTTCAATTTAAGCCTGAATTTGGCAATAAGGGGTTCACGATCTGAACCACAGTCAGCGTCAGGTCTTCTTTTGGCTGACTGTATGTTGTTTTTGTTGTTCAATCGCGAAGTCATGTCTGACTCTTTGCGACCCCATGGACTGCAGCATGCTGGGCTTGCCCGTCCTTCACTCTTTCCCAGAGTTTGCTCAAGCTCATGTTCATTGAGTCGGTGATGTCATCCAACCATCTCATCCTCTGTTGTCCCCTTCTCCTCTTGCCCTCAATCTTTTCAGCATCAGGGTCTTTTCCAGTGAATCTGCTCTTTGCATGAGGGGCTGACTGTATAGAGCTTCTCTATCTTTGGCCGCAAACAATATAATCAACCTGATTTCGGTGGTGACTATCTGGTGATGCCCATGTGTAGAGACATCTCTTGTATTGGAAGAGGGTGTTTGCTATGACCAGTGCGTCCTCTTGGCAAAACTCTGTTAGCCTTTGTCCTGTATCATTTTGTACTCCAAGGCCAAAATGTTACTACAGGTATCTCTTGAATTCCTACTTTTGCATTCCAATCCCCGATGATGAAAAGGACATCTTTTTTTTTTTTTTTGGTGTTAATTCTAGATGGTCGTGTAGGTCTTCGTAGAACCATTCAACTTCATCTTCTTCGGCATTACTGGTTGGGGCATAGACTTGGATTACTGTGATGTTGATTGGTTTGCCTTGGAAACGAACCAAGATTATTCTGTTGTTTTTGGCATTGCACCCAAGTACTACATTTCAGATTCTTTTGTTGACTATGAGGGCTGCTCCATTTCTTCTAAGGGATTCTTGCCAACAATAGTAGATAGAATGGTTATTTGAGTTAAATTCACCCATTCCCATCCATTTTAGTTCACTGATTCCTAAAGTGTTGATGCTCACTCTTGCCATCTCTTGCTTGACCACGTCCAACTTACCTTGATTCATGGACCTAACATTCCTGGTTCCTATGCAATTCTGTTCTTTACAGCGTCAGACTTTACTTTCACCACCTGACACATCCACAGCTGCGCAGCATTTCTGCTTTGCCCCAGCCTCTGGCCAAGTGAAAGTGAAAGTGTGAGTTGCTCAGTCGTGTCTGGACTCTTTGTGGCCCCATGGACCATAGCCCACCAGGCTTCTCTGTCTATGGAATTGTCAAGTCAAGAATACTGAAGTTCGTTGCCTTTCCCTTCTCCAGGGGAAGAATATTTCTTCCCGACCCAGGGATCAAACCCAGGTCTTCTGCATTGCTGGCAGATTCTTTACAGTATGAACCACCATGGAAGCCCAAACCAGCCAAACCTTGAACTATTTCTCGTCTCTTCTACAGTAGCATGTTGGACACCTTCTGACCTGGGGAGCTCATCTTCCAATGTCATATCTTTTTGCCTTTTTATACTTCATGGGGTTCTCGAGGCAAGAATACTGGAGGGATTTGCCATTCTCTTCTTTAGTGGGCCATGTTACTTCAATATCTTTGATTTTTTAAGGAATATTCAAGTTTTCTATTTTTCTGAGTCCATATTAGTTTTGTTTCTCTAATATTCTTATTTGTCTACTTACCAAAAAGATTGGTATAAAATCAGAAAAAATATTTTTTTTTATCTGTAGCTATCTGTCCCCTTTCTCATTCCTCATAGTTGTTACTGATGACGTTTTAAAATCAGTCTTACCAGAGATTTGCCAGTTTTATTGTTTATTTTCTAAAATCAAGCTCTTGATTGTGTCAATCCTCTCTATAATACTGTTTCTACTTCACAGACTAATACTTCCGCTCTTCATTTTATTATTATTGTTGTTATTATCATTATATTTTTACTTTTGTGTTCTTTGCGGTGTGCTTAGTTGCTCAGTCGCGTCCAACTCTTTGCGACCCCACGGACTGTATGTCACTATTTTTCTTATAAGTCATTTTTCAAAGTAGCTGCACCATTTTAAATTTCCACCACCAAGGCATAAGAGTTCCACTTTCTCCACTTCCTCACTGATACTTATTATTATCTGCAGTTTTTTAATGTAGCCATCCTAGTAGATATGAAGTGGTACAATTCTGTGGTTCTGATTTTCACTTTCTTGGTGTCAATTCATATAGAACATTTTTCATTTGCTTTTTGGTCATTTGTGTATCATCGGGAGAAATATCTGTGGAATAAAATTTCTTTGCCAATTTTTGCAATTGGACTATGTGTCTTTTTATTATTAATATTTTATTATTATTTATAAGAATTTTTATTTAAGTATAGTTTATTTACAATGTGTTAATTTCTGCTGTACAATCAAATGATTCTCACACACACACACACACACACACACACACACACACACATATATATATATTCCTTTTCCCTTTCGGTTTTATTACAGGATATTGAATATAGTTCCCTGTGGTATACAGTAGGTCCTTGTTGTTTGTTTTATACATAGTGTTGTATATCTGCTAATTCTAGACTCCTAATTTATCCCTCCTCCACCCCCTTTCCCCTTAGGTAACTGTAAATTTGTTTTCTATGTCTGTGAGTCTGTTTTTAGTTCATCAGTAAGTTCATTTGTATCATATTTTAGATTCCACATATAAGTGATATCACATGGAAGTTGTCTTTCTCTGTCTGACTTACGTCACTTAGTATGATAATCTCTAGGTCCATCCATGTTGCTGCAAATGGCGTTATCTCATTCTTTTTAATGGCTGAACAATAGTCCATTTTTGTAGCATAACCATCTGTTATTCTAGAGGTTATCAAATAATCTGCAAGTTGATTCATAAATTGTAACTGCAAATGTTCATTTTTTGAAAAGTGATAGTGTTAGGAACATCCTACTCTTTGCAACCCCATGAACTGTAGCCCACCTGGGTCCTCTCTCCATGGAATTCTCCAGGCAAGAATACTAGAGTAGATTGCCATTCTCTTCTCCAGGGGATCTTCCCAACCCAGGGATCGAACCCAGGTCTCCTGTATTGCAGGCAGGTTCTTTACCATCTGAGCCACAAGGGAAGCCCAGAAGAGCATCTATTGTTTAAATTAGATCCATAATGAGGCCCATTTGCCAAAAAGTTAAAAAAAAATGAAATTTAAAAGCTTTAAAATTTAACCGACTAGTAATTCTACTTCATGTCTTTGAGGGGTGCAATTTGATAATAAGGGGATTGAAATATTTCTTAACTATATTCAAAGACTTTATTACTTAAAAAAATGAAACAATGTGGTAAGACGTTTATGTTTATTAAATATTGGTGGGCATAAGTATGGGTGCTTTTATGCATATCTGAAATATTTCTCTTTTAAAAATCATCATTATCATAATAACTTCCATTTTAGTTAAGAATGGATATTTTGAACTTTTGACATGATAGATAAAGCTAACAATAAAATTCTGCATTTCTTCTTTCTGGTTCTTGGGCCTCTTCTTCATGACTTTTACGTAGAGCACAGGGATATAAAATTATTTTTCTTTTATTCTCCTTTAAATCCTACATAGAAATAAACAAAAGGAGATGTCCCCCTATAGCTTTAAGTCAAACCCTTAATTTTATTTGAATATAGTTTCTTTGTCATTTAATTACAGCCATTTTTATTTTTTATTTTTTGAGCTTCTAGATTGCTGTGTAATTTTTGTATCTATGCGGATTAGACTGAGAGTCCAGGAAGACTCAGCCACACAATTAAGGACAGAATGGAACCTTCCACTTTACATCCATCTTTCCCAATTTAAAATATGACATTTTCCATTTTCTAATCATACACTGGTGGCTTCTGTTTTTTTCATTTTAGACAAATATTTTCTTCTCAAAACTGGCTACACTGAATTTGTAGTTTCTCAAGGAAACATGGATTTGAGTCGACAGATCATCTCCAGAATTCACTGGCATTTTTGCTCTGGATTCAATTTTAGGAAGTAATGTGGGGACCATACAAGACATTTCTCCTTCAGTCAAGGCCTTTTGTTTAGAGCTTTCATAGGACTTTATAGAATTTATTATATATTTGGAAAGACGTCCTCATTGCACCTGATATTTTCTGTTGCCTTGCTGTCCTTGGAGGCTAAATTACCTTTAGAGATGTAGATGCAGCAGCAAAGGGTTATTGGCAGTATTTAGAAAACAGATAGCATACCCTAAGTTGGGAATTTGAGGAAGGTTTCATACAGGGACTGTTTACAAAGATGTCATCAGGTAAAGGATACCATAAGACTAGTGACACTGGGGTTGTTACCCCTCAGCATCACTTGACAAGGGGGAGGGAATTGTGGTCTATAGCCAGAGAGAGGGGTGCAGAGAAGGTAGCTGATAGGAACTGTGACAAAAGCACCACTACAGAGAAGAGGCTAGGGAATAAATACCCCAAATCACTTTTCTTCCTTCCTCCATTGGTGCTTGTCCTTGGCCAAACCCAACTGGAACCAGAAGCTAAAGAAACTCATTGATTTCAGGTCAGGCTCCTAGAGCAGAGAGTAGGGCCAATAGGTAGAGTGGACATCCAGTACACCAGCTGATCCAGGAAAATTCTATAAATGCACTGAAGTGTCTGCATGTTGAGCATTCCACATAGGCTAATATGCATTAGAAATTATTCCAAGGATAATATTATTCTTTCATTTGGGTGTTGGGGGCAGTCAGATTCCTTAGGTAATTTATATACCATTGGCAGATGCTGTGATTCCCTATCTATCCCACTAGTGGAGTTTAGCAATCAGCTGGCTCAGTATTATGCTCTGAGTGTATAAACAAAGACGATTCATTAAGGGAAGAAGCCACATGTTTTGCACTGACCAAGGGGGTAATAAAATGAGAATGAATACAAGAGGATATAAAAATAGTTGATTTCTGACATCGAGTCCTTTTTTTTTACTTTTGTGTTTTGTAGAGCATTGATATTTTGTCAACAAAGGTCTGTCTAGTCAAGGCTATGGTTTTTCCAGTGGTCATGTACGGATGTGAGAGTTGGACTATAAAGAAATTGAGCACTGAAGAACTGATGCTTTTGAACTGTGGTGTTGGAGAAGACTGTTGAGAGTCCCTTGGACTGCAAGGAGATCCAACCAGTCCATCCTAAAGGAGATCAGTCCTGAGTGTTCATTGGAAGGACTGATGTTGAAGCTGAAACTCCAATACTTTGGCCACCTGATGCAAAGAGCTGACTCATCTGAAAAGACCCTGATGCTGGGAATGATTGAGGGCAGGAGAAGGGGACGACAGAGGATGAGATGGTTGAATGGCATCACTGACTCAATGGACATGGGTTTGGGTGGACTCCAGGAGTTGGTGATGGACAGGGAGGCCTGGCGTGCTGCGGTTCATGGGGTCACAAAGAGCGACTGAGCGGCTGAACTGGACTGAACTGAGAGCATTGATAGTGATCTTCCTATATTTTTAAATTGAAATACAGTTGATTTTTTATGGGCTTCCTGGATAGCTCAGCTGGTAAAGAATTCGCCTGCAATGCAGGAGATCCTGGTTCAATTCCTGGGTCAAGAAGTTCCCCTGAAGAAGGGATAGGCTACTCACTCCAGTTTTCTTGGGCTTCCCTGGTGGCTCAGTTCGTAAAGAATCCACCTACAATGTGGGAAACCTGGGTTAGATCCCTGGGTTGGGAAGATCCCCTGGAGAAGGGAAAGGCTACCCACTCCAGTATTCTGACCTGGAGAATTCCATGGATTGGTGTAGTCCATGGGGTCACAAAGAGTTGGACATGACTGAGCAACTGTTAAGAACTGAACTGATATGGCACTTTCACTTTTCGTAGTTGGTTTACAATGTTTCAAATGTACAGCAAAGTGATGCAGATATATATATATATATATATATATACACACACATATTACATGCATGTATATATATATATATATATTATATATATATATATATATATATTCTTTCTCAGATTCTTTTCCATTATAGGTTGTTATAAGATATTGAATATAGTTCCCTGTGCTGTTATTATCTATTTTATATATAACAGTGTGTATGTGTTAATTCCAAATTTCTAATTTATCCCCACCTTTCCCCTTTGGTAGGCATTAGTTTGTTTTCTCGGAGAAGGCAGTGGCACCCCACTCCAGTACTCTTGCCTGGAAAGTCCCATGGATGGAGGAGCCTGGTAGGCTATAGTCCATGGGGTCACTAAGAGTTGACACAACTGAGCGGCTTCACTTTCACTTTTCCCTTTCATGCATTGGAGAAGGAAATGGCAACCCACTCCAGTGTTCTTGCCTGGAGAATCCCCAGGATGGGGGAGCCTGGTGGGCTGCCGTCTGTGGGGTCGCACAGAGTCAGACACAACTGCAGCAACTTAGCAGCAGCAGCAGTTTGTTTTCTATGTCTGAGTCTATTTCTGATTTGTTCATTTGTATCATATTTTAGATTCCACATCTGAGATATCATATGATATCTGTTTTTCTCTGTGTGACTTACTTCATTTAGTATGATAATCTCTAGGTCTATCCATGTTGCCACAAATGGTATCATTTCATTCTTTTTTACGACTGCATAATATTCCATTGCATATATGTACCACATCTTTATTTGTTCCTCTGTTGGTAGACATTTGGGTTGCTTCCATGTCTTGGCTATTGTAAATAGTGCTGCAGTGAACATTGGGGTGCATGTATCTTCAGATTAAAGTTTTTGTCTTTTCCAGATATGTACCCAGGAGTTGACATATATTAATTTTTAAAAAATAAAGCCTTCCAAGTGGATTTTTCAAACTCAGCTAATTGTGTGAGGATGACTGATACAGCAGAGCAGGTGGAGCCCTTGTGCTCCCTGATCACAGCATACCAGGTAGATGCATTAGTAGCAGTACATGGCATTCACATTTCATAGCTCAACTCTTGCCTAATTCATATTTTAACACATTCCACTCTTAAATCCCTAAACTGTCTATCATATATCAAATTCTGAGTTGTTACAAAACAGCCAAGTGATGAGTACTGTACTATATATTTTGAGCTATTGCACAGTGGTGCTTCCAGCCAGACATCAGTTCAATTTGAGCAGTATTGCAATTCCTAGTGAACATCAGGTTTTATTCTACTGTTATCTGAATGTTTTCCATTTATTTTGTCCTGTCCTTATTAGCTAATGAAATGAGAGGAAAATAGAAAATCAAATATACTGATGCATAGGTCTCATAAACTTAATGCAATTGAGAGTAAAAAAAAAACATGGTAGCCTCTCAGAAACTAGAAATCTTTAATGCCAATCAAACTTCCACTCAATAACTGTGTAATAAAATATGAAGGAAAAGAACAAAATTAGGGGGACACATGAAATGATAAAGGTACATTGTGATCAGATTTTTTGAAGTCTGGACTCAGTGGGATACAAACATAAAATGGACTTATTTTTTTCTCCAGTCACTGCCTTTAACCATGCTCTACTGAATTGGTTAGTACTGCTTCTTTGTTATCTCCTCCTGACCATCAAGAATTTCTGTAAGAAAAGCATGGAGTCGTTGTCTCCATTGTGGTCCTCTGTTTTAGTTTTGCAGGAATTCAGTGGATTTGTTTATTTACTTAGTTCCCTAGTGTGGAGGATGAGGAAGTGGTTCTCAACCTGTGCAGTACAGTAGTTTCCTACCACCCAGGAAGCCTTTAAAAATGTGTGAAGGCATTATTGGTTGTCAGGGTAACAGACTGCATTTAGTGTTCAGGGACCAGTGATATTAAACATAATCTTCAAAGGGATCAGAGTCAAAAACAGTGCATGCAGTGCAGGGACAGCCTCTGAAGAATAGTGCTACCCCATTGCCCACATCCTTCCCCTTCTGAGAAGCCATGTAGAAAGAGTGAGATACGTCTTCATTTGTAGGCAGATAGCCATACTCTTCCCCACCCCTTCCTGGCCCCACCAGTGCTTGTCTGCAAAGGCCACCTCAGTCCCAGCCTCGTATCCTCCATGATCTAGCAAATGTAGGGACGATGACTAGCATAGCAGCACCTCCTCCCACTGAGGACCCTTATTTCATACCTAGGCCAGAGTCCATTCTGACTGGATGATGCCAACAACGTAAGCCCAGTTACCCTCACAACAATTTTTCTTTTTTTTAATTTATTTTTATTGGAGTATAGCTGTTTTACAATGTTGTGTTAGTCTCTGCTGTACAGCAAAGTGAATCAACTGTACGCATATGTATACCCCCTCTGTTTTGGATTTCCTTCCCATTTAGGTCACCACAGAGCACTGAGTAGAGTTCCCTGTGCTCTACAGCAACAATTGTTCTTGACTTTGATGCCTTTGTTTGCCCTTCTCCAGTTCCCTTAAATATTCTGGGAAGTGAAGGACAGGAACGATTTGGGGATGAAGGTTGTGGTACCAGGACAGGACGTGCTACCACTTGATAGGTTTAGTGAGCCTCTGAAGAATAGTGCTACCCCATTGCCCACATCCTTCCCCTTCTGAGAAGCCATGTAGAAAGAGTGAGATACATCTTTATTTGTAGGCAAATAACCATACTCTTCCCCACCCCCTCCCTGCCCCACCAGTGCTTGTCTGCAAAGGCCACCTCAGTCCCAGCCTAGTATCCTCACGGTGTCTGGCCATAATTCTGGGCAGGAATTGGAAGAAGAAATGGGACTAAGTGCCTCTTGATCCTCAGCTCTAGACTGTAGATTGTCATTCTAGAATAATAGGAAAAATCTCATTCAATATTCTACAATATCATAATAAAA
Organism: Okapia johnstoni; assembly: GCA_024291935.2. Taxonomy (NCBI): domain Eukaryota; kingdom Metazoa; phylum Chordata; class Mammalia; order Artiodactyla; family Giraffidae; genus Okapia; species Okapia johnstoni. Next base: position 108,043,906 of record CM044305.1, read on the forward strand.
AAAATCTAATTTCAAAGTGAGAGGTAATTAGAAACTTTTAACATTTTTTTAATTAGCTCTCTGGGAATAGTTCCCATTTTTCACAATTTTACTTTGACACATGCTTCCCTCCCCTCCCCCTGGGAGTGCCTTATGAACAAATACTGGTGACTAAATATAGAGAAAATAGTTCTGATAAGTAAATCCATGAAATATTTGCTGAGTAGATTCTGGGGTCTTTGTTACTCTGTGGAATAGTGAAGAAGCCCTAGACTTGAAGTCATATTGATTTCAGTTCAAATGGTGCTTCTGTCACTAATGCCCTGTGACATATGAATGAGGTTCAAGTCTCAAGGATGAGTCGTAGGTTTCTCACTGTGCAATTGTGTGGGTTGTGGTGTTTACTGAGATGAAACTGCTAGAGGAACAGGTTAGAGGAAGAAGATCCTGAATTTAGTTTTGGGCATGCTGAATTTGATATGCCTTTGATACCCCCAAGTAGAGATGCACAGGAAATGAATGAAGACTTTCTTGGATTCAGAAGAAATATCTGAGCTGGAGTCACATATGTGAAAGCTAGGTATGAGTGGATGCGAAATGATGCCATAGGAGTGGAATGAATAGTCTAAGAAGAATGCAAAGTTAAAAGCATCTGGGATTGAGTGAGGAGGAATTGTAGAAGTTCGTGTTTAGGTAGAAGAAATGATTCAGTGCAGGAGCAGCAAGGGATACAGAAAGGGAGAGGAAGGTTAGCTTACTTCACATTTTGCCATATCCTTTCTTTTTCCAGGTGTGTTGATGCATTACCTGACATTCTTATCTATCGCATTGCCTAGACTTAGTAACAGCAAGCTTGTCCTCTGATTCAGGTGGTGGTGCACTCACTGGTGTCCTTTTCATCTGCATTTTTCTTGCTTTAAGACTCTGTGTTCATTCCTTTGGAATGTCAAAAAGATGTTTCCTGAAGCCTGTGGTTCACTTGGCTTGCTACAAGAAAAAGAAGGAGCCCTGCAAATGGTTGAAACTGCATCCTCCATCCAATACAATAGAAGGCTCTGTTATTGTGTTCTGTTGTTGTAGTTGTTATTACTTGAATGGTTGCAGTTGTTGTACACTTTCTCAGCAAGATGGTCTAACTTTGAGCACACTCTTGCATTCACTTTACAGGGATGGCCATTTGTATTTTCTTTTATTTAATTTAATGAACTATGACAATGTGCAAAGTTAAAGAATGTTAGCATTTATGATTAAAAGAGAAAAGCAGATAGCACCAGCATCATTTGTTCAGGTTGTTGTAGATGTATGACAAAAATATCTATTCCCTTGACCTCTTGTATTAAGATTGTCATATTACTGCTGGGAGTAGCAGATTGGTTTCCCTAAGCCCTCCTCCCCCCGATAGGTGTGTGTGTGTGTGTGTGTGTGTGTGTGTGTGTGTACACACATAATGTTACTTTAAAAAAAAAAGTTTTCATATTCTCATTTGGTTTATTTAGAAAATTAAAATTGACCACACAAAGGTAAAATTAGAATGACTAAAAGATAGACTATCACTAAATGGCAAATCACTAGTATTGTTTGTGATGAATTCTCTTAATTCTGTTCCTTGGTGAAGTGTGAAAGTGTTAGTTGCTTAGTGGTGTCCAATTCTTTGTGATCCCCTGAAGTATAGCCTTTCAGGCTCCTCTGTCCATGGAATTCTCCAGGCAAGAATACTGAAGTGGGTTGCCATGCCCTCCTCCAGGGGATCTTCCCAACCCAGTGACTGAACCTGCATCTCTTACGTCTCCTGCACTGCAGGCGAGTTCTGTTCCTCAGTTACACTCTATAATTCATGGCAGCCTTGTCTGGTTCCTTACATTGAGTTTGATGGCCACAGAGCCAATTGAACAACTTGTTAACTTTGATTTCTTTTTTATTTTAAGTTCATTGCAACTTAATTCAGCCCTGCAAAAACACATGCTGAAACACTGCCAGAGATTGGCCAACTAAATACCATGGAGGTTAGCATTGCAGAAGCAGTCAAAACCGGAGCAAAATGTTCTAGAGTTGAAGCCTAAATTTAGCAAGTCAATAAGAGTGATAACCTAGGACCAACAGCTCTGGAAGATTGGTCTTCTTCCCCAGAGGGAGAAAAATGTTCCTGTCTAGAGTATTAGATAAGAATATGACAGTGAAATTATAAAATAAAAATTTGGATGCATATTCTTGGCAATGTTGTCTTTTACCCAAGAACCTATTCAGTTGCCACTTAATAGGTAAAGACACCAATACTGGTGCTCTCAAATAAAAATCACTTACATTCTAAGAGGACATGTTCCAATTTGCTCATGCCATAAACCTGTGTTTTTGTGGCCTGGGTGGGAGTGTGGGATTGGTGAAGAGGGTGTCGAGGAAGAAAACAATCCATTACGTATTTCAGGAGTATGCTATTATAATTACAAGAGACAATGGACTGGTTCAAAATTGGGAAAGGAGTACATCAAGGCTGTATATTATTACCCTGTTTATTTAACTTATATGCAGAGTACATCATGTGAAATGCTGGACTGGGTGAATCACAAGCTGGAATCAAGATTGTCAGGAGAAATATCTACAACCTCACATATGCGGATGATACCACTCTGACAGAAAGTGAAGAGGAACTAAAGAGCCTCTTGATGAGGGTGAAAAAGGAGAGTGAAAAAGCTGAGCTAAAACTCAACATTCAAAAAACTAAGATCGTGGCATCTGGTCCTATCACTTCATGGCAAATAGATGGGGAAACAATGCATATTCTTTATTTTCTTGAGCTCCAAAATGACTGTGGATGTTGACTGCAGCTAGAAAATTAAAAGACACTTGTTCCTTGGAAGAAAAGCTATGACAAACCTAGACAGCCTATTAAAAAACAGAGACATCACTTTGCCAACAAAGGTCCATATCGTCAAAGCTGTGGTTTTTCCAGTAGTCATATACAGATATTATAGTTGAACCATAAAGAAGGCCTAGTGCCAAAGAATTGATGCTTTCGAAGTGTGGTGCTGGAGAACACTCTTGAGAATCCCTTGGACAAGAAGGAGATCATACCAGTCAATCCTAAAGGAAACCAACCCTGAATATTCATTGGAAGGACTGATGCTGAAGCTGAAGCTCCAATACTTTGGCCACCTGATGTGAAGAGCCGACTCACTGGAAGAGACCCTGATGCTTGGAAAGATTGAGGGCAATAGGAGAAGAGGGCAGCAGAGGATGAGATGGCTGGATGGCGTCACCAACTCAGTGGTCACGAGCAAACTTTGGGAGATGGTGAAGTGCTGGGGAGTCTGGCATGCTGCAGTCCATAGGGTTGCAAAGTGTCAAACATGACTTATGGAGTGAACAACAGGGATGGAGGGCTGTCAGGTAGGGTTCTGTGCTTTTAAGCAAGAAACCAATAAGATGAAACAAGATTTCAGACAAATTTAAGCCGTAAGAGAAAATTGTTGAAAGGATTGTAAGTAACTCTGGAAATCATAGTAAGTTTGATACCTATGCTTTCTTCTAAGATTTTTATAGTTTTACCTTCTTTATTTAGGTCTTTGATCAACTGTGAGTTAATTTTTGTATAGGGTATGAAGTAGGGATACAACTTCATTCTTTTGCATATGGATATCCAGTGATCTCAGCACCATATATTAAAAAGGTTACTCTTTCCACATTGAGTTATCTTGGCACCCTTATCAACAATTAATAGAGACAGAAAGTAAACTTGGTGGTTCCTTGATGCTGGGGAGAAGGGATTTGGGGGAATGCAGAGCAACTGCTAAAGGGTAGAGTGTTTCTTTGGATGGGAGTGGTGAAAGTGACCTAAAGTTAGAATTATATAATTGGATGCCTTTAATGGATGAATTGTACAGTATGACAATTATATCTCAAGAAAGGTATTAACATTTTATAAAATAATAATTCGTTAAAAAATCAAAGGAAGCGTTTATCAGTCTAGAAGTATAGAACCAAGATAGTTCGAGGGATTAGGTAGTGAGTCATTGGCAGTTTAAGGACCTTTCTTTCATAGTGACTTTAGCATCAATAGTATTTTCAAAATATTTTATAATTCAGTACAGAATTCAAAGTTTTAGGAGAAAAAGTCAGATAGGTCCAGCCTGAGCCACATGTCTACCATTGGGATAACAACAGTTAAGCCTGGCACAAGGCTCATTTAGTATTACCAGCCACTATACTAAGTGGTTCACATTTATCAACTTTTCATCTTCAAAATTACCCTATTTAAGTGACTATTAGTATTATAAATTCTTTACAGAGAAAAGAGAACTGAGGTTCATTAAGGTTAAGAAAATTGCCTAGGTTACAGCTTATAAGTGAAGTAACTGTAAGTAACTTAAGACCTAGTCAGGCTTGTTCTAGAGTCCATGGTTTTAACCACTATGCTATAGAATCTCTGTAAAAGTGAAGTTTTCAAACGCTGATATATTTTCACATCCTGCATCTTATTATCCTGGAGTTAGTGTGTTTCCCAAAGGAAAAGTGTTGTTACTAGAAGAAAGGGAAGCCACACTGAGCTGGTAGAAACAACAAAGAAGATGTGGTGTGTATATATATATATAATGGAATATTACTCAGCCATGAAAAGAATGACATAATGACATTTGCAGCATCATCGATGGACCTAGAGATTGTCATACTAAGTGAAGTAAGTCAGATAAAGACAGGGAATTGGTTGGTTGCCTAGTGGTTAGGATTCTGGGCTTTCACTGTTGTGGCCCTAGTTTAGTCCCTGGTCAGGGAACTGAGATGCACAAGCCACGTGGTGTGGCCAAAACAAAACAAAACAAAAATAGAATCATCACACAGAGACACATATCATACAATATCACTCATATGTAAATTATAAAAGCAAGAATGATACAAATGAACTTATGTACAAAACAGAAACAGATTTCCAGACAAAGAAAACAGACTAATGGGTACCAAAGGGGAAAGTGAGGGAGGTATAAATTAGGAGGTTGGGATTAACAAATCCACACTACTATATATGAAATAGATAACCAAAAATGACATGCTATATAGCAAGAGGAACTATATTCAATACCTTGTAATGAACTCTAACATAAAAGAATCTATAAAAGAATATATATGATATATATCATATGAAGTGAAGGTGTTAGTCACTCATTCATGTCTGACTCTTTGGGACCCCATAGGCTTTAGCGTGCCAGACTCCTCTGTCCATGGAATTCTCCAGGCAAGAATACTAGAGTGGGTAACCATTTCCTTATCCAGGGGATCTTCCCTACCCAGGGATTGAACCTGGATCTCCTGCATTGGAGGGAGATTCTTTACCATCTGAGCCACCAGGGAAGCCTACATTTATACTATACACATATATAATACATCAGTTCAGTTCAGTCACTCAGTCGTGTCTGACTCTTTGCGACCCCATGAACCACAGCACGCTAGGGCTCCTTGTCCATCACCAACTCCCGGAGTTTACCCAAACTCATATCCATCTAGTCAGTGATGCCATCTAACCATCTCATCCTCTGTTGTCCCCTTCTCCTCCTGCCTTCAATCTTTCCCAACATCATGGTCTTTTCCAATGAGTCAGCTCTTCGCATCAGGTGGCCAAAGTATTGGAGTTTCAGCTTCAACATCAGTCCTTCCAATGAACACCCAGGACTGATCTCCTTTAGGATGGACTGATTGGATCTCCTTGCAGTCCAAGGGAATCTCAAGAGTCTTGTCTAACACCACAGTTCAAAAGCATCAATTCTTTGGTGTTCAGCTTTCTTTATAGTTCAACTCTCACATCCATACATGACTACTGGAAAAACCATAGCCTTGACCAGACAGACCTTTGTTGACAAAGCAATGTCTCTGCTTTTCAATATGCTGTCTAGGTTGGTCATAACTTTCCTTCCAAGGAGTAAGCGTCTTTCAATTTCATGGCTGCAATCACCATCTGCAGTGATTCTGGAGCCCCCAAAAATAAAGTCTGACACTGTTTCCCCATCTATTTGCCATGAAGTGATGGGACCAGATGCCATGATATTAGTTTTCTGAATGTTGAGCTTTAAGCCAACTTTTTCACTCTCCTCTTTCACTTTCATCAAAAGGCTCTTTAATTCTTCTTCACTTTCTGCCGTAAGGGTGGTGTCATCTGCATATCTGAGGTTATTGATATTTCTCCCAGCAATCTTGATTCCAACTTGTGCTTCATCCAGCCCAGGGTTTCTCATGATGTACTCTGCATATAAGTTAAATAAGTGGGGTGACAACACACAGCCTTGATGTACTCCTTTTCCTATTTGGAACCAGTCTGTTGTTCCATGTCCATTTCTAACTGTTGCTTCCATACAGGTTTCTCAAGAGGCAGATCAGGTGGTCTGGTATTCCCATCTCTTTCAGAATTTTCCACAGTTTATTGTGATCTACGCAGTCAAAGGCTTTGGCATAGTCAATAAAGCAGAAATAGATGTTTTTTCTGGAATTCTCTTGCTTTTTTGATGATCCAGTGAATGTTGACAATTTGATCTCTGGTTCCTCTGCCTTTCCTAAAACCAGCTTGTACATCTGGAAGTTCTTGGTTCATGTATTGCTGAGGCCTGGCTTGGAGAATTTTGAGCATTTCTTTACTAGCATGTGAGATGAGTGAAATTGTGCTATAGTTTGAACATTTTTTGGCATTGCCTTTCTTTGGGATTGGAATGAAAACTGACCTTTTCCCGTCCTGTGGCCACTGTTGAGTTTTCCAAATTTGCTGACATATTGAGTGCAGCACTTTCACAGCATCATCTATTAGGATTTTCAATAGCTCAACTGGAATTCCATCACCTCCACTAGCTTTGTTCATAATGATGCTTCCTAAGGCCCACTTGACTTCACATTCCAGGATGTCTGGCTCTAAGTGAGTGATCACTCCATTGTGATTATCTGGGTCGTGAAGATCTGTTTTGTATAGCTCTTCTGTGTATTCTTGCCACCTCTTCTTAATATCTTCTGCTTCTGTTAGGTCGATACTATTTCTGCCCTTTATTGAGCCCATCTTTGCATGAAATGTTCACTTGGTATCTCTAATTTTCTTGAAAAGATCTGTAGTCTTTCCTATTCTGTTGTTTTCCTCTATTATAGATATATAATCTGAATCACTTTGCTGCACACCTGAAGCTAACATATTGTAAATCAACTATACATCAATTAAAACACAAAACACATGACCATCAGAGGAAAAAACTAAATTAGTCATTATTAAGCCCATGCCTCATGCTGGACATTTTCGAATGTATCATCCACCCTATCGTATTATCCATGTGCCCTATGAATCCACTCTTCACCCTCTTTTACCTGGTACTTCAGGAGGCTGCCCTGCATGGACTGCAACAACTTGAGTCCTGTCTGGCTTCTGTTGAGTCAGTGAATAAGAGGCAGGACATTGAAGTAACAGAGGATTGAAAAGGCAGGTGATTTATCCCCCTGACTTCCTCCCATATGGTCACCAAGAACTGGTGTCTATCAACTAAGCCTCCAGCTCCTCTCAGGTAGGCTTACCCTAGCCACAGTGACAGATATTTTTGAAGGTGGTTCTTCTAACTCGCCCTTCCCTTTGATCCTTCAGGATTGCTAGGAACCCCTGCTGTTTCCCTTTCACTCTGCCCATATTTTGTAGAGTCTCTTTGTTGAACCTCTCCAATCACTCCTTTTGAGGGTGAATGATACTGGGACTCTGGATAATACGGAGTAATCCTACAAGGTTAATAAACTTATTTTTTTTTTGAGAAATGAAGCTATGATAATTAAGTAACTTGGCCAAGAGTCCAATTAGTAAGTGACAGGGCCAGAAATCAAACGAGTTTTTTTAAAATGTTTTTTACTGACAGCTGGTTCCATAAGCTACAGCCCGTTAGCTATATCCACAGGAAAACTAGAAATCTCACTGAAGAGGGGATGTATTTCAGAATAAATTTAAATGAGCATCACTTGTTTCAAAATTCAATCGAATCTCCCTTCAAATGTACTGTATCTGTAGCAAAGGGTTTCAGGTGTAATGTCGTGGTTACAAATGTGAAATATGGAGTCACTGCCTGATTTTCCATCGACTTTTACTGTGTTACTTTTGATAAATTACTTAGATTCTTTTTGTTTCAATTTCCTCAGTTGTAAAAGTAAAGTAGTATTAGTGCCAACTTCATAGAATAATGGAAAGGATAAAATAAGCTAATATTTGTAAAGCCCTTAGAACAGTGTGTGACTCATGGTAAGAGGTCAATAAGTGTAGCTATTATTATTATGGATTTCAGTGTATTCACTTCTGTTGCCTAAAACCTATTGGGCTGATTCTCACAAACAGAATCCTCCTACTTTCTAGAGATAAGAAACAAATATACAGCTTCTCTCTCTCTTTTTTTTTGAATTATTGTTACTGAACCTGCTAGAAGGTAACCATTTTGAGGAGCTAATTATATCCCATCTTTGGGCCCTTTGTGGTTCTTATTGCCAAAAGTTCCCTTTCAGTGGAATTGTTAGGTGGGTAGAGATGGTTCCATGGTGAAGGTAACTTTGCTTACCCATGCTCAGCAGGGTATGAATGCAGAGTTTGTTTTTACATTACATTCGGTTGTTTGTCTGGTTGTATTTTTTTACCTAGTCCCAATGGTGACCAGAGGTGCTTCAGTACTTTTTGCAAGAGGAACAAGCTCAATGGCTACATTGAAATCAAGCTTTTCCTCTTGGTTTGATCAGCACCTTGTTGCTTAGTCACTGGTCTCAAATGACAGAAATTGGAAAGAGTACGAGATTGGGAGTTATGAGATCTGAGTTCTCTTTGAATTGTTTCACTATGTGGCTGTATGACTTTGGTTAATTTACTAACCTATTTCAATCTTTAGTATCTCTTCTGTCAAAAGAGGAATTTGGATCAGATGATGAATAAGATCTCTTTCTCTCCTGAAATACCATGGCATTACTGAGGGAATCATAGCAGCTAATCAAAGTTGCCTTTCCTGCTGGCTCAGCAGTAAAGAATCCGCCTGCAATGCAGGAGACATGGGTTCAATCCCTAATCCAGGAAGATTCTCGAGAAGGAAATGGCAACCCGCTCCAGTATTTTTGCCTTGGAAATCCCATGGACAGAGGAGCTTGGTGGACTACAGTCCATGGGGTCACAAAGAGTCAGACACGACTTAGCAACTAAACAACAACAATAGATCAAAGTGGCCAGCCTTCTTCTAGCCTTATGTGAGTGCTCTATGGCAAAGTAGGAAGAGCACAGGCTGAGGAGACAAATACAAATGGAGGCCTAGCATGACTTGACCGCTTATTCCCTATATGAACGTTGAAAAGTTTTAAAATATTGAATTATCTCTAATTTCTCATTTTTAAAGATAAGATATACTTCAAAACATTGTTAGAAGATGATTCATGTCAGTTTCCTAATACACTCTATGGTAGCTTTACTAATATTCAAGCAGCTTGCTGTTTAATCGAGGAGATTAAGAGAGATCTCATAATAGAATTACTAGAGCAGAGGAATTTGTGATTATCTTTTTCAAACCACAGATCAGGACATAGGATATGAGGAAAGATTTCTTTTCAGATCTGTGAATTTATTTATAGGAAAATTCATATGAATTTATAAACATTAGATTCTATTGAGCCTTTACAGAAGTCCCTTAGTTAAAATAGTTAAAAGTGTATGATGATATGGGAAAAGTGTATGTATGATATGGGAAATTTCTGGTGGACATCCATGTAAATAAAATGCCATCTATGACATATAAAACTCTATACCTTTACATCTCAATTCTTGATTTTTCTCATCCTGACTCTCTTCATGATTTTTTCCTTTAAAAAAAAAAACTCAGTTCTATTGAAGTATACTTTACCTACAGTGAAATCCACCTGTTTTTAGTGTACATAGTTTGATGATTCTTGATAAATGTTATGTAATCCTTACAACCATGACTGACATTATTTCCATCAACCCCTTGCCCCCCCCCCCAAATTCCCTCATGTCTCTTTGAAATCAATTTCCACCCTTCCCTCTACTGGATCCTGTCAACCCCTGATCCACTTTCTATCACTATTGTTTTGTCCTTTCTAGATTTTTTATACATGGAATAATATAGTATGTAGTCTTTTGTGTTAGGCTTCTTTCACTTGGCATAATGCTTTTGAGATTCATCATGTTGTTGAGCACATGAATAGTTTATTACTTTCAATGTTGAGTATTTTGCCTTTGTATCAAATACATGTTTTGTTTATCCTTTTCCCAGTTCATGGACATCTTGATTGCTTCTAGTTTTTGGTAATTATGGATAAAACTACTACAACTAATAGTATACAGATTTTTGTGTGAACAGAAGTTTTTATTTCCTTTACCTGAGAGTGGAAATGCTGAATCATGTGATAATAAAATATTTAACTTTATAAGAAAAATGCCAAACTGTTCCCCGGAGTGGCTGGACAATTTTGCATTCCCATCAGCAATCTATAAGGGATCGGTTCATTTTGCATTCTCAGCAGTGTTGAGCATTGTCAGGCCTTTTATTTGTAGCCTTTCCAGTAGGCATGTGGTGATATCTAACTGTGATTTTAGCTTGCATTTTCTTAATGAGACAAGAATATTTATGCCCAGAAAAGTGCCTGCCACTCGTCCTGCCTGTCGTGGCTGTTAGAATGTGAATGAAAGTGAAAGTTGCTCAGTTGTATCTGACTCTTTGCGACACCATAGACTAAACAATCCATGGAGTTCTTAGGCCAGAATACTGGAGTGGGTAGCCTCTCTCTTCTCTAGGGCATCTTACCAACCCCAGGATCAAGCCCAGGTCTCCCACATTGCAAGCGGATTCTTTACCAGCTGAGCCACAAGGTGATTCCATACAGTCAGGAGTTGAGCTGGGCTTAGGTTTTCTTGTTGCTATGGTTACCCTCAGTGAACCTCCCGTAAAGGCAATAATGCATTCTTTCAGTAATGGGTCGCTTCCTTGTGATCCAGTGGTGCTTGGAGTTTGGGAAGTCTTTCCTCAGTACAGTCAATCCTAAAGGAAATCAGCCCTGAATATTCATTGGAAGGACTGATGCTGAAGCTGAAACGCCAGTACTTTGGCCACCTGGTGCGAAGAACCAACTCACTAGAAAAGACCCTGATGCTGGGGAAGATTGAAGGCGGGAGGAGAAGAGGATGATAGAGGATGAGATGGCTGGATGGCACCACTGACTCGATGGACATGAGTTTGAGTAAGCTCTGGGAGTTGGTGATGGACAGGGAAGCCTGGTGTTCTGCAGTCCATGGGGTTGAAAAGAGTTGGACATGACTGAGCAACTGAACTGACTGACTGACTGACTCCTCCAAGGAGCAGTGGGATTTTGCCTGGGTCCTGGAAGCTGGAAGGTTCTGTCTTCTTTCTTCTGGGGCAGATGGCTTGTGCTTGGCTGAGAGGAGAGCACAGGGAAGTAGGCAGGGTTTCTTGACTGTGTCTCAGTGGTGACCCAGTGCCATCAAAGGGGACTCTCTCAGGTCTTCAGGCCTCCAGTCTCTCCAGCATGCAGCTGGTGGAGGCTCGGGGAAAAGAGCTTGTAAGTGAGTGCAGACTACCCTATAGTGTGGGTCTTTCAACCTTATAAATTCATCACAAACCCCAAGTAGATATCTAAGAATTCACTGAAGTTTCCATTGTTTCTTCTTACCTCCTTTTTATTGGCCATCTCTTCCTGTCATGCTCTCCCAAAGGTTCAGTCAGTTCAGTCACTCAGTCGTGTCTGACTCTTTCTGACCCCGTGGACTGCAGCACCCCAGGCTTCCCTGTCCATCACCAACTCTCAGAGCTTGCTCAGACTCATGTCTACTGAGTCGGTGATGCCATCCAACCATCTCATCCTCTGTCGTCCCCTTCTCCTCCTGCCTTCAATCTTTCCCAGCACCAGGGTCCTTTCCAATGAGTCAGTTCTTCACATCAGGTTAAAAACAAACAAACAAGTCTGTCCTCTCTTTTCTTCAAAGGAGCTTACCACTTGAAAATATAATTCAGTACATGGCTTTGTTACTTCAGCAATTGGAGCAACTCAGGAATAAATACGATCTTGTCAGTTATCTACCCCTACATGATAGTTGGGCTTTCCAGGTGGCGCTAGCGGTCAAGAACCCTCCTGCCAATATAGGAGACATAAGAGACTCGGATTCGATCCCTGGGTTGGACGATCCCCTGGAGGAGGGTATGGCAACCCAGTCCAGTATTCTTGCTTGGAGAATCTCCATGGACAGAGGAGCCTGGTGTGCTTCACTCCATGGGGTCTCACAGAGTTGGACACTACTGAAGCGACTTAGCAGGCACACATCCACGTCTAATAGTTAAGGTGGAAGCCACATTCTCTTACAGCTTTCTGCATCCTGAGGAGAAGCAGAACTTCTTTCAACTCATGTTCTTTTGAGTTGATCACTCAATCTACGCTATGTACCTTGGAATAGACTCTGGACCTCATAGGTCACTGCTGCAGCAAATGTAATGCCAGCAAAAGGCACTCTATATCAAGGTCAAGTCCTTGAAATACTGCCATCTCCCTCCCTTAACTCGACGTTCCAACTCTGGGAAGGAGAGAGAATCCTGGAAGAGATAGGGCTTAATTTGGACCTTGAAAAGAGGAGAGAGAGCCTTAACAAAATGTGGTCAGAAGAGTCCTCTGTGAGGAAAACTATGTGCTGTGTTTCTAATGTCCTTCCCCTTTTATGTCTGAGGCAAGTCGGTTAGCACTGATCCAGCCACAGGACAGTCTCCCTAGGGCACTTCCATCTGATTTGAGCCACTTGTCCCTCCAAAAGATTATTATCCTTCTCCATTCCATGGCTCTGTCTCCATCCAAAAGAACTGGCTGTGTAACAGTTCCCATGAGGTAACTTGCATGTGTCCAGAAGTAAATATTGCCAGAGAATCACTCTTTGGCAAAGCCTTGGTTTATACAAATCACAGATTCGGCTAATCTGCCAAATGTTAGCATGTTTTAGCAGGGAGCTTGAGAAGATGGTTATTTCCCTGCAATTTCCAGTGTATGTTTTCTACTAGTACAAGAACCTACTCCACTGTAAATAATTCCTTCTCCTAGCCCAGTTTAGCTAATTGAGAACTGGTGATTCTATAGTTATAAAGTCCATTATTTTGCCTTCAATGAACACATAAATATGTCTAAACTGACTCCAAGGTCTTATCAGATGTTAATGTCTCAATGTGAATGGGTTTACCTTAAACCTTTCTGAAGTTCAGGTGAGAGAAGAGGGGCACAGAAGAGAGCATGTACTTACTGGTGTTCTAATTGGGTGGGGTATGGACAGGTATTATGGGCACAGAATAAGGAAAGGAGAACAGAAAGGAGAAAATGAAGTCATTGACAATGAACTTCACAAGTTTGATCCTGTGCCTAACCTAGCTGCCAGTGAATTACTTTGAGGAAGAAATGCCCTATGTAGACAAGTATCTGGTTAACAAGGGAAATCATAATTCAGTCATGATGTTTTGAGGGTCAGAAAATTCCTATTTATCCCATTGCTCCTTTTTCTTGAGTTATATTTAAACTCAAGAGAAGAATTGGATGTGGGAAATTGAACAAATTCCAGTCTCTCTAAGGACTCTTCTATATGTATTTTAATACTTTTAACTTGTGATAATATTTCATTTCAGTGATGTAAAAGTTATTATTATGGATAAATAAGATGAAGCAGATGCTTTACGCTGTTTTACTAGCTTTTTGTTGAGAGTTAAAAACTATGTATCATGGGCATTGATTTGGCATTTCAGTGCCTTTCCTTCATTGAGTGCTGATCATATTCCAAGCCAAATTCATTTCAAAAAATTGAAACAGTGGCCTTGGAAATGAAATGACAGCAATTTGTAATCCTTTATGAAAAAGATGGGATTGGTTTCCGACTTGGTGTGTCATGCTTGTTTTGGCACAAGACGCAAGACACTGTGAAGAAAACTCATACCCTGGATAAGGAAGCATCTCATACCCTTTTCCATCCAACCTCCTTGCCAAGAGTCAGAAATACACTGATGTGATCCAGATGGAATCCTGCACTTTTTGTAATAGTTTCAAATTATGATATCTTGATAAATAACAGGTGGCAATCGAGGTACTAAAAACATAACAAGTATATATTTCCGGGCAGGGGAAGAGGTGGAAGAGAGAGAAAAAGAAGGAGAGAAAGAAACATGCAGAGAGATATATTCCTGTTGACTTTATTTGCATGGTCAATATCAGGAATTTATTTGATGCAACATTTATTATAAAATCAATACCCAAGCTTCCAATCTTGGAGAGCCACATGTCAGGAGCTTTGCTAAAGTCATTGCAAACTATATTCTATTTAGACTTCAGAACAACTAAATAAGTTAGTTACTATTATATCACATGTTAAATAAGTCATCCAAAGCACACGTAGGAAAATGAATGAACCATGATTTGAAAATAGCTTGATCTGATTTCAAGGCACTAAACTGTTGTGAAGGGATTTTGCCTATTTAATCAAAGTCTCAATAAATTCACTTTAATATATGGAGATTATCCGGGTGGGCCTGACCCAAACAAATGAGCTCTTTAATAGTGGTGTTTCTCTGGCTGGTAGCAAAGGTAGAAATTATGGAGATTAGAAGCAGGAAGGAGATTTGATATGAGGAATCCTATTTGTCACTGTGAATGATCTCCAGCTGACATCCAGGAAACTGGGACCTTTGGTTCCATGACCTTTACATACCGATATAATGTAACATAACCACATGTGAGCAGAAACGTCAAATGCACTTGCATGGTTTAGATTCAGCTCAAGGCCCATGCTCCTACTCTTTGGCACAAGAATAGGAAGGTCTACTGCAGGTGGCATTCTTTCAGCCAGGGTCCCAGAAGAGAACTGAGTCAAGCAGAAGTTAGGAAAACTAAGTAGAGTCATGGTAGCCACAGTAGCCCTGCGACCACCAACGTGTGATACAACTTAAAAATACATGTTTTTGTGTAAGCCATTGAGGTTTGGGACTGTTATACAGAAAAACTAAGTGACACATATAGCATATACAGTTTTTTTTTATCCTTTTTTTTAGATTTAATATTTTGGTAGCATATTCATTGTATATTCTCAAGTAACAAAATCACCACAAACTCAGTTGCTTAAAACAACACATACTTATCATCACAGTTTCTGTGGGTCAGGAGTTTGGTAATAGCTTAATCATGTCCTTTGTTTTTGGGTCTCACTAAGTGTGGTCAAGATATTGGCCAGTATTCGGTCTCATCTGAGGCTCAACTTGGGAAGAACCTGCCTTCAGGCTCAAGTGGTTGTTGGTAGCATTCCTTTTTTTGCAGGCTGCTAGACTGAGGACAGCATATTAAAAAACAGAGACATTACTTTACCAACAACGGTCTGTCTAGTCAAAGCTATGATTTTTCCAGTAGTCATGTATGGATGTGAGAATTGGACTATAAAGAAAGCTGAGGGCCAAAGAATTGATGCTTTTGAACTGTGGTGTTGGAGAAGACTCTTGAGTTTCCCTTGGACTGCGAGGAGATCCAATCAGTCAATCCTGAAGGATATCAGTCCTAGATATTCATTGGAAGGACTGATGCTGAAGCTGAAACTCCAATACTTTGGCCACCTGATGCGAAGAACTGACTCATTGGAAAATACCTTGATGCTGGGAAAGATTTAAGCCTGGAGGAGAAGGGGATGACAGAGGATGAGATGGTTGGATGGCATCACTGACTCGACGGACATGAGTTTGAGCAAGCTCTGGGAGTTGGTGATGGGCAGGGAAGCCTGGGGTGCTGCAGTCCATGGGGTCAGAAAGAGTCGGACACGACTGAGTGACTGAAGTGAACTAGACTGAGGGCCAAGCTTTCTCACTGGCCATTTGCTGGAGAACCCCTTCACTTCCTTGCTGAGTGGCTGTCTCCACAGGGAAATCTCAAAACATGCCAGTTTGCTTCTTCAGAGTCAGAAAAGGAGAGTATCCTAGCAAGACTGTTGGTACAACTGTGTGACATTATCACAGAAGTGCTATCCCATCACCTCTTCTGTATTTTGTTGGTTAGATGAAAGCCCTAGATTCTGCCTCCACTCAACTGAGGGGAGTATACAAAGGTGTTAACACCAGGAAGAAGGGACCATGGGCAACCATCGTAGAGTCTGTCTACTACAGATAGAACTTCTCATGTCACTCAACATTCCCCCAAAATATAATTTTTAATGCTTGAGCAATATCTCACAAGAATGGACAATAATAATAATTTAATCATTCTGTTATTCATCAATTGGGTGGTTAATTACCTTTTCGATTAGAATCATCATTCTGGCAAATACCTTGTACATTCATTTTTGTCTACCTGTTTACTTATTTTGTTTACATCCTTAAATTACAATTTGCTGAATTAAAGGCTATGGCTGTTTTTAATGCCCTTGATAAATATTGTCAGATAAGATTCATTGACTCACCATCCCTTGGCATTTATATATAATATGGTTAAATCTGAACTCTTTTAATAGGGCTATTGACTACATTTCATCTATTAATTAACTGTTTCCTTTCTATTTTCCTATTGCCATGTTAATATTTTTATTATTGATTTTAATTTATTTTTGTATATTAGAAGTATTAACTGACTTTAATCTCGATTTCTGGATTTATTTTCGGTTCTTCCTTTACTTTTTTTTTTGATGACAGGTTAAAACTTTTATGTAATAAAATGTATGAAACTTTTCATTTGCAATTTCTTTCATTGTTTGGGTAATTAAAAATTTATTTACCCTCCTGAGATCAGTGTCATTTTAACCTCTATTTTCTATTACATTTTATGGCTTTAGTTTTCCATTTTCATTATTACTGTGTACTAGGATTTATTTTTGTGCATGCTATGCTATGAGGCTTAAACTTATTTTCCCCTGAAAATAGCCAATGTGTACATCATGATGTAATAAATGTTCCATCATGTCCAAATTGGCTTCTAAAGCTTCTGTCATTAAATATTAAATTCTTAAATATACTATGGCTTATTTCAAGTATGCTAATTTTAAAAATTATCCCGCTGATTCTCTAACCAATGTCACACTAATTTTAATTACTATGCTTTTAGAATATGCTTGAAAATATGCTAAAATTAGCTTCTAACTTAAGGGATGGGTGATATCATTATGTATTTTGCTTTCCGTATTCAGTATCTCCATGGACTATCATATCATATTAATCTTAATGTTCTACCTGAAATAATCTAAGAAAATCCATTAATATGTTTCAGTACTGATTCTTTATATAATAGAATCATTTCAAAGTGCATTGTGGAAAATTTAATTTTTATGAACAATATTGGCATTTTATTAAATGAAACCATAAGTGAGCTCTTTAGAGAGACAGTCTACATTAATTGGGGAAAAAGAGATAGAGAAAAAGTTCTTTCAATATTTTGTCCATTTTTGAGCATCTTAATTCCATTTAGATATTCATGAAAGAAGTGAAGCAGAGCTAAGCATATGCAGAAATGGTAAGTAGGAGCAAGGCAGAAAGTGATTATACAATAAGCACTAGTATGCAGATCGTGTATGTTCATTTTCGTAACATATGCATATATATATACACTTATATTTACTTCTAATTATATTATTGAGATATCTTTAAAATAAATAAGATTGTACATTTTGAGAATCTAGAAACAAGAAAGGGCAGAGAGGTCTTTTGTCTATTTCTACATTTGCCCATTCGGTTTTCTTTATATCTACTAGCTAACAAGCAATATTCTGCCTGGAGGCAAATGTCCCATATAACTCAATCCTTCCTTTATGCTAACATTCAAAAGGATATGCAAATTATTTAACAATAGTAAAGTCATCACAGTTCTCAGGGAAAATAATTTCCATTTTCACTAGGAGGTTTATATAGATAAATGAGCATAATAAATAGAAGCGAGGTCCTTGATGCTTGACCAACTCCTGCCACTTCTAGCCTCTTCTCAGTCAAGTCATATATTCACAAATTGAAGTGATAAATAGTTTCAAATAGTTTCTTATTATTTGGATGACTTACATTTCACTGTTTAGGGAAAGGGAAATGTCCATACATTTCTACTTCATGCCCTCATTGAACTTTCCTGAACCTTCCTTGTGTACTCAGATTTTTAAACCAAAGTATACTGTTTGTTTCTGTACAAAAGCAAAAATTGTGTAATCAGTGTCCGCTACTCAGTGGAAAGGTATATGAAGAGACCATGATGGTTATTAGAGAGCATTTCTATGGATCTCTTCTGCCTGGGTACAGCAGCTGGTGTGATCCTGGGAACCTGAAACCCCCAGAGAGGTAGGGCTCACAGCACACCATGATGGGAACTCTCCAAGCTGACAAGAGTTAGGACATTTCTACTATTGGACAGCCAAATTGGAGAGTGCTCCTCTTGGAAGGATACTGTACATTTATTTTCAAATATAGAGCTTGGATAAGAATCCTGATAAAATAGAGAGACTAACATTTATTCAATAAATAATGTGCCAAGTGCTATATTAAACACTAAATGGTGTTTCGTTTAATTATCACAGCAATACTATGAGGTAGGCACCATGATAATTAAAATGCCCATTCAATTTATTTTCCATACTAAAACACTTTGGGTAGTAAAATGGTAGCTATTAATATTTACACTCAGAAAATAGGTATAACATGGGACTTCCCTGGGAAAACTGTAAATGTGGTCACTCTTATCATCCCCATATTACAAATAAGGAAATTGAGGTTCAGAGAGATTAAGTAATATCCCCAAGCACCACAGCTAGAAAGTGACAGATCTAGGACTCTCAAATCCTTAGGCTTACCACATTATAGAGTAATTGGTCCATTACAAAGCAGTAATTCAGGAGATATTTGATAGACAATGACAGATTAATAACATTTCTGCTCTACTTCCTTCAATAAAATCCTCCACAAAATAATTGAAAGATTAAGAGGAGAAACCTCCATCTTTTTTATTGTATTGAAGTATAGTTGATTTACAATGTTGTGTTAATTTCTTGTGTACAGCAAAGTGACTCAGATATATATGTGTGTGTGTGTGTGTGTGTGTGTATTCTTTCTCATATTTTTTCCATTATAGCTTATCACAAGATATTGACTATAGTTCCCTGTGCTATACAGTAAGACCGTGTTGTTTATCCATTCTATATATATTGTTTGCATCTGCTAATCCCAAACTTCTACTCCAGCCATTCCCCACACCTTCCCCCTTGGCAACCACAAATCTGAAGTCTGTTCTATGTGAGTCGGTTTCATCAGTTCAGTTCAGTTCAGTCACTCAGTTGTGTCCGACTCTTTGCGACCCCATGAATTGCAGCACGCCAGGCCTCTCTGTCCATCACCAGCTCCCGGAATCTACCCAAACCCATGTCCATCGAGTCAGTGATGCCATCCAACCATCTCATCCTCTGTTGTCCCCTTCTCCTCCTGCCCCCAATCCTACCCAGCATTAGGGTCTTTTCCAATGAGTCAACCCTTCGCATGAGGTGGCCAAAGTACTGGAGTTTCAGCTTCAACATCAGTCCTTCCAATGAACACCCAGGATTGATCTCCTTTAGGATGGACTGGTTGGATCTCCTTGCAGTCCAAGGGACTCTCAAGAGTCTTCTCCAATACCACAGTTCAAAAGCATCAATTCTGTGGCGCTCAGCTTTCTTCACCGTCCAAATCTCACATTCATACATGACCACTGGAAAAACCATAACCTTGACTAGACGGACTTTTGTTGGCAGAGTAATGTCTGTGCTTTTAAATATGCTATCTAGGTTGGCCATAACCTTCCCTCCAAGGAGTAAGCGTCTTTTAATTTCATGGCTGCAATCACCATCAGCAGTGATTTTGGAGCCCCAAAAAATAAAGTCTGACACTGTTTCCACTGTTTCCCCATCTATTTCCCATGAAGTGATGGGACCAGGCCTAATTCTCATCATTGTAAGTCATAGATAAGTTCATTTGTATCATTTTTTAGAGTCCACATATAAGTGATATCATATGATATTTTTCTTTCTAACTTAGTATGATAATCTGTAGGTCCATCCATGTTGTTGTAAATGGCATTATTTCATTCTTTTTATAACTGTGTAGTATTCCATTGTATATATGTACTACATTCTTTATCCATTCATCTGTTGATGGACATTTAGGTTGCTTCATGTCTTGGCTATTGTAAACAGTACTGTGATGAACACAGGGCTGCATATATCCTTTTGAGCCATGATTTTCTCCAAATATATGCCCAGGAGTGGGATTGCTGGATTATATGGTAGCTCTATTTTCAGTTTCTTAAGGAACCTCCATGCTGTTCTCCATAGTGGTTGTACCAATTTAGATTCCTACCAACAGTGTAGGAGGGTTCTTTTTTCTCCACACCCTCTCCAGCAATTATTTTTTGTAGAATTTTTGATGATGGCCATTCTGACTGGTATGAGATGGTATCTGTTTGTGGTTTTGATTTGCATTTCTCTAATAATTAGTGATGTTGAGCATCTTTCATGTGCCTGTTGGCCGTTTGTTTATCTTCTTTGGAGAAATGTCTATCTAGGTCTTCTGCCGATTTTTCTATTGGGTTGTTTGTTTTTTTGTTATTTAGTTGTATACTCTGTTTGTATATTTTGGAAATTAAGCACTTATTGGTTGTATTGGAGAAAATTCCATCTTTAAAGAAATTAAGAATTTGTCAAAAATCCTGAATCACAACATATATAGAATTTCTTACAGGAGAGGATTGCTCCTGAGTCCCTTTTGCAAAAAATGTACTTACACAAAAATCTAGTCAATTCAAACAGTAAAGAACCAAAACATGGAAAAGCCATGGTATGATGGCCTGGGATTAAGTACTGATTCCATTAATATTTGTAATTTAAAATGAAAGAATGTAGGAATTATAATTATAGAACAGAATATAAAGGTTATGAACACTGATAATGAAAATTGTAATGGAGTTTACAAAAATGTGGAGGTACGAGGGAGGAGAGGAGTGGAAGGAAGTTTAAGTATATGAATATCTTTCTTATCCATAGAGAAAAACCAAGAGATATCATTAAACCTGATAAGTCAGTAAGTAGATGTTAAATATACTATCTAAATTTAGGAAGATAAACAGAAATATTAAAAATATATAAACTTTTAATATTACCAAAAATTAAAAAATAATAAACAGAATTAAATGTAGAATTTCATAACTGTATAAAAAAGCAATCCATACTAAACACCAAAACAACAAGAAAGTAAATAAAATGAATAGAAAAAACAACCACCCGATGATGAATAAGGTAAAGCCGAGAGTATCATGGTAACATATGCAACTGATGCAACTACATAAATGAAGTGAATGAAAGTGACAGAATTATTCATATTTTCAAAAAATATTATCCATGTGATGAAACCCAAAAAGAGAAATTGAAACCCTACTTGAAAAAATAAGAGAATCAGTGAGGTATCTCATTACAAAGTCAGCAATGTTAATCAGTAACTTTTCTGCATATAAAAGTTCAGTTCAGTCGCTCAGTCATGTTCGACTCTTTGCGACCCCATAGACTTCAGCATGCCAGGCTTTCCTGTCCATCACCATCTCCCGGAGTTTACCCAAACTTGTGTCCATTGAGTCAGTGATGCCATCCAACCATCTCATCCTCTGTCGTCCCCTTCTCCTCCTGCCCTCAATCTCTCCCAGCATCAGGGTCTTTTCAAATGAGTCAGTTCTTTGCATCAGGTGACCAAAGTACTGGAGTTTCAGCTTCAGCATCAGTCCTTCCAATGAACACCCAGGACTGATCTCCTTTAGGATGGACTGGTTGGATCTCCTTGCAGTCCAAGGGACTCTCAAGAGTCTTCTCCAACACCACAGTTCAAAAGCATCAATTCTTCAGCACTCAGCTTTCTTTACAGTCCAACCCTCACATCCATACATGACTGCTGGAAAAACCATAACCTTGACTAGATGGATCCTTGTTGGCAAAGTAATGTCTCTGCTTTTATTTAGTTATTTATTTATTTGTTAATTTATTTATTTTAGTTGGGGGCTAATTACTTTACAATATTGTAGTGGTTTTTGCCATACATTGACATGAATCAGCCATGGGTTTACATGTGTTCCCCATCCCGAACCCCCCTCCCACCTCCCTCCCCATCCCATCTCTCTGGGTCATCCCATTGCCCCAGCCCTGAGCATTTGTCTCATGCATCGAACCTGGAATGGTGTTCTGTTTCACATATGATAATATACATTTCAATGCTCTTCTCTCAGAACGTCCCACCCTCACCTTCTCCCTCAGAGTCCATAAGACTGTTCTATGCATCTGTGTCTCTTATTCTGTCTCGCATATAGGGTTATCGTTACCATCTTTCAAATTCCCACTACTGGGCATACACACCAAGGAAACCAGAATTGAAAGAGATACGTGCACCCCAATGTTCATCGCAGCACTGTTTACAATAGCCAGGACATGGAAGCAACCTAGATGTCCATCAGCAGACGAATGGATAAGGAAGCTGTGGTACATATACACAATGGAATACTACTCAGCCATTAAAAAAATACATTTGAATCAGTTCTATTGAGATGTCTCTGCTTTTTAATATGCTGTCTAGGTTGGTCATAACTTTCCTTCCAAGGACTAAGGGTCTTTTAATTAACTAGATATGAAATAAAATTAAAGAGAAATCTCTGTCATCACTATCCATATGATTTCTAACCTTCAGTCTTAGAAAGACATCTTGCCATTTCTAGCAACATAGATATCATGCTAAGTAAAATAAGCCATAGAAAGGAAAAAAAAAAAACCTCCATGATCTTACTTTTATATGGAATCTTTAAAATCTGTGTTGAATTCATAGAGGCAGAGAGTAGAATGGTGGCTACTAGGGGGTGGGGAGGTGGGGGAAATGTGGAGATGTTGTTCAACATCCAGTATTCTTGCCTGGAGAATCCCATGGACAGAGGAGCCTGGTGGGCTTCAGTCCATGGGGTCGCAGAGTCAAACATGACTGAGTGACTAAGCACAGAGCACAGAACAAGAATATAGATCTTAACTGTTCTTACCATCACCACCACCACAACCAAACAATGGTAATTATGTGAGATGAAGGATGTTAACAGATTTATTGTGGCAGTCATTTTGGAATATATATGTATGTCAAATCATCACATTGTTTGTACACCTTAAACTTATGAAATGCTATACTTCAGCTGTATTGCAACAAAACTGGAAAAAAAATAGACATTAGAGCAACTGGCTAGCTGTTATTTTTTTTAATATATAATTGTAAATCTTATTTCCTACTTTCCTCTTTACCCTGAAGGGTAGAGAAGGTAGATCAAATATTTAAACAGAAAAAAAAGGCATAAATAGACCAGATAAACACATGGGGAAATTTATATGTGTATGTGGAGAGAGGATCTTTCTAACCTGAAAAAAAAATCCATAATTGAAAATAACCAAAAAAAGGCAATTTTATTATATAAATCTTAAACATTTCTGCATGACAAAGATAATTATAACAGTCTAAAAAGCTGACACATTTGGGAAGAGAGATTTCTAACCTCTGGGCCAGAGAAGACACTGATTTTCTCATTATTGAAATAACTCATATAAATGAATAAATAAGAGAGAGAAAATCCAGGCAATAAAAATAGCCGAAAGGGGAGGGGGTGAAACAGATCGTATGAAAGGAGTTTAACAAATGTTAAACCATGTGTGTGTTCAGATAATTTCAACAGTACAAAATAAAATGACAAAATGCTATTTTCAAGTTATCAGACTAGAGAAGCTTAAAAAGTGGTTTGAGGGACATAGTTGGAAAGGATCAGGAGAAACAAGCACTCATATACTGTTGATAGAATCATAAATTGAGGCAAAGTATTTTGAAGGACAAGTTGCCATTATTAAAATTTTAAGCATATTATAACTTTGGACTTAGTGATTTGTCCTTTAAGTCTTTAGTATATAGATAACTTTGTGTATGGGATCAACTACATATGTAGAACTAAGCCTATTGCAGCATCCATGTTAGAAGGAGAAAATGACAAAATTTTAAATATCTTGTTGGTTTTGAACATCATGGTACATCTGCAATGCAATACTATGTATTTGCTTCTAACAGTGAAATTAAAAAGAAAGATGTGTAATATATATTGTAAAATGAAAAAGAAAGTTGCAGAACAATATGTGTAGTATGATACTTTTCCATATAGATATAAAAAAGCCTGACTTTCTATCTGTACATATTATTTCCAGATATGCAAAAAACTTAGCAGTTAGGGGAAAAAATAATAGAATTCATTTTTCCCTAGACTTGTGAACTCTATTTTGATAATTTGGATTACCCTTTGGCAATCCCACTTTATCTTAAAATGCTGGGGATTCCTAACAAGAACATCGTGCATGGTTACTTACAAAAGTACAGATAATTGTGATTAAAATTTCAAATAAATTAACTTTAAGTGCCATGAGAAGGCAACTAAGTACTTCTTTTCTGGGACTAGATATGCGATGCTTATCCTCAATCAACATAATTATGTCCTTTGATCCATATATTAGAACTTGTAAGACATACATTCGGTCATAACAACAGTGCATTATATTGTATAGTCATGAAACTCCGAGTATCAACGGGGCATAAATGATCAGAAATTTCAAAATCCTCTTCCTGGGCTGTCTAGAATCTTCATGATTGTTCTCCATTCTCTTTTCTGATTTTCCTTCCTGTTCCTTTTCATTGCTTTGCTAAGGTCAAGAATCTCCAAGCCTTTTGTGGACTGATTGCTCCTCCTATATTCTATTCCCTCGCACCCCAACTCACCCCAACGTGCCTTATAAAAGCATAGCTTGAGGGAGGAACAGCATAGTACGTTTCTGTTAAGAGCATGAACTATGGACCTACTTTCCAGTTTCATGACTCTGGATAAGTTGTTTAAACCATATGTGCTTCACTCACCCCACATCACAGAGTTATTAGAAGTAAATTACTTAAATTAAAAGGCTGATAACTAATCTGTAGGGCTTACAGCAGTTCCCTTGGCACATAGCTGGCATCATGTAAGAACTTGTTAAGTCAACAAATAAGTCCTATGTGGTTAGGCATAGACATGACCACCATCAGGAAACTTTTCTCACTTTCCTTTTAGTTTTTCTCCTCTCTGTGCATTGGCTTGACATTGTGTTTACTGGACCGCATTTTCTAAAAATTAATTTATTTTTGGCCCTGTGGAGAAGCATGCAGGATCTTAGTTCCCTGACCACTGATAGAACCTGTGCCCCTTTCAGTGGAAGCACTGCATCCTAACCACTGGGCAACCAGGCAGTTCGCCTGCACTGCATTTTAATTGTCAGTTGTTTTAGAGCTTGCCTGCTGAAGTGATCCACAGTGAAGATGTTCTTCAGTTGGTAAATGCAAGTTTTTTTAAGGCAGGTATTTTGTCTTTTTTGCCTTCCACCAAATCCCTGGTGCTTAGACAGGTGCCCAGGGCAGATGCATTTGACCAAATCAAAAAAAAAAAAAGCTCTCACTTCTTTTATATCCCCACCTATTATAGTGCTGTATAGGAGTATCAAGTAATAATAAAATTATTATTAGTAGTAATCACTACATTATAATGTGACACAGACCGAGTGCTACATGGCAGAAAGTGTGTTAAGTACTTTACATACAGAATTTTATTTGAGCCTCTTAACAACCCGGTAATGGAAGAGTTGTTAGTAGCCTAACTTTTGTAATGGAGAGAGTGAAGCTGAGCAAGACCCCCTTATACCTACTTATCATACAACCAGTAAGTCATAGGCTTGAAATCCTGGTGATCTGACTTCGGAGCTGCTCTCTTAACAAAACTGATAGTTGTTGAAGGTCACCTGTGCTATGTCACAGGTGGGGAACTTTGTCTCATAGGCATTCATTGTATGAAGGAAAAATGCAGTTTATGTAGATCCATATAAGCATAGAATTTCTTTCAGGTACCTCTCCCATTAAACTGAAACAGTGCAAGAAAGAAGGTGGGGAGAATTATCTCACATGATTGTCACACTAACCTGTGGATGCCCAGCTATCACCTCTGCTGTACTGATGAGTAAATCAGTTTCAGAGAGATCAATATGAAATGCTGAGCTTTTGAACACACCTCAGTATGACTCCATACACTAAACTATTTTTTGTTACTTGTACCACAGATATTTCTAAGGAAGTTAATTAAAAATAATACAGCATTGATGATGACATTTTAGAAACTATGATATTTAGGTAAGAGAAATACTTATACCAATAGGATTTTCCAAATGTGTAACATACCAGTTTTTTAGTAACCAGAGGTAAACCCCAGAGAAAATGATAGATGAAATAAGTCCATTGGTGATCCTGCCACATCTTTGCCCCCTTAACCTAGTAATCATTCCAGAACAGTTCTGGTGGAAATATTTTTATCCTTGTACCTTTGAGATTTTTGGTTTTAAGGGAGGCATGATATTTTCCAAAATGTACATTTGTTACTGAATTTTACTCCATAATTTTGTCCTTTCTAAAACAGCATATATTTTTGATAGCAATTTTTTTAGCATCTCTCACACAAGTATATTTTAAACTACAGTTATGTTGGTAGATTTTAGCTTTGTTTGTAGGACACTTTCTCTACCCAAATCATGACAATTTAGACCACCTGGTACACAGTTTATGACTTCATATCTGTACAGTAGCTGAAAATTCTGCAGCACATCTCTACATGGAATCAGAGATTTCCTTATGTAATTCATCCCTTTCCTACTCTTGAGTGTCTTGTTGTCCCCGAGAAGATTTTATCATAAGTTCCTCATTGCCTGTCAAGTGTATCACCTTATCATTTATGTGACTTACTGTAAGTTTATATACCCTAGCATATAAATTCATTTTACCTTGGCTTGTTTTTGTTTAAGTCCACATAAGATTGCTTTCCTTTGGAGAGTATGCTCTTTCTAAATATGCTTATCTGAGCAAAATGCACAATGACCTAGAAGCTAAGCCAAGTGTTAACAAAAGACAGAGTTTTGTCAAGTTGTCTTATGTTGATCAGCTTTTGGAACTGAGCTCCTTTAAAATTCATAGACATTTCAGTGTGAACACCCTAAGCTGCAAAGTCAGGAATTCCAATTTGGTAGTATTGGGAAACATGTCCTTGTAATTAGAATGAGACCAATGGTATAATGGCCATTCATGCCACTGCACTTGGTTCCTGGAGCTTTGGGTCAAAAAAAGCATACTATAAATCTAACACTTATATAAATAAGTAAACATCATGTTCAATGTACCAGGTATCTCCCAAGATCAAATTAGTATGCAAATACTGGCAGAAAATCTCCTACTGTCCACATACTGAGCTTATGCGACTTGTAATCAGTATGCAAGGTGTTAGTCACTCAGTCATGTCCAACTGTTTGTGACCCCATGGACTGTATCCCACCAGTCTTCTCTGTCCATGGGATTCTCCAGGCAGGAATACTGGAATGGGGTGCCATTTTCTTCTCCAGCGGACCTTGGTGACACAGGGATAGAACCCGGGTCTCCTGCGTTGCAGGCATATTCTTTACCATCTGAGCCAAACAACTCCATATTGTTCATCTCCAATAATGATTTTCATGTGAATCCATGTACAAATACAGACAGGACTGAACTTAGTGGAAAGGAAGTCTAACTATAGAGAAAGAATCCTCTGAAGTGCAAGAGTGTCCCCTCATTTGGGAATAACCACATATTCTCACTGCCAGGACACATTCTTTATCTCTTCTGTCTAAGAGAGAGGGATATATTTGCAAATGATCTGAAGAAAATGAGAACTGTAATGCAAATCAATTACTACTCACTAATAAAAATAATCCCATGAGCCAAAGGAATAACAGTCCAAGATTGGTCCCTCTAGTATAAATAATGTAGCCTAAATTGGAAATGGATTAAGTAGAAATGTCTGAGTATTTCAATAAAAGTAAATGTCACACACACACATATATAGAGATAGGGCCCAAGTATTCTGAAGATAAAAACTTGTAGTGTACAAAATCAAAAAAAACACATTATTTCCTGAAAATTACCTTCAGATACCATGCATGTATGCATGCTAAGTCACTTCAGTCGTGTCTGACTCTGTCCGACCCTATGGACAGCAGTCCACCAAGCTCCTCTGTCCATGGGATTCTCTAGGCAAGAATACCAGAGTGGGTTGCCATTGCCTTCTCAGATACCATAGAGCTTTGTTAAGTCAGACTCATTAGAGAGATGGCCAGTCTGAATTGCTGAAATCTCTTCAGTATTTAGAATTTATTTGTATAAATTTTATTGCTCTAAACTAATTTAAATAATAATCAGTAAAGCATAGTCTAGTGGAACATTTAGTGAGCTTGATTTTAATTAATAGATAAGGGTAATTTGTAACTGACTCATTGTTTGTCTTCAAGTTGATTTTGCTAATGTCTTTGGAAGCATTTGTTTCTACAAGCATTTTACTATTCTTCAACATTTTTCATTACATTTGCCAAACATTTTCTGCATAGAAAGTGCAAAAGGAGAGTTCAATCCACAATTCTTTGTTATTATAGAATTAAATAAGATTTGAATGATTTTTATTAAAAAATTCCTCATAATGGATTGATTACATGGAGGGAAAACTTTAAAAGTATTGGGAA
The DNA here is from genome assembly GCA_024291935.2 of Okapia johnstoni. Taxonomy (NCBI): domain Eukaryota; kingdom Metazoa; phylum Chordata; class Mammalia; order Artiodactyla; family Giraffidae; genus Okapia; species Okapia johnstoni. Next base: position 108,072,527 of record CM044305.1, read on the forward strand.
AAAAATTTAAAGAGCTTGAAATCTAACATAATTCTCCTTTACTCTCGCCAGACAATACAGACATAGCTGGTTGATTTGATCAAATTAAAATATTTTGTTAAAGCACTATAAAACAAACAAAAAACCCTTAGGCTATTTGATGGAATTGACTAGTTAATTTTTTTTTGTTTTGTTTCAAACTGGCTGATTCCATACCCTCAAAGTAGAGAAATAGCCCAAATGTATTTGATTCCTTTAAATATATATTTATTTGAACTAATATTTTTTAAGGGGTAATGTGTTTCCTCTTAAAAAAGATATTTTGAATGCTGAGATTATTCATCAGTCCTTGAGAAATTATTGAGGTCATTCTGTATGTTAAGGATAAAATTTTTAAGATGCTGCCTTTGCTTGCAGGTTGGTAACAGCGTAACATATTATATATTTAATAATAACAAATGATGTATGTAATTATATATAATTTGAGAAAAATACGAGTGAGTTTCATTCAGGCATTCTTCCATTCATCCATTCAACTGAACTAACATGATTTGAGGGCCTACTGTGCCAGGTTCTAAAGTGTAAATGTGCAGAACATCACTCTTTTGCCATCTAAGAGGAGATGTGACATGGAGAATCAGAGGCATCTGCTATACACACTATGATTTAACAAAAATAAAGGAAACAAACACCTTTTCTTCAAAGATATCCCAGGTAGGAGCTATGGCCTGGAATCATCTGTATAACTGTTTTAATACATGACTTTCCCCATGAGGACCCAGCAGAGGTTGTGCTTCTGGAGCATGGAATCAACTGAAAATTAAATTGGAGAAGTGAGCATTTGTTCAAGCACTGTTGACACCTCATCCAGGTGACTCAGACCCAAGCTCCTTCTGCCTTTCTAGAAGTCTCCATCCTCAGATCCTATTAGATAATTATTTTAGCACTCCATTCCACTTGACTTCAGTAGACATTACTGAAATATTCAGTTCCCATTCCTTTCTTTCCTGAGCTAACAAACTGATCAGAGACATGTGTTTGTCTGTTAGTTTTTCAAAATCAGGTTGAGGGGAAGATCTGTAGGAATTTTCCCACGTGCCTTCTCTACAGGTACCCTATATTTTCATTCCACATTTTCAGATTCGAGTTGACAGGAATAATTAATCATACAAAAAGGCAAGGTACTCAAATCCAACAAACATAATGTATGGTTCTCTTTGTGGTTTTAATGAATGCATCCTTAGTGTACCTTTCAAAGTACATATTCAGTGTGGTTCTGTGATAGTGAAGCCATACTCTCTTTTCTCTTTTCTTGTCATTGCTTCTGGTTAGTGTATTCTGGCTTGTTTATGGTCGATGCTTTCAAAGAAGCATGATTTATTGACTCCAGTGAGCTTGCTGAATATTTATTTATGTAAGTATAATTTAGTGTCTACAAAATAAAAAAACACCACCCCTTCACCATTTTGGCTATGGATTTTTAAAACAAATTTATACATTAATGGTATTATTTAAAAAAAAAGCTCTCCCACATTTTATCTAATTAGAAACCCTCTCAATTTCTGCTTCTTTTCTGTGCTCCCAGAGTATCTGTTCCTTAAGACCTGTATCACAATCATAGTCCTTGTCACACTCTATTATAATTTTATGCTTTCTTGTTTATTCCTTCACTGTGCTTGGAGTTCTCTACCCTAATGGCACTTAGTAGGTTCTTAGTAGGTATTTGCTGAGTGAGCAAATGATTAAATAATAGGTGTCTTTAATACCTGGATTGTGTTAGTTTTTCTTATTTTCAGTACCGTGTCTCTCTTAGGATGTTTGCATGCTAAGTCTCTTTATCTGTGTCCTACTCTTTGCAACCCCATGGACTGTAGCCTGCCAGGCTCCTCTGCTCATGGAATTCTCCAGGCAAGAAAACTAGAGTGGGTTGCCATTTCCTTCTCCAGGGGAGCTTCCTGACCCAGGAATCGAATCCCCATCTCTTATGTCTCCTGCATTGGTAGGCGATTCTTTACCACTAGCGCCATTTGGGATGTTGACTGTGCATAAATCCATACTGGATCCCTAAAATGATTGCATAAATATCAATACAGTGCACAAGGCCTACAAGTGATATCCATATGAGAAGATACAAACATAATCCATAAAACTGTGGACCCAATGGACTATTTTATAGACATTCATTTTATAGATGAGGGAACTAAGTTTCATAGGAAAATAATTTCCCAAGGTCATCAAACTATTTAGTGGTGGAGTCAGGTTTTCAGTCCAAATCTACTATATAGTATAAAAGGGAGAAGCCAAAAAGGGCTATGAAAATAATTTGAAGGTTAAAGGACATAGTTCAAATATGGGTTCAAGATGGGTTGGGATTGAACACATTCAAGGGGTAAATGATGACCCCTATCTCACCAAAACGAATTCAATAGGATAAAGGTATTGAATAAAATCAGTGAGCTGGGAAAGAGGCAGAGAGGAAAAGTAGACCAATCACCATGTTTCCAGGATTCCCAATTTAACATTTCCTAAAGTAAGAGTACATCTTATACTCAAAAGGATCTATGTGGGTCTTTAACCTGGCCAGTGACATTTTGAATTATATTGCTCCCTCCTTGATCTCTCCCACCCAATAAAAAGATGATTTATAAAGGGAAGAAAAATTGGTGAAACATTATATGTGATTGTGCTAAATTGAAGTCATTCTGTAGCACAGTTTAAGTATTTATTTTTCTGAAAAGACTCTTCTTCTTAAATACTTCTCATTTTATTATTTCCAGCCAGTGGAAATCTATCATGAGTATTTAAATCTCAAAGATGAGCTAGATTCTAAATCTGTACCTCATGTTTCTCAGCTGAGTCTCTTCTTCAAATTATATATGCATTTTCTGTATCTGTATTCTGATTCATTTTTCACACTTTCACAGTCTGGGATAGGAACCATACATTCGGTAGTTCTTGACCTATTTTTAAGTTCTGTCAAATTTTTTTTCAACTTTTGCCTCTGCCCAGGAGGAACAACCACTTTAGATTGAATCACATTACAATCATTTTTGTAAACTTAATGCAAATTGGGTCTCATACTATTTTTGTCTCTAATCAACTTAAAACTGAGTATTTTTTCCAGTAATTCTGCTATTATGAGCCTTCTTTCTAGATATATTTGCTCTTATTCTAAGGGCCTTGTCAGCTGTAATTCCAGAATATAGATAACTCTATAATCTCATGCTCAACAATTATTTCCAGCTTGTTCTTGACTAAAATCTTTGACAACATTTCTTCTCATGTTTTCAGCCATCAGTGGCCTCAAACTGTCCTGATGAAATGACTTCCAACCATTAAAGTTTACAAATTTTAAGTGATTTTCTTTTACCATCCAAATCGCTCGAGTTCCATAAGACTATAGGATGTGAAGTCGCTGAGTCATGTCTGACTCTTTGTGACCCTATGGACTGTAGCCTACCAGGCTTCTCTGTCCATAAGACTGTAGGGACCATCCAATTTGATATTCTATATCATGGCTAAGAATACTGATGCCCAAAGAGGTGAAATGATTTTTCCAAGGTCACATAAATTGGTAGTATCTGAGTCAATGCAAGGACTCAAGGCTCTTGATTTTTGTAAGAAGGCTTTTTCAACCCTACTGTAGTATGTTTATTTATATGACCAATGTCTTATTTTTCTTATGTTGTTTAAAGTTCCAAAATACTTGTAACATTGTGTTTATCTTAATCTTTGACTTGAATTTTTGTGAAAATAAAGATACTGTAATCTGTTCTTCTGCTTTTCATCCCAAATCATCCCCACCATCAATAAAAGATGTCTTCATTTCCACCTATAGCAGGAAGCCCATTAACATAGCATTTTAATTTGAATTAATGGTAACACTTAGAAAGGAACGCTGGATCAAATACTATAACTGATCTTCATTATAATTCCAGTACAGACTAGCAGATGTACAGTTACAGCCATGTTGTGTTATGAATATTTTGAAAAAGTAATTAAATGAGTGGCTCTGGATAAGACATTAGAACCAAGGTGATAAAGTCAATGATGCAAATTCAAACTGAAAAAAACAGTAACCCACAGTCAAAGTAATTCTTGTATTTAAATATTGTTACCCATTGATTTTGTCTTAATATTTTTACTTTCATAAATAGAGTGCTCCTAGTAATTCCAATAGGTGGCATACATTTCTACACTGTTTATGAATTAAGGCAAAAATCACATGCTGTTATAATGACATTTGGAGGCATTCAGAGAAGGGGTAGCATAAGAAATCTATGGTTTTAGAACATGGAAACCCTTGGGTTTCCTTTCAAAGAAAATGTGTAACCAACTTCAAAAGTGAGAATGGTTATGTACTCATGGTGCTAAAGAAAACCCCTGTGTTTCTGTTCAAGTGTGTATGTTCAAAGAGAATGGCATATTCCAAAGTAAAGCTGAGTATTGACTCATAGCTCCTGTGAAGTCCATCTGCTGTTTTTAAAGTCTACATGGAGTCCTTGAAGTGAACGTGAAGACAAACTCAACCAAGATGAGTAAAACTCTGTTCAGAAAAAGCAGAGTTACATATGCAATTATACACACACATGCACACACACACACACACACACACACACAAAACAAACATGGGGCTTCCCTGGTGGCTCAGTGATAAAGAATCCACCTTCCCTTGCAGGAGACATGGGTTTGATCCCTTGGTCAGGAAGATCTCCAGGAGAAGGAAATGGCAACCCACTCCAGTATTTTTTCTTGGGAAATCCCATGGACAGAGGAGCCTGGTGGGCTACAGTCCATGGAGTTGAAAAGAGTTGGACATGACTTAGCAATTAAACAACAACAACAGCAAAATGTATAAACAAAGCAGATTTATTTTTGTTTAAGTATTGACACATACATACTTTTTGGGATACTAAGTTGCCATTCTGCCAAAAAAACTCCAGTTTGCAACTGTTTTTTAAATCATTAAGGAGTGGTTCACAGGCAATAAGCAAAGAGTTTTGTAGAGCAAGAGTCACTGAAATCCCTTGCCTCTGATTTTTGTTTTTGATTTAAGAAGACCTGTACATATTCAAAAACAAGAATTGAGAAAATTACCTGGAAAAATTGATGCTCAGAGCACCTGTCCTTCAACTACATGGACAGGTCATAAGAGAATATTTCAAGGGGAAGGGAAGCTAAATTACTGAGATAATTGTTACTATTTCCCCACTCAGTTTTCATGTGTAAGCACAATATTTTGCAGTTTATATTGAAAATCTTTTTGGCCATTTGTTGATGTTGCTGATGAATTCTGGCTTCTTTTCATGGTCATTACTCAGATCTGAGAGCATATGTTTTAAAGTAAAAGCAAGACAAACTTGCAAACTAAAACAAAATGTTTGGAAGCGGGGACTTAGGATCAGAAACTCCATTAATGCCTTCAATCAATATAATGAAATTACCTGGGGAACTTGTTAAAAAATACAGATTACAAGGGCTTATTAGACTCTCTTGTTATGGGGCATAAGAATACTTATTTGTAACCAGCTCCCCAGGTGATTCAGATGTGTCTAGCTAGGCTGGCCAGCACTAGTGATGTTTGGGAACTACTGAAGAACATCATAGCAAATATTTAGCAAATGAGGTTCCCTTAGGAGATTTCTTATATGTTTCATAGTTTGAAATCATCTATTTTACCTGATTCTTTTACTGAGTGTATTTACACATCTTGTAAGGAGAGAACCATTTCCACTAAAATTTCCTGATCAGAGTAGTCCCCATGTGGTATTTTTATAGCAACACACCTGGAGAGATGGGTACAAGTCTATGCAAGCTACTATCTGGTAGACCTATTTGTGTGAAATTTTATTGGCAAGATGTCTCAGAAATATTGTTGTTTTAGTTGCTAAGTCACGTCTGACTCTTTGTGACTCCATGGAGTGTAGCCTGCGAAGTCACTCTGTCCATGGGATTTTTGAGGCAAGAATACAGGAGTGGGTTGCCTCTTCCTTCCCCAGGGATCTTCCCAACCCAGGGATTGAACCCATGTCTCCTGTATTTCAGGCAGATTCTTTACTGATGAGCCACCTAGGAACCCCTATTGGGTTGGCCAAAAGGTTCGTTTGAGTTTTTTGTAAGATATTATGGCAAAACCTGAGTGAAATTTTAGGCCAACCCAATAGCTAGTTAAGTATAGGCTGCTTTTGTAAAGACTAAACAAATATATTTTCCCATTTGTCACAACAACCAGCACTCACCAGAATAAATGTTAATATTTATGAAATCCCATATAACTAATCTGATACAGTTATTAAGAAGATGAAATTAACAAAATTGCCATAGTTGCTATGTATAGAATCAACGACTCAGATTCTTAGGCAATCATTACTGAAGAAAATTACAAATCCCTCTCAAACCAGTCGTGAAACTGAACTAGGAAAGTATCATATTGGAAATGATGAAAAAGTTACTTTTGTTTTTCAAATCCTAATGTATCTGAGTTATCTCACCTGCTTGACTTCACAGTATATTTGTACCATTTACACTTTGCCAAAGTAAGTACAAATGTTTTGCAGCAATGCGATGGTAAATGGAAACAACTATGTCTCTGGAGGAAAAACAAAACATGATTTGCACCATTTACCATTTTTAATGACATTTTCAGCTACCATAGCCAATGCCAAGCCACCAAATCGATATCACTGTATGTAGAGTTGGGAAGAAAAGCACAGTTGGCTCTCACAATGTGGCGTGACCTGGTTGTAGCACACCATTTGCTGTATAATTTTAGGCTACAGCTACCAAATGGTAAGCAAGGAACCATCCCTTTACTTCCTCATATTTTATCTCAGTTCAGTTCAGTTTAGTTGCTCAGTCATGTCTGACTCTCTGCAACCCCACGAATCGCAGCACACCAGGCCTCCCTGTCCATCACCAACTCCCAGAGGCCACCCAAACCCATGTCAATCAAGTTGGTGATGCCATCCAACCATCTCATCCTCAGTCGTCTCCTTCTCCTCCTGCCCCCAATCCTTCCCAGCATCAGTGTCTTTTCCAATGAGACAACTCTTCACATGAGGTGGCCAAAATATTGGAGTTTCAGCTTCAACATCAGTCCTTCCAATGAACACCCAGGACTGATCTCCTTTAGGATCGACTGGTTGGATCAACTTGCAGTCCAAGGGACTCTCAAGAGTCTTCTCCAACACCACAGTTCAAAAGCATCAATTCTTAGGCGCTCAGCCTTCTTCACCGTCCAAGTCTCACATCCATACATGACCACTGGGAAAACCATAACCTCGACTAGATGGACCTTTGTTGGCAAAGTAATGTCTCTGCTTTTAAATATGCTATCTAGGTTGGTCATTACCTTCCTTCCAAGGAGTAAGCATCTTTTAATTTCATGCAATCACCATCAGCAGTGATTTTGGAGCCCAAAAAATAAAGTCTGACACTGTTTCCACTGTTTCCCCATCTATTTCCCATAAAGTGATAGGACCAGATGCCATGATCTTAGTTTTCTGAACGTTGAGCTTTAAGCTAACTTTTTCACTCTCCTCTTTCACTTTCATCAAGAGACTCTTTAGTTCTTCACTTTCTCCCATAAGGGTGGTGTCATCTGCATATCTGAGGTTATTGATATTTTTCCTGGCAATCTTAATTCCAGCTTGTGTTTCTTCCAGCCCAGCGTTTCTCATGATGTACTCTGCATATAAGTTAAATAAGCAGGGTGACAATATACAGCCTTGACGTACTCCTTTTCCTATTTGGAACCAGTCTGTTTTTCCATGTCCAGTTCTAACTGTTGCTTCCTGACCTGCATACAGGATTCTCAAGAGACAGGTCAGATGGTCTGGTATTCCCATCTCTTTCAGAATTTTCCACAGTTTATTGTGATCCACACAGTCAAAGGCTTTGGTGTAGTCAATAAAGCAGAAATAGATGTTTTTCTGGAACTCTCTTGCTTTTTCAATGATCCAGTGAATGTTGGAAATTTGATCTCTGGTTCCTCTGCCTTTTCTAAAACCAGCTTGAACATCTGGAAGTTCACAGTTCACATATTGCTGAAGCCTGGCTTGGAGAATTTTGAGCATTACTTTACTAGCGTGTGAGATGAGTGCATTTGTGCGGTAGTTTGAGCATTCTTTGGCATTGCCTTTCTTTAAGATTGGAATGAAAACTGACCTTTTCCAGTCCTGTGGCCACTGCTGAGTTTTCCAGATTTGCTGGCATATTGAGTGCAGCACTTTCACAACATCATCTTTGAGGATTTGAAATAGCTCAACTGGAATTCCATCACCTCCACTAGCTTTGTTCATGGTAATGCTTTCTAAGGCCCACCTGACTTCGCATTCCAGGATGTCTGGCTGTAGGTGAGTGATCACACCATTGCGATTATCTGGAATGCCTATTTTTTTAAATTAATTAATTTATTTTAATTGGAGGCTAATTACTTTACAATATTGATTGTGGTGGTTTTTGCCATACATAGACATGAATTAGCCATGGCTGTACATGTGTCCACCCATCCCGAAACAACCCCCCCACCTACCTCCCTACCCCATCCCTCTGTGTTGTCCCAGAGCACCAGTTTTGGGTGCCCTGCTTAATGCATCGAATTTGCACTAGTCATCTGTTTTACATATGGTAATATGCATGTTTCAAGGCTATTCTGTTATATCGTCCCACCCTCACCTACTCCCACATATTCCAAAAGTCTGTTCTTTACATGTGTGTCTCTTTTACTGTCTTGAATACAGGGTCATCGTTACCATCTTTTTAAATTCCATCAGTTCAGTTCAGTCGCTCTGTCATGTCTGACTCTTTGCGACCCCGTGGACTGCAGCATGCCAGGCCTCCCTGTCCATCACCAACTCCCAGAGTTACTCAAACTCATGTCCATTGAGTCAGTGATGCCATCCAACCAGCTCATCCTCTGTTGTCCCCTTCTCCTCCCGCCTTCAATGTTTCCCAGCATCAGGGTCTTTTCAAATGAGTAAGCTCTGCATCAGGTGGCCAAAGTATTGGAGTTTCAGGTTCAACATCAGTCCTTCCTATGAATATTTAGGACTGATTTTTAGGATTGACTGGTTGGATCTCCTTGCAGTCCATATATATGCATTAATATACTGTATTGGTGTTTCTGGTTTACTTCTTTCTGTATAATAGGCTCCAGTTTCATCCACTTCATTAGAACTGAGTTAAAATGCATTTTTTTTAATAGCTGAATAATATTCCATTGTGTATATGTCCCACAACTTCCTTATCCATTTGTCTACTGATGGACATCTAGGTTGCTTCCATGTCCTGGCTATTATAAACAGTGCTGCAATGAACATTGGGATACACATGTCTTTTTCAATTCCTCCGTGTTTACACCCAGCAGTGGGATTGCTGGGTCATATGGCCATTCCATTTCCAGTTTTTAAGGTATCTCCACACTGTTCTCCATAGTGGCTGTAATAGTTTGCATTCCCACCAAAAGTGTAAGAGGGTTCTCTTTTCTCCACACCACCTCCAGCATTTATTGTGTGTAGACTTTCTGATGGCAGTCATTCTGACCAGCATCTGATGGTACCTCATTGTGTTTTTGATTTGCATTTCTCTGATAATGAGTGATGTTGGAGAGCTCCTATCTTTTATGGAGAAAATAAACAAGGACACAGACAAGTGTTATGTAATGAAATAAGTACTGTGAAGAGGATGAAGGGTAGTGAATGAGCACCAAAGAGGGACATCCAACCAAAGTTTGAGGAAGCTTCCCTGAGGAGGTGACATCTAAAGCAAATTTCATAGCATACACTTGTGGACCATACTTTGGAAACCTTACACTTATTGTGGGCTTCTCTTGTTGCTCAGATGGTAAAGAATATGCCTGCAATGTGGGAGACCCAGGATAGATTCCTGGGTAGAGAAGATCCCCTGGAGAAGGGATTGGCTACTCACTCCAGTGTTCTTGCCTGGAGAACTCCAATATCTATTATATATTGGGTTGGGGGCAGAAGAGTAGCTGAGTCTGGATGGATAGTCAAGGACCGAGTCTTAGAGGAATTTGAGTGGCATGATTAGGAGCTTGGATATTACACCTGTTGTTCATAGAAGACCACTGAAGGTTGGGGAATTAGTGGATACACAGCAGAAAATGCATTTAATGAGGAGGGGGATGGGCTGGAGGTAGAGAAAAGTCCTGTGCAAAACTCAAGGAACTCATATATTCCACATGGAGAGAGGCCTGTAAGCAGAGGGTTTACTTTGATGCATGACATTATGGGCTTGAATAAAGGTATGAACTTGGCTGTGGGTTATTTTTTTAGGTTCCTGTCATGTATGTGTAAGTAGGTTGTAAGCTTCTTGGGTTGAATATGAAAGTTTAGAATGTTACCAATTCCACAGATATCTCTGAAGTCATGTGGTGATATGCGTGTATGCTAGGTCGCCTCGGGAGTTTTTGACTCTGTGACACCATGGACTGTAGCCCGCCAGGCTCCTCTGTCCATGGGATTCTCCAGGCAAGAATACTGGTTTGCCATTCCTCCTCCAGGGGATCTTCCTTACCCAGGGATTGAACCCACATCTCTTATGTCTCCTGAATTGGCAGACGGGTTCTTGACCTCTAGTGCCACCTGGGAGGCCCATAGTGGTGTATAGAGAAGCAAATTATACACGCATTTTACTGTGTGTTTGTATTTCCACATGGAGTTTGAGTTTATGTGGAAATATTCCCCACCTGATCACTAAACTATAAGAAAAGGGAAAAAAAATTGTTTAGGTCTTTAACAAATGCATGCAAAATCAACACAAGCTGTAAATGCAATTTAAAACATCATATCACTTACTAGTATATAGAAAAGTTAGGTATCTAACTTTAACATTTACAAATTATTTATACATGTAGACCTCTTTCTTTGCTAGAGAGTGGTGAAAGATTTTGAATATTTGGACATTTTCTATTTATAAATGATAGTTGTACTATTTTAATAACATGGGGAAATCAATTTTGGTGACTTACTCTTACACATGTAACAATAGGCTATACAGGAAATGACCTTGGATTCGATTGTGATCTAAAGACTTGTGATGTTGTGTTATATTCTCCAGTCAACCTCTGATGTTTTAAATTTATTCTTCAACCTAAAATATTTGGTTAAAAGAAGAAAAGAGATTTAACATGCACAGGTAAGAGTTTGCTCTTTCTGTAGTTAGAATTATTTATTTAAAACTCAACTCCTGCAGCTCAATTACAGAAAAATAAACGACCCAATCAAAAAACGGGCCAAAGAACTAAACAGACATTTCTCCAAAGAAGACATACAGATGACTAACAAACACATGAAAAGATGCTCAACATCACTCACTATCAGAGAAATGCAAATCAAAACCACAATGAGGTACCATTTCACACCAGTCAGAATGGCTGCTATCAAAAAGTCTACAAGCAATAAATGCTGGAGAGGGTGTGGAGAAAAGGGAACCCTCTTACACTGTTGGTGGGAATGCAAACTAGTACAGCCACTATGAAGAACAGTGTGGAGATTCCTTAAAAAACTGGGAATAGAACTGCCATACAACCCAGCAATCCCACTTCTGGGCATACACACCGAGGAAACCAGAATTGAAAGAGACGCGTGTACCCCAATGTTCATCGCAGCACTGTTTACAATAGCCAGGACATGGAAGCAACCTAGATGTCCATCAGCAGACGAATGGATAAGGAAGCTCTGGTACATATACACAATGGAATATTACTCAGCCATTAAAAAGAATATATTTGAATCAGTTCTATTGAGATGGATGAAACTGGAGCCCATTATACAGAGTGAAGTAAGCCAGAAAGAAAAACACCAATACAGTATACTAAGGCATATATATGGAATTTGAAAGACGGTAACAATAACCCTATATGCGAGACAGAATAAGATACACAGATGCATAGAACAGTCTTATGGACTCTGAGGGAGAAGGTGAGGGTGGGACATTCTGAGAGAATAGCATTGAAACATGTATATTATCATATGTGAAACAGAACACCATTCCAGGTTCGATGCATGAGACAAATGCTCAGGGCTGGGGCAATGGGATGACCCAGAGGGATGGGATGGGGAGGGAGGTGGGAGGGGTTTCAGGATGGGGAACACATGTAAACCCATGGCTGATTCATGTCGATGTATGGCAAAAACCGCTACAATATTGTAAAGTAATTAGCCCCCAACTAAAATAAATAAATTTATTTAAAAAAAAAAAACTAAAATGGTAAGCATAGTCTGCACTGCACTGCAGTAACAATGTTAACAATCTTTATGCTTTAACACAAGGGCTTATATTTGGCTCACCCTACATGCCCCACAGAAATAGGCAATGAGACAAGGTAATGATGGTAGGTTCACAGCTCAATGGATGTGTGATGCTACCAGTTCGATTGTTGGCTACCAGAGCACCAGTGTCAGGGCAAAAGGCATGGAGACTTTCGCCTAATCTTAAGTGCCTTGGAGGGGAAGTGATACAAAATTGTTTCCACTCACATTTCATGAGCTAGAATTAATCACGTGTTTCCACCCAGCTGCAAAGTAGAGTGGGAATTCAGTTATTCCTGTGCCCAGAAAGTAGAGAGAAATTGGATATGGGTCAATGCTGGACTACCTGTCTTAGAGAATAAAGAACTAATATGTTAAATATATGGAATCAGGACAGGAAAAGCTCAAGAATTACACTCAAATTTCTTTCAGAGTCTGTATTCTCTCACTCCAAGAACTGTGTCTTCCGTGATTTTGTATCTTGAGTGAATATGACAATGCCTGAGTACCTAGGCATTCAATAAAATTTCTGTTGAATGATTGATTTCCCTAGAATGTATAGAAAAGTGAAAGTTAGAATTGCTTGAATTCTAAGGGGTAATTGAACCCAAACCACATGCACACACACAAAACCCACTAGATTCATTAGATAAATAAAAGGATATAACCAGTTAATCATAAATGAACTGATAGAAATCAGTTTGATATAATCTACAAGTTCAACATAAGTTCTTTCTTCCTGAGTGGAAAGACATGTCTAGTTAAAGTCAGATGATGAAACTGAGCCAAAATAGCCAATCAAGGAATCCTGTCAGCATCCCACTTCGGCCTACCAAAAGCTCCATCACACGAGCTGCTAATGTGGTAAAACCTCCATCTGTGCTGTTTTAGTATCCACAAAACATAACCAGAGAGCTGAGAAACACCTTAGCAAGTATTTGGTCTAGGGATGGTTGGTAACTGGAAGAGCTCCACTCCCAAGGCAGACATTTTGCTTGCTCTTTTTATAAGTTTGTAAGTGAGCTGAGGGCCATGCAGATAATTTGCTATATATATAAAATGCCTTACACTGTAAGGTACTGTACTATGAACTTTATATGAATTATCAAATGCATTCTTTACAGCAAGTCTACAAAGTAGGTGATATTGTTCTCTTCATTTTACAGGTGATGGAACAGAGGCTTAGAGAGGTTAAGTAACATGCTAATGGTAACACATTTGGTAACTAGAAAACTTTGCTTCCAAATTCAGTGCTCTTAACCTCTGTTCTCGGTCATTGGGATATAATGGAGTTACTACAGGCTACAGCGACAGTGTTGAACCAAGACACCCAGAATCTTTCTGAACACTGTGACACAAGTAATTATGTCCAGCCAATGGTGATTGTCAAGGAATTTGAAACTTATTTCCCTTATCAACTGCCTTAATCACATGAGGTGTTTAGAATTCAGGAGCCAACTGGCAGAGTAGAAAGACCTTGAGCTCACCTCCTCACAATATCACACATAAATCTCAACTAACTGTTGAACAACCCTCATTGGAAAAGACTGGAACCTACCAAAAAGACCTTCTACAACTAAAGACATGAAGAAGAAGGCACAGTGAGATGGTAGGAGTTATTCACTTGCAATATAATCAAATTCCTCCATTCACATGAGAAAACTGAGGTCCAAGAGAAAGAAGATGTCCAAGGTTACCTTCAGGGAGATAGTGTCAGACCTTGGAGTGGAAGAACCCAGCTATCCTGACTTGGAACCCCAGGTTCATATACCAGGATATCTACCAAGATCTCTGCTCCAGCAAGGGCAGCAGCTAAGAAATCAGGGACCCTTGGTTTCTTTCTGACAATGGACCCACAAGAGAACAAGCCTTAGAGCACAGTGTACTCCAGCACTTCTAGAAGATTCGATGGACACTTTGTCACTATTTGCCATAGCATTTAGTCATACAGATTAGGTGTGCTTGGGGTTGTGCAGAATTTCATGGAAGGATCAGTGACTGTTCTAGTTTGATTACCCCCAACTAGGCTAAATCACGCCTGTTACTTCCTGTCACTGATGAAGCTGACTCACAGAGAAGGAAATCCAGAGAGGCACAGAAAGGATAATGCTACACAAGAGGAAGAGAGAATTAGAAAAGGGGAGAAAAAATGGAAAAAAGATATGATTATAAAACATTTGTTATGCTGATGAGTAGAGCGAGGCTGTGCACACATTCTTATGGCTGTTCCCACACTCCAGTTACTTGTGTCCTTAAATTGAACACATAGACAAAATATCTCACTTCAGCATGAAGACTGTGGCTTCTTCAGTGCTTTTTGGCCCAAGATCTCCTCAATTCTTTGTTTTGCATGGCCTGGATTTCACCTTTTCCACTTAGCCATTCTCCAGCTGGTGAAGTCAGTGTCTAGGGTATCCTGGAGTGTACAGCAAGGACCCTCGAAGGCGAGCTGAGTGTCTGCCGTCTATCTCAGCCCACAGCTGTGGTGAGTCTTGTGATGATTTTCAATGCACCCTCCAGCTCAGAGATGAGAGCCTGTTTTGGATGAGGGTTTCAGGGTTGTTGGATCACTCGAACATTTTCAAGAAAACTCTTTGAATTTCGAGAACACGATGGGTTACAAGAAGTAAGGGCTCTGGCTGTCTTCACAGGAACTTTCCTTACAATTCATTTTCTGTTCATGCATGGTGTGCATCACGCTCTTCATATTGTGAAGAAAGCAACAAGAAAAGGACCTCATTTTCCTGCATCTCATTGTGTTAGCCGAACAGCAACGTTGAATGAAAGATGGAAATTAGTGAGGGAAATTCTACATTATCCTTAAGAGCATTTGATAGAACATCATATTCTATGTAATTTAAATAGCCGAATAGAGCAAGCAGAGTTTAATTAAAGGCAGACTATGGGCTACAAACTTCTGACAATGATTTGAAAGGGTGCTTAAAAATATCTTCACTTGACTCATTTTAATTCTTTTTAAGGCCCCAGTATTATTACTCTGAGTATCTACCATCCCCAAATTAAGAGAGTTGTAGATGTCAGCCTTGGCAAAAGACAGCTCACTGTGTGAGTTTCAAAACTAACATTTGTGATCGACTGTTAGTAATACTTTACTGTGCTTGTGTCAGACAGGGTGTCAGGGAGGGGTGTGTGTGTGTGTGTGCGCATGAGATGGGTGTCAGGGAGGGGTGTGTATGTGAGAGATGCGGTGTCAGGGAGGAGTGTGTGTTTGTGTGTGAGATGGAGTGTCAGGGAGGGGTGTGTGTATGAGAGATGGGGTGCCAGGGAGGAGTGTGTGTTTGTGTGAGAGATATGGTGTCAGGGAAGGGTGTGTGTGTGTGAGAGATGGGGTGTCTGGGAGGGGTGTGTGTGTATGTGTGTTTTCATGGAGAGCACAACCTTCTGAGAGACAAGACCTGAGTGAATTCGCTACAGTCAGTGTCTGACCTTCAGCCTCAGCATCAGAGATTCTCTTGTTTCTATACTCCCATGGAAGTACAGTCCATCTGAATATGTGTTAATATCTTCAGTCAAGTTTGAAGGCCTGGCAGTTAGATTCACCTGAAGATGATGAATCACTTCTTTGAATGCTATTGGTATAAAAATGAAGAGGCTCAGATTAAGGTACATGTGGGGATCCTGGTTTACATGAAGTTTAATCACATATATTCTGGAAAAAAGGAGAAAAAGCACAGAAAATGCCTTGTCTAACAAAAGCTACCAATTGGGTCCAAACTCAAGGAATAGCGGATTGTATTACCCATATTTCTGAGGCTGACCCTTCAAGATTAATCCCTGCTTATGGCTGGACCCTCTTGGATCACTGACATTCTGGAAAGCGCCTGTTTAGGATTAATGATGCTGATGCTCGAACTCTGTGGCACTGCCAGCTCAGCCTGGTCCTCACACTGTTATCTTATGCTCCAGCTTCAGTACTTTGATCCATGTTGTATATCCCTGTTTATGTATTTCTGCTCGTTTCCTTCCCCACTAGCCTCAGAGGATTTATGGTCAGGGATTAGGGTTCTGCTTTGTCCCCACTCAATCCCTCTAGGAGTGTTGTTGTTGTTGTTCTATTGCTCAGTCGTGTCCGACTCTTAGTGACACCATGACCTACAGCACACCAGGCTTCTGTGTCCTTCACTATATTCTGCAGCTTGCTCAAACTCATGTCCATTGAGTCAGTGATGCCATCCAACCATCTCATCCTGTCACCCCCTGAGAGTGTAGCTGCTGCAGCTCAGTCCCATGGCTCAGTACTGGCTGCCTAGTGCTAGACTTCCCTGTGCTGACTGACTGTCTTGACTAGATCCCTGCTTAGAGCTGATGGCTAGACCCTCTTGGTACATTCCTTAGGAGGAGAGGCATGTATACACTTGACCCCTAGGCAGAATTGGCAACAACAGCAACAACCTGGGACTCCTGGTAACATTTATGGATTTCATGGATAAACCCAAAATCTTGTTTAATTTTCTAGATAAAAATCATAGCTGACTTAAGGAAGTGATTCAGATGGCTATAAGATACCAATCTGCAGCAATCAAAGCTCTGAGAGTAGAATTTTATTTACATATTTATAAGAATAAAGGACTCTGATTTTGTAATTTTACCCTCACAAATATCCTTCATGTGTGAGGAAGGAAAAAAGGCATTTTTGATATGCACAACTGTAGGCTTTAGAGAACCACTCCAGCTTAATCAAAAATGAATCAGAAAAAAACTCAAGTTGGGGAAAGATTAAATATATAAAGAACAATGGTGACAATAAAACATATTTAAAATTGAATAGTTATTGCTAATAGACATATGAATTATAATAAAAATGATGAGTAGTATCTTAAAATAGAAAATAAATTCTGTAAAAAATAGTAGCTTAGAACTCAACATTTCCAATCTGTGAAACCAAAGATAGGAGTTCAGGAAAGAATAAAAATAGCAGTGGGCCTCAACTCAGTGCATTGTGGCTACATGATGATTCTTCAGTTTTTGTAGATTGATATGTCAATATTCATTTCAAGTAAATGTTTTCCAAATTTTAGGGTACAGAATTATGTAGTACCTCTTTGAAATAAGTGCCAACAAAAAGAATATAAAAAATGCATTCAGAAAAAGATGAAAAGATAACAAAAAACAAGTTAGAAAATAAAAAGTAAAATTTTAGAAATAAGACCAGATATGATGGTAATTATAATAAATGTGAAATGATGAAATTTATTTGTTAAAAGAAAGTTGTGATAAGTGTACTGCTCACAAGGAAAACATCTATATTAAATTATATAGAAATATTAAAAACAAAGAAATGATTTAACATACATTAGGAAAATGCAAATCAGAAAGTAGGGCAAGCAATATTAATATAAGATACAATGAAATTTTAAGCCAATAGTGTTATGCTCAGAACAACACAGGAGTAAAAATACACAAGGTAAAAGCCTTTAAAAATCACGAATTTGATTAAAAACACAATTGTATTGAAATATGTTAACACAATAAGTAGGACAAAGTCAATAATGATACAGAAGATTTAGCTAAGCATAAAAGAAGTTGATTTAACAGATATTAGAACAATTTTCCTAAAAACAAATAACATATATTTTCCCATATGTCTATGGAACTTAAATGAATCATATTCTTGAACTAAGAAAAAAGTTTAATAGATTCGAAAGAGTCTAAATTTATAGGCCTCATTTTCAGGCCATAATGCATTACTAGAAATCAAGAACAAACAAGAAAAACCTATGTGTGTGTGTGTGTGTGTGTGTGTGTGTGTGTGTGTGTGTGTGTGTGTGTGTGCGCGCGCGCGCGCGCGCGCGCACGCATGTATGTGAATGTGTGTTATAGCAGTTTGAGAAAATAGGAACCATTATAGAATAATGGTGGAACATTATTATTTTGACAACAATAACCAATAAAGGAGAATTAAAAGCCCTAGGGGGGAAAAAAGCCCTAGGAAACAATAGGAACAAACTCTTATATAAGAAAGTCACAGTCCAAATGTAAAGCAAATGAAAATGGAGAAAGATTTTCAGTAACTGGTAGAATATAATAAAAGAATCCATCTGACTTACATAGGGAAAATACTGTCTTTTAAACAACTTTCTTATTTTTGTATAGTTTCAAATTTACAGAATAGTTCCAAGAATACTGAAATTTTTTATCTTCTCTTCAGATTGCCAACTGTTTATCTTATATTTATTGCCTCCTTTCTTCTGCTTACTTTGGGTTTATTTTTTTCTTCTTTATCTAATTCCTTAATGTAAAAGTTGATGTTTTTGAATTAAAATCTTCCTTCCTAACATAGGTATTTAGATTTATAAATTTCCCCCTACCCTACTGCTTTATCAGCAGCATCCCACATGTATGGTGTCTTTATTCAGTTCAAAATGCTTTCTCATTCCTATTTTGATCTCTTTTCACCCATGACTTATTTGGAAATGTAGTATTTAACATCTAAATATTACAGATTTTCCTGATATTTTTCTGTAATTGACTTATGATTCAATTATAGCCAGACCACAGAGTGTACTTTTCATGGTTTGAATGCTTTCAAATTTATTGACAGTTGTTTTATGACCCAAAACATGGTCTAGTATTTTTTCAAAGCATGTGTATTTTTCTGTTGTTGGGTAGAGTATTCTAAACTATCAGTTAGGTCAAGGAGGTTGATAGTGTTTTTCAAGTCTTCTATTTCCTTCATGATATTCTGTTTACTCTTACTGAAAGAAGGTTGTTGCAATCTCCCATTGTGATTGTGAATTTATTATTTCTTCCAGTTCTATCAATTTTTGCCCCGTATATTTTGAAACTTTGTTTATCCTCTCAATGAATCTTCTTTCTCTAGTGATTTATTTGTTTTTTAATATTTATTTATTTGGCTGCACTTGGTCTTAGTTGCAGCACATGGAATCTCCAATCTTCTTTACGGCATGCGAACTCTTAGTTGTGGCATTGGGATCTTGTTCCCTGACCAGGGATTGAACCCAGGACCTTGCATTGGGAACGTGGAGTCTTGGCCACAGGACAACCAGGGAAGTCCTTCTCTGGTGACTTAAAATGCTGTTACCTATGTCACTGATTTTCAAAGTCTGGTTATATTGTGCTTTGGTTTTCTTCCTTCAAGCTCCTGTTTAGATTTTATAGAGTGTTGTTGTTGTTGTTGTTGCTGGGATTATAATGTTGATCAACTCTGAAAAATTTCAGCCTTAATTTTTCAAATCTTATATTATTTTATTTTTAACTTGAATTTCACATATGTTAGGCTACTTTTTGTTGTCTCATAGGTCGCTGATGATGTGGGTTTTTTCCCATTTCTTTTTCTCTATGTATTTTGTTTTGAGAAGTTTCTGCTGCTATGTTATCAATTCATTAACGTTTTCAACTGCAGTGTTTTCACTGAACTCTATCTCATCATTGTGCAAACTCCAAAAGTCTCCTTCAATTCTGAAACTTCCATAAACTGTTTTCACTAAACCAGGGTAATGTGAGCTATTTTCTTATCTTTTATCTCTGTGAATCAATAAATAGTATGTTTGTGTTACTTGCTCAGTCGTGTCTGACTCTTTTTGTGACCCCATGGACTGTAGCCTACCAGGCTCCTCTATCCATGGAATTCTCCAGGCAAGAATACTGGAATGGTGTATTAAAGTTGATAAATAATGATACAATATATCTGTTTCTCTGCTTCTAGAAAATTACCTGACAAATATTTGGTGGTTCACATATTTGGTGAATTAATGAATGAAAGTAGGATGGAAGTGTTAAGGGTCAGTTAAGGTGGATATTTCTCTTCATAAGTTCTTCCTTATTATTTGCCTTTTAAAATGTGATCACATTCATATATTACTTAGAAAAATTATATAGGAAAAGTTAAGTTGTTTAACTCTCAGTTTAACTACAGACAAAATACATCTACATAATTAATATCTGTCAGAAAATTTAACTGGAATGTTGAATGCATTCTTCAGAAAGAGGCATTCTGTTGTTTAAGCAATGGGGCTGATTATTTTAGATTCTTTAAATCCTATTGCTGCATTAGGCAAAATTAGTTAAGTACCTGAAACTCTATATCAGAAATCTTTAATGCATGGTCCATGGAAAATTGTGTAAATGTTAACTGCCCCACAAGTGATTAGTGGTTTTAAAGGAAAAATAAATAAACTAAAAATTTAAAAGAAAGATTAATTTCACAGAAGTTCCCTTCCAAATTGCAGTGTTACTAGATTATTTTTAATTTTTCACATGTACCAAAAGATTGCATTGATCTGTTAATCTCAATGGCCCTTCACTGAACAGTCCCTTGGTTAATGAACTTGAGTGTCATTAACAAAACATTTTGCAATCTATATCATGTGCACAATAAAAAAACAAATTCTAAATGTATTAGAACAAAGAATTCAATAAATTCTTACTAAGTAAAGACACCCATGTTACTAGCACCTATTTACATTACCACCAGCATCCCATAAACCTCACTGAAGCCACTTCCAACTATTCCTAAAAAGATAATTGCTCTCTCACATGTATTAGAAAAGATATTTTTTAACCTTTATGTAAATAGAAATATATATGTAAATATATACAAAGAAATATATATGTAAATAGAAATAGATAGCATCACTGACTCAATGGACATGAATTTGAGCAAACTCTGTGAGATAGTGAAGGAGAGGGAAGCCTGGCATGCTGTAGTCCATGGGTTTGCAAAGAGATGGACACAAATTAGCAACTGAACAACAATAAATAGAAATATACTGCCATGGCATTTAAATATTATTTCTAGTTTGCTATATATGCCTTTTTCCTTGCAAATAATCCATCAAGATATATCCCCAAGTCACACAAAAAATGGATCAATGACTGCAAATTGTGTACTAAAGTATATAAGTAGCAATGAAAATGGTAATGTAAATAGTACAGTTCAGAATAACATCACAAACATAGCTAGAAAATTGGACTCTAGTAAGAATAGGAAACATTTATCTGTGAATTTAAGAAAGAAAAATTAAATCTGTGAAATCTGGTGGTTTTACTAAAGCACCAAGAAAGGAAAACTGGATTGGAAAACAGTGAAAGAAATATTTGAAAAATTAGATTTCGTTCAACCAGTGGTGAATTTTCTCCTAGTTACAGCAATTCGCTGTAACAAATTTTGCTAAACTGTAGCCTAAAGCCATCAACAATTTATTATTTCAAAGCAAAATATAATGATGTCACTGGTAAACCAATCTTTTCCCAACCGAAAATGACATAAATGTATCCAGAAAGATATGGATAAATTAATTACTTAAATCAGAGAAGATACAAGAATACACGGGCATCCTTCAACATCATATTCATCATGACAAAATAGTTACAATGAGATACAGTTAACACTGAAGAAAGTTATTAAACTCAGATATAGATGTCTCTTATGAAACTGGGCATTGTTCTTCTGCTATAAATGGCTAGAAAAGTGGGCAAAGCGTTTCAAATGACTGTTTTCAAACATTGTGCAAAAGACAGCACAGGAGTATGAGTCTTCAGAGAAAGGAAACAGACAAGTTGAATCTTTAATTTTCCATGAATTTCTATCTGGAGACAATTTTAAATCTATTACATAGGAATGGGAAACTCAAGAAACAGAGACCTAGCTGAGTTGAGGAAACAACTTGAGCTTTTCAAGGACACTGAGGTTGCTGGAGTTGTGGGAAATTCTAGAAAATAAAGAACTATGCAAGAAAGGGGCTTCCCTGGTGGCTCAGTGGTAAAGAATGTGGCTGCAACGCAGGAGTCACAGGTTCAATTCCTGGGTTGGGAAGGTCCCTTGGAGAAGGAAATGGCACCCTACTCCAGTATTCTTACCGAGAGAATCCCGTGGACAGAAAAGCCTGGTGGGCTACAGTCCGTAGGGTCGCAAAGTAGACATGACCGAAGCAACTTAGCATGCAAGAAAGAGGGCTAGAAAGGTATTTTTGTTGTTGTTTAGTTGCTAAGTCGGGTCTTAAGTGGGCTTGCCTGGTGGCTCAGATGGTAAAGAATCTGCCTGCAGTGTGGGAGACCTGGGTTTGATCCCTGGGTTGGGAAGATCCCCTGGATGAGGGCATGGCAACTCACCCCAATATTCTTGCCTGGAGAGTCCCCATGGACAGAAGAGCCTGGTGGGCTACAGTCTGTGGGGTCGCAAAGAGTCTGACGTGACTGAGCGACTAAGCACAGCACAGACCCTCTCTAGCAATTCTGAAGAGCAAGACTTGAAAGGATCCTGCTTGTCTACAAGTAACTTAACTGCTTTCCAAACCAGATTTCAGCACACTTTACAAAAAGAAAAAATACCTTAATAATTAAAAATTAAATTTCACAAAATTCAACCTTCCAAAAAAATGGTTAGATATGGGACAAAGCAGGAAATATTAATCATAACTTCGAGAAAAAATAAAGGCATCAGAAACTGATCTAACATTGGTAGAGAAGATGAAATTATCCAACAAGAACTAGAAAACAGCTCATTGAAATGTGCTCAAAGAATGAAAGGAAAATGTAAACAAAACCAAGAAAGAATTAAAAAGATATTTTAAAATCCCTAACTAGAACTTCTAGAGCTGGAAATTGCAATATCAGAAATGGAAGTGTTTGAGAGAAGATTTTATACTTCAGAAGGAAATATCAGTGAATTAGAAGGTACAGCAATAAGGAACTTCCCTGGTGGTCCAGTGGTTAGGACTCTGTGCTTCCACTGCAGGGGGCAGAGATTCCATCCCTCTTCATATAACTAAGATCCTACATGCCATATGGTAGAGCAAAAAAAAAAAAGTTACAGCAGTGGGAATTAGCCAAAGTAAATACAGAGAATGGAAGACAAAAGAATGAACACTGTCTTCGTTGACTTGTGGAAAAATATCAAACAATCTAATGTGTAACTATGGTCCCCAAAGGGGAAAATATTGAATAACTGTTGCCTGAAATTTTTCAAAATTTGATGATAACTAAATATCTGAACCAGAGATCAAATTGCCAACATCTGCTGGATCATCAAAAAAGCAAGAGAGTTCCAGAAAAACATCTATTTCTGCTTTATTGACTATGCGAAAGTCTTTGACTATGTGGATCACAATAAACTGTGGAAAATTCTGAAAGAGATGGGAATGCCAGACCACCTGACCTGTCTCTTGAGAAACTTGTATGCAGGTCAGGAAGCAACAGTTAGAACTGGACATGGAAGAACAGACTGGTTCCAAACAGGAAAAGGAGTATGTCAAGGCTGTATATCTTCACCCTGCTTATTTAACTTATATGCAGAGTACATCATGAGAAACGCTGGGCTGGACGAAGCACAAGCTGGAATCAAGATTTCTGGGAGAAATATCAATAACCTCAGATATGCAGATGACACCACCCTTATGGCAGAAAGTGAAGAACTAAAGAGCCTCTTGATGAAAGTGAAAGAGGAGAGTGAAAAAGTTGGCTTAAAGCTCAACATTCAGAAAACTAAGATCATGGCATCCGGTCCCATCACTTCATGGCAGATAGATGGGGAAACAGTGGAAACAGTGGCATACTTTATTTTCTTGGGCTCCAAAATCACTGCAGATGGTGATTGCAGCCATGAAATTAAAAGACGCTTACTCCTTGCAAGGAAAGTTATGATCAACCTAGACAGCATATTAAAAGCAGAGATATCACTTTGCCAACAAAGGTCCATCTAGTCAAGGCTATGGTTTCTCCAGTAGTCATGTATGGATGTGAGAGTTGGACTATAAGGAAAGCTGAGGACTGAGGAATTGATGCTTTTGAACTGTGGTGTTGAAGACTCTTGAGAGTCCCTTGGACTGCAAGGAGATCCAACCAGTCCATCCTAAAGGAGATCAGTCCTGAGTGTCATTGGAAGGACTGATGTTGAAGCTGAAACTCCAGTACTTTGGCCACCTGATGTGAAGAGCCAACTCATTAGAAAAGACTTTGATGCTGGGAAAGATTGAAGGCAGGAGGAGAAGGGGGCGACAGAGGATGAGATGGTTGGATGGCATCACTGCCTCAATGGACATGAATTTGGGTAAACTCTGGAAGTTGGTGATGGACAGGGAGGCCTGGCATGCTGCGGTCCATGGTGTCGCAAAGAATTGGACATGACTGAGTGACTGAACTGAACTGAAATATCTGAAAATGCAAGAGGCTCAAAAACATCCAAATGGAATAAAATAAAGAAAATCATGTCAATGTACATCTTAATTAAAGCTGAAAAATTAGGACATTATGAAAAAAATTGAAACAAGTCAGAGGAAAAAAAATCAAATTGTATAAGACTGGCTATAGTGTTCTCACCACAGAGATGAGTGACATTTTTAAAGTACTAAGAAACAAGCGTCTGGTGACCAATATTCTATATCAAGGAAAATATATTTCAGATGAATGTTAAATACAACATTCTCAGAATATCTACAGGAGAAAAAACTTATCTCCAGCAGGCCTACACTACAAGGAATGATAAGAGGAATTTCTTCAGGCAGAAGGAAAATAATACCACATGGAAAATTGGATCTCTTTCTAAAGAGATGAAAAGTACTATTAATGGTAAATATGTAGGTAAAATAAATATTTTCCTAAGTTTAATTTTGTATTTTATAACTGACATGAAAACAAAAAATAATAACATTGTATCCTTGTATTTTTAGCAAGTAAACAGTATGACAGCAATAGTAGAAAGGATGAGAATGGGGAAATGAAAGTGAAAGTCACTCAGTGGTGTCCGGCTCCTTGCGAACCCATGAACTATATGGTCCATAGAATTCTTCAGGCCAGAATAGTGGAGTGGGTAGCCTTTCCTTCTTCAGAGGATCTTCCCAACCCAGGGATGGAACCCAGGTTTCCCTCATTGCAGGCGGATTCTTTACCAGCTGACCCACCCGGGAAGCCCAAGAATACTGGAGTGGGTAGCTTATCCCTTCTCCAGCAGATCTTCCTGACCCAGAAATCGAACTGGTGTCTCCTGCATTGCTGGCAGATTCTTTACCAACTGAGCTATTTTTAAGATCCTACATTATCTGTGAAATTGTGTATAACTATTTGAAGGTAGAAAGTGATAACTTACAGAAAACTAAACCTTTTGCAACTTATTTTAAAACAGTAAACCAAAAAGGTACAGACTAAAAACTAAAACAAAAAAAGTACAATGTTAATGATTCCAATTATACATAGTAAAAAAGTAGACATCTGAGTGAAATGTGATAGAGACCATGATAATCAGCAGCACACAAAGTGGAAGAATAAATACCTATCAAACATGAAAATAGGTTTCTTTAAACTTTGCTTTACTGATATGTGAAATATGAATCAGCTTCCTGCATATGTGACATATATACACCTGGAAGAGATGCTAGATGACATTCTGTTCTACTTATCACTGAAAATCCAGAAAAAAACCCCACTGAAGAACTACGGAAGACGAAAATTTAAATTCTCATTTAGTCAATGATTAAAACTAAAAAGGCTGCACTACAAATATCCCTGAACGGGCACCAGCTCTCTGTGCAGCATGTCACAGCTTGCTATGAAAATAAAGAAGTAGCACTTGAATGTTATTCTATAAAGTACTTTAATCACAGAAAACACTTAATGACATACCTTGTTCCATTGCACTTCGCTTTACTGTGCTTCAGATATAAATTGAAGATTTTGTAGCAATCCTGTGGTGGAGCAAGTCTATCAGCATCATCACATTTTGGTAATTCTCACCATATTTCAATATTTTCCATTATTATTATATTTGTTGTGGTGATCTGTGATCAGTGACCTTTAATGTTACTATTGTCATTGTCTTGGGGCTGCCGTGAACCATGCCTGTATAAGACAGTGAACGTATTTGATAAATGCTGTGTGTGTCCTGACTGCTCTATCAGTCAGCTGGTCCCCCATCTCTCTGCTTCTCCTCAGGCCTCCTTATCCCCTGAGACACAACAATATTGAAATCAGGCCAATGCATAATTCTACAGTGATCTCTGTAAGTGTTCAAGTAAATGGAGTAGTTGCATGTCTCTCATTTTAAATCAAAAGCTAGAAATAATTAAGCTTAGTGGAGAAGGTATGTTGAAAGCTTAGATAGACCAAACCTAGGCCTCTTGCAGGAAATGGTTAGCCAAGTTGTGAATGAAAGGAGGGAAATTAAAAGTGCTACTCCAGTGAACACATGAATGATTCGAAAGTGAAATAGCCTTATTGCTGATATGCAGAATGTTTAGTCTGGATAGAAGTTCAAACTAGCACTACATTCCCTTAAACCAGAGCCTAATCCAGAGCTAAACCCTAACTCTCTTCAATTCTGTGAAGGCTGAGAGATGTGAGGAAGCTGCAGCAGAAAAGTGTGAATCTGGTAGGCATTGGCCCATGAGGTTTGAAGAAGCCCATGGATCAAGAGGTAATTTTGTAAGACTATAGCTGCCATACATTGTAATTCCTTTGATAGATTTGGGCAAAGTAAATTGAAAACTTTTTGGAAAGGATTAACCATTCTAGATGCCATTAAGAACATTTGTGACTCATAGGAAGAGGTCAAAATGTCACAGGAGTTTGGATGAACTTGATTCAAACCCTCCTTGATGTCTGAGGGATTCAAGACTTCAATGGAGGGAGTAACTGCAGATGTGATGGAAATAGAGTGAAAACTAGGATTAGAAGTGGGGCCTGAATATGTGACTAAAATGCTGCAATCTCATGATAAAATTCCAACAGTTGAGGAGTTGCTTCATATGGATGAATGAAGAAAGGGGTTTCTGGAGATGAAATCTATTCCTGGTGAAGATGCTGTGGAGACTGTTGAAACAGAGGATTTAGAATGTTACATCAGTTTAGTTGATAAAGCAGTGGCATAGTCAAAGCTATGGTTTTTCTAGTAGTCATGTATGGATGTGAGAGTTGGACCATAAAGAAGGCTGAGTGCTGAAGAATTGATGCTTTCAAACTGTGATGCTGAAGAAGACTCTTGAGAGTCCCCTGGGCAGCCAGCAAATCAAAACAGTCAATCCTAAAGGAAATCAGTCCTGAATATTCACTGGAAGGACTGATGCTGAAGCTGAAGCTCCAATACTCTGGTCACCTGATGTGAAGAGCCAAGTCATTGGAAATGACCCTGATGATGGGAAATATTGAGGGCATGAGGAGAAAGGGACAACAGAAGATGAGATGGTTGGATGGCATCACTGACTCAATGGACATGAGTTTGAGCAAACTCTGGGAGGTAGTGAAGGACAGGCAAGCCTGACATGCTGCAGTCCGTGGAGTTGCAAAGAGTCAGACATGACTGAGAGATTGAACAACAGCAAATCTGTGGCAGGGTTTGAGAGGACTGACTCCAATTTTGAAAGAAGTTTTATTGCAGATAAAATGCTATCTTACAGCATTGCATGCTACAGGTAAATTTTCATGAGAGGAAGAGTCAACTGATGTGGCAAACTTCACTGTTGTCTCCTTTTACAAAATTGTCATAGCTACCCCACAGCCTTTGTAACTACCACCCTGATTAGTTAGCAGCCATCAATGAGGCAAAACCCTTTACCAGCAAAAAAATTATGACTCCATGAAGGCTCAGATGATGGTTACCATTTTTTAATAATAAAGTATTTTTTTAAATTGAGATATGTACAGTGTTCTTTTTAGACATAATACTATTGCATACCTGTTATAATAGACTATAGTACTGAGTGAATGTAACTTTTACATGCAATGGGAAATTTTAAAATTTGTGTGATTCACTTTATTGCAATATTTGCTTTATTGCAATGGTTTGGAACCATACCTGAACTATCTCTGTGGTTTACCTTTATACCTCCTAAAGCTGACTTGGTGAAAATTTTGTAAGTGATCAAATGGTGGACATTGAATGCATTTTTTTGAATGCTCGTACAGAAATGGTCCAAAAATAATACCTTATGTAGCAAAGTATGATTGCTCTTGAGAACACATATGTATTATATGAGTTTTTAAGGGAAAAATAAGGTAAAATTGCCTTCATAATAGAAGAGTGATATATGCAAGTATCTTGAACAGCCTAAACCTATGATTTCATGGATAAAATATCATTATTTACAATACTGTGGATAACCTATCAAAATGTTTGAAATGCAAATGGATTACAAAAATATTCCCCCCAATTTGGCTGTTTCTCCAAATCTAAAGATCTTCCTCAATTCATTGGAGAGAGAAACCAATGACATATCATTAGGCATAGTCAAAACCCACACTTAAATGCTTTAATAGAACATGTAGAATATTTTTCAGAGCCAAATGAAACCAGAATCTATTCTCTGACAAGTTGAAAAATCCAGTGTTTCAGCTGTTGAGTGCAATGTGCTTGTCAACTTTGCATCTGATGGTTCACTGATAATAGTTTTTATTGAAGCTTGTCTCCCTAATTTCTGGGTCCTCACTTCATCATAATATCCCTATCAGCCTGAAAGAGCTATGAAATACTTGCTGCCATTACCAGCAACCTATAATTGTGAGCTAGGACTTTCTAATTTTAAATCAGTAAACAGTAAAAAAAGAAACTGACGATGTAGCTCAGTGTATCCACAGGTCAGATATAGATTTCTGGTTAAAGAGCTACATTTGTAGACTATAGACTAAAATAGTGTTATTTATTTTATAAAGTGGGAATACATATGATCAGAATGGATTAATTACTGTCATTATGTACATCAAGGGGGCAAGAACGGTTGTATGCTGATAAGGTTTGAGATTATTTTCTATAGTTTTCTACAGTTCATGAGAAATATGACAGTCGTTTGCATAAGCAGAGATTTAGTTAAATGGGTTGATATAAGGGATAGGAGTTTAGTGCATGGGAAAAGGTGATGCCAAAGTAAGAAGAGGGATCAAAATAAGGTCTATGTTTTGGCTTTTGTAAAAAGTTTTGTCTTTTTGCTGTGACTGGGAGCACAAGAAAAAGAACAATTTGACAAGGACATTCTGTTTTATTATTTGTGTCTAAGGACTGTGAACATTCAATAGGGAAATAACCAAAGGAAGTTGTTTGTATGAGGCTGGTATAGAGGAGAGTGATTTTGATTGGACATTAACATTTTGAGACCATCAGAATATATCTGCTGATTAGAACCATAGCTTTGAGAACATCATCCAGGAAGCTGTGAGTTTCGCAGTAATCAAAGTGGACCCTAGATTTGGATTGGTTGAGAAATGGCAAATGTATTGAAACAGTGAGTATGGACCTCTTTTTAGAGAGGTTTGTGCTTAAGAGGGAGGCAATTAGGGCTGACTGAGGCAGTGAGGTCAAGAGGAAAACTCTCAAAAAACAAAAGCAGCTAAAAATCAAGAATATGTACTTGTTGATGGGAACAATTTGGTATAGAAGGAAAGGTTGAAACACGGGAACAATGAAAAGCTGGGCGAGTGTGCAATCACAAGCATATGTTGAGTGATATAATTTAGATGGGAGGAGGTATACCACTTCAATTCTAACTGGAAGGAAAGAAGAAAAAGTGAGTGTGGATGTTGGTAGGGTTGTAGGAGGTAAATTGATCTGCTCAGAAATGCATGGGATAGATTTGTGACATGAAGTTTTGGGAAAGTGGGAAAGATTTGAGGTTGTCATGCTAGAGAAAGGAGATCAAGTTGATTAGGGAAAGCTTAGTAGGACTCGTACATAGTGTGTTGGCCCTAATTGAGATTAATAACCACTAATTTTAGAGTGTTACCATCAGCCCTATTTTGTTGCTTTTTAAAGTTTGGTGGTAAGAGCAGAGGTGAAACTTACGCTCATACAATTTGGGATATTGTCAGCTATATGTGAAGCAAGGGAGATAAAATAGTGGAAGTTATAGACAATACCAGTTCTATAATGTAAGGATTCAGTTAAGGGATAGAGAAAAAGTTGAGGGGTTACTAAGAGTTTGAAGTGCTTATAAACTCAAACAGCAGTAGAAAGAAATGAATATAAATGGACATGTGAGGGGAATGGCTTTGGAGGTGGAATATTTCTGAGTTATGATCCTGGTATGTGTACAAGTTGGCTGAAGGAGACTGTAGGAGGAATATGTTGGATGTCAAGAAAATGAGAGACCAGAGTGTTGAGCAGCTCATCTGCGGGAACAGGACGATAACAAGGCTTGAGATAAATAAAGACCTGTTTTTCAGGTGCCTCTGCCTTGAATGAATAATTGGAGGGGGTTGGGTTTGGATACAGTGATGAAAAGTGAGAGAAGATGGCCAAGCCAGAGATTGATAAAATTTGACTTAATTAAAATTAAGAACTTCTGTTCATCAAAAAACACCCTAAGACATGAAAAGGCAAGCCACAGACTGGGACAAGGTAAATATAACACATACATTGGAGGAAGGAAACAAATCCAGAATCCACACAGAGTTTACACATATCAATGAAAGATAACTCAATAAAGAATGAAAAGAATACAGGTGCTTCACAAGAAAGGATATCCAAATGGTCAGAAGACATATGAAAATATGCTCAACATTATTGCTCATTAGAAAAATGCAACTTAAAATCACAATGAGATATTGCTATATATCTGTTAGAATGGCTGAAATTAAAATGACTAACAATAACAGTAGTGGATGAGAATACTGAATAACTGGAAATCTCATATATTGTTGGTGGGAATGTGAAATTGCACTTTAGAAAATAGATTGGCAATAAAGATACATCTACTCTAAGGCCTAACAGTCATATTCTGAGTATATGCCTAAGAAAATGAATGTAAAGTCCCCAAAAAGAACATGTACAAGCTTATTAATGGTATATTTATTTTTAATAGCTGTGAAATGTAAATAATTCAAATGCCTATCAACAGTAGCATCTATAAATACTGTTACATTCATACAATGAGAAACAACAGTACGAAGTAATGAATTATTGCTATATATTACAACATGGGTGAAACTTACAAACATAAAGTCCAGAAAAATAGTCAGACAGATAGAAACTAGTCTATTATAAAGACATAGGCAAAAATAATCTCTGGTGATCAAAGTCAGAATAGTGGCTGCCTTAACAGGAAAAAGAAGGAGATATAATTGACTGGAATGTGGCATGAAAGAACCTTTCAGCATGTTAGAAATGTCTTATTGCTCGATCTTGTTGGTTATGTGGGTGTATAAATAAATATGTAAAAATCTATCAAGCTATACATTAAGATTTGTGCATTTTATTGTTTGCCTTTTATACCCATATAAAAGTGTTATGAGAACTTTCAAAAACTTGTCCCCACGCATCACTAGAATTCCACATGAATATAAGATCCATGAACCTAGGGACCTTATTAACAAAATGAAATGTCAGTCTTATTAACAAAATGAAAGAAAAATATGATAGTGAATGAATAAATAAATTTTGAAAGCTGGATCAAGGGAGAGGAAGCTCAGGTTATGATGTTGGGAAGATTCAATAGGATAGATGGATGGCCTCTGAACTATTGTTTGTCAACTCTAGAGTGTAGTTGAATTCCTTTGAGGGATGACTGGACTCCATCCCAAGAAATTTTGATTTAGTAGTTCTGGGAATGGGGGTTGAGGTTTTAACAAGCGCCCCAAATAATTCTGATGTAGATATTTCCAGGTTCACCCACTGAGAATGATTTTTCTAAATGTTTATGTTTTGGAAAGAATCAAAAGAAATCATGGAGGAATGACTGCATCCTCCAAAAAAAAGGGTTATGCTTAATACTAGAGCTGGGCACTCCTTTCTCTGCAGATTTTCAGACATGACCTCTGACATGAAGCCCTTTCCCCTTTGGTAACTGTAAGTTTGATTCGAAGATCTGTGAGTCTGTTTCTGTCTTGTAAATAAGTTCATTTGTTCTCACTTTTTAATTTGTGTTACTCTTGTTTGCTTGTATGACCAACTTGGCCTCTAAACTGTGAAATACTGTGAAGCAGTGGTAAAGAATCCATCTACTAGCGCAAGAGAGGCGGGTTCAGTCCCTGGGTTGGGAAGGTCCCCTGGAGAAGGGAACGGCTGCTCGCTCCAGTATTCCTGCCTGGAGAATTCCATGGACAGAGGAGCCTGGCGGGCTACAGTCCATGAGGTCGCAAAGAGTCAGACATGACTGAGGACACATACGCACGCACACACGCACGCACGGTGATGGCAGAGGCTGTGTCACATTCTCCCAGCATTCCATGTGCCTAGTTTGGAGCATTGCACATATTAGTGCCCAGCTAGTTTTTGTTTGATGAACAAATGTCTGAATTTCATTGAGGCCAGAATTCAAGGAAACGTGGAGCACTGAACATAAGTTTTGGGAAACAATGTGGGCATGCCAAGATGCATGTGAGCACAGGAATGAGGAGACAGGATGACCTTGGCAAGCTGTGGAGCTGAAGTTCACAGGGCCAAGCATGGAACATGCTGATACCTAATAATTCTGTCACATCAAAGAAATTCATCTTTGCATATGTTTACGAGATGTTTTTATGAAGATGTGGAATTATGATGGAGGCCACATTTGGGTTTGTTATACTTTGGCATTGAGCGTAATAACCATCTCAGGGCAAAATGCTTATTTCCTACGAGTGATTAATTAGGCATTATACAACTATGTGTTGTCAGTATCAAGTGTTTTCTGTCATCAGATTTCAAAAGAACTTTTTATCTTGTTTCTGCATGGGAATAAGGAAATTCAATAACCATGAATATTTCAAAGTGCTTATAATTAAAACTTCATGTGCTTGGCACAAAAACATGTTTCAGAGATTGAGCCAATTGTTTGCTGATTCTGCTGTTGATCTGTACCCGTGCATGCTAACAGCTGGCTAGCAACACTGCATGGCTTTGCTTCTCAGCCACCATGGAAGTAATGAAATATCTCCTTTTTGGGAGAACATCATTAATATTCAAGACGGAGTCAAATGCTCATGTGGTGTTTTCGATTAAGCTTTCCATGTGGGGCTTAAATAAGCTCACCTGGAGCCTGGTGGGCATGACTGAGTGACTGAGTGCACACACACAGAAGAGGGAGCTAGACAAACACTTATCACCTTAAGCCACTGAAATAGAATATAGCCGACTAGTACTGAAGAGCAACATGGTGACCTGTTCCTTTCCAGGTGAACCTATGGGGAGGCCAAGGTGTGCAGGGTCCCTAGAGATGGGGTTGGCGTCCTTGGATAAGGCTAGGCTAGGATGAAGGTGAAAGTTGCTCAGTCGTCTCCTACTCTTTGTGATCTCATGGGCTATACAGTCCGTGGAATTCTCCAGGCCAGAATACTGGAGTGGATAGCCTTTCCCTTCTCCAGGGGATTTCGCAACCCAGGGATCAAACCCAGGTCTCCCGCATTGCAGGCAGATTCTTTACCAGCCACCAGGGAGGCCCAGGCTATGATGGTGGTGAGCAATAACACTGGGGTCTGTAACCAAAAGATTAAATGCTAGAGAGCATGTCCCAACTCAATAGCGTCAAAGTCAAGGTAGACAATCCCAAACTGTCTCCACTCTGGGGTCCTGCATTAACAGAAAAATGCAGCTCATACCCCAAACAAGGCAGAGAGAAAAATAGAAAAGTGATAAGAAAGAAGTACAAAGGTAAATAGATATGTGGTTCCCCTTTAGGCATCTCCCAGGTGGAACACAAGCACCCTGGGTGGCTCTCTGTGTCATTGTTGAAGGGCAAGTTTCAATCATTTAAAAGAGACAGCTGGAACAGACAGGGACCACCTCCCTTCTACTGGGAGGTGCAGTAAAAGACTAGATTCACAGGTAATGTTCGAAGTGCCCTGCTAGAACCTCGTGTCTACTCACAGAACTCCACTCTGTTGTTCAAAATACTGACCACAGAGAGTAGGAAAGCAACTGAGCCTCATTTATTTCATCATCAAAATGTTCAAGAAACACAGACCTGAGCTATGATAATTACCACATAAGCAGATGGGAAAACTAATGCTTGGGAGAAAGTGGGAGCAATGGGACCATTTCCATGCTTCCCCTTGTCTTATGAGTCTCTGACTTGGCTCGGTTTGCTGCTTTCTCTGAGTCGGCCTCTATGATCTCATTCATTACACGCTTACTGTCGAGTGATCAATTTCAAACTATTTCTTTTCTATCCTCACTCTCTCTCTGTTGATTACAAAGCTTCATTTCTGGAGAGCAGCTTTCATTAAATCATCCTTAATAACAGTGAGCCAAGGCCCATTCAATTTACATTGTGATACACGGTTCCTTTATTGTTTCTTCTTCAATTTATAATTATTTTCTTTGGGCATTGAAGGCTAAGGGTAAAGTGCAGTGGTCTATGCAATTGTCTCTAATTCCTAATATACTAAGGTCTAGGGATACACTGATGTGGTAGCAAACGAATTATCATAATTATGCTAAGTACTCTACCAAAGTGTCAAGCCGTGACTTTCCCAGCCCTACTCAGCTACAGATGCTATTTCATCAAACTATAGGCTTTGTGCCACCCAGATCATGGGCCAATATTGCAGTATTGGTCCAAACTGGCAGGATATTAGGAACCCTACTCATGTCAGAGGCTGGAGTCTGGAACTATTCTTGCTGTTCTGAGCACCCAAATGTCCACCTCACCATAAATATGGGGCATCCACTGCAGATCCTTCATAACTAGGTAATCCCTCTGGAG
Source organism: Okapia johnstoni (assembly GCA_024291935.2). Classification (NCBI taxonomy): domain Eukaryota; kingdom Metazoa; phylum Chordata; class Mammalia; order Artiodactyla; family Giraffidae; genus Okapia; species Okapia johnstoni. Next base: position 108,107,355 of record CM044305.1, read on the forward strand.
CTGTGCTCCAAACCCCCTCTCCACTTGGATGGGATCCTTGTTCTCTACTTGATCTTTGCCAATCCCTCTGGTCATCTACTAGCTGGACTCTGTCTTCAGTTCTCAGGTGCTAGCTCGGATCCTGTGCCAAACATTACTCAGCACTAAGACATTGCCTTCTATCTGAATGCAGAATATGTCCTGGGGGATCGTCTTCTTGTGCCCTACCTGGTATATTAAAAGCACTGTCAGTATAATCACTGGCTCTCATTACCCCTGCTTACCATATTCACTGAACACTGCATTCCTCGGAGCCCAGCATTAAAGTTGGATCAATCTCTGTAAGCCTAGCCCAGGTCACCAATAGCAGCTTCTTCCAAGCTAGCATGTGAGGCAGTTGGACTGTGTCTTGGGGGTTGTAGTAGAACTTCAGGGAAAAATAGAACCAGAGAAGGGAGACTCCTCTCTTGTGTGCATCAGAAGACAAAGATAGCATTTTCACCAAGGTGAACAGCAGGAACAAGCTCAGTGCAGCTGAGGGGTTGTCATTCTCTAACTCTCCCATCCCCAGCCCCACTTGGTTGCTCCTCTAATACTTCCAGCTGGTAGGTTTAACCCCAGCAAATCTCTGAGTGTCTAGTGAACTAACCTGGCAGGATGTCAGGAATCTCACCTCTACAGATGGGTAGGATCTAGACTCAGTATTGCTGTCTTATTTGTGGTACCTCGTATGTCTTTGGGTACATGTACACCCATGGCTTCATAGCCATTCCCTTTCTCTTTCCTTTAGGCCCAGCCCATACCACAGTGTTCCTTCTTTGTTTTGAAAAATCTATACACCAAATCCCTAGAAACCTGTGCAGAACCCTGATGCACTATTACTTTCATGTGAGCCAACTTCCCCTGAAGGGTTGGATCTAGTTTCCTTCATGTCTAATTCTCAATCAGATGGACCCCCACCTCCAGCATGCATACTGGTCTGATTCTCTATACCTCAAAATGCCTGTTGCCATGTCCTACACATCATGGAATGTAGCCTGCCAGACTCCTCTGTCCATGGGATTCTCCAGGCAAGAATACTGGAGCGGGTTGTTATTTCATTCTCCAATATCAGGCCTTACTGACTATCAACAGTGATCACTTCTGACTGAATTAATCACGCCCCCTTGCATGTTGTGGTTTGGATGCTCTAACCATATCAGTGGCCAGCTCTGGAGCCAAACTCTCCTTTCCCATGAGTCTGTTATTTTCATAACTCTATGATATATATATATATATATATATATATATTTACTCTAGGATATATATATATATATACTCTAGGATATATATATATATACAGGGTCCCTCCTGCCAAGATAGGATAGTCTCTGGTTATAGCAGACACTATCCATGCATGAAAACCCCTACCCCGTATACTTGTTAAAACATGATCTGAAAAATGAGGAATTTACCAGTGTATGTATTCAGGGAGGAGGAGAAGTGGGCGACAGAGGATGAGATGGTTGGATGGCATCACCGACTCAATGGACATGAATTTCAGCAAACTCTGGGAGATAGAGAAGGACAGGGAATCCTGGCTTGCTGCAGTCCATGGGGTTGCAAAGAGTCTGATATGAGTGAGTGAGTAAACAACAACATATATTTGTGTGTGTGTGTGTGTGTGTGTGTGTATATATATATATATATATGTATATATATATATATATATATATATATATATATATATATATATATATATATTTTATCCTTGCCTGTGTTTGGACTTTGTCACTGCATGCGGGCTTTCTCTAGTTCTGGAGAGCAGTGGCTTCTCTTGTTGCTGAAAACAGGCTCTAGTGTGTGCAGGCTCAGTATTTGTGGCACAAGGGGTTAGTTGCCTTGCAACATGTGGGATCCTCCCTGACTAGGGATTGAACCCATGTCCCCTGCGTTGGCGGGCAGATTCTTAACCAGTGGACCACCACGGAAGTCCCAGCACATATATATTGATGCAGTCTGAACAGTGTTTTACTGTCCTTGCTTTTTTCTTTCTCTTTTTAAATATCATTCAGAAAGGCTTCCTTTCCTTTCACTGTGGGCTCCACCACTCCTTATTGTCTTATAACTGGCCTGTTTAGCTCATTTAGCATATCTGCCTAGACTCTAAATGCATTTAAGCTTGTAAAAAACATAGCTACAGTAAGTGTAAGAATGAAAGGCTGAAATGAGCCTCTGTGAAAAGAGCAATTTCAAATGGAAGGGAATCAAACTTTAGTATTTATAAATTTTTCAAGTATTTATGATTACAAATTGGCTTAATGTAACACAGCATGCTGGCAATAATGTATTCAATATTATATAGAATTAGCAAATCATGTGTTTGAATTGTAAGACTATAACAGAGGAAAAAACTTCAATAGCAGAGTGCAAGAAGAATTTTAAGAGACAACTTTCGAGGGAGTAAAATGATCAAGGTAGATGATTCTGTTCAGGAAACATAATGTAAAATACAAAGTCAAGAGAACAGAAATAGACTCACAGATGTAGAAAACAAATTTATAGTTACCAGGATGGAGAGGGATAAATTGGGAGATTGGGATTGACATATACACAGTACTGTGCATAAAATAGACAGCTAATAGGTATCTCTGTATAGCACAGGGAACTCTACTCAATCCTCTGTAATGACCTATATGGAAAAAGAATCTAAAAAAAAAGAGTGGATATATGTATATGCATAACTGATTAACTTTGCTGTACACCTGAAAGTGACACAAACATTGTAAATCAACTATATTCAAGTAAAATTAAAAAAAAAAGAAACAATACTTTGAATAAGTTGCTTGGCCTCTCTGTGTCTCAATTCTTGGAACTATTGTGGTGCATAGTAGGTAGTCTTGAAATGTCCACATTTTGTTAAAACTCAAATTTGACACTTGAAAGAAAATCAGAACTATACATGTCTCCTTTCACTCTCTTTGTAAATGACATCCTTCACTCCATGTCTTTAAGCTGCCCATCATACCCATACTATGATGTGACTTCTTGTTGCAGAGACAGGTGGCTTCTAGAAGGAGCCTGAAAATTTGCTTCAGATTAGTATCTGTATTAACAGACACCTAGGACGAGAAGGGGAAATCTAGTGCGAACCTGATAGGGGTGGAAATGCCCAATCAACTCAGAAGCAGGACTAAATTGAAGCTTGGTAGCCTCTGGGCATAAACTTTAAAATTGAATAATTAAAATTCAATCATTTTCTGTCAGATATATTAAGAAAAGTAGTAGATAACTGAAAGAGATCATAATTGAGCTGTATGTATACACAGGGCTATTGGACCAACATTTTAGGCTTAATTAACCAGTCAGTTCTTGTTTTTCTGCATACATTGGTTGTTCTGAGTTACTGAGTTGGTCATGGCAGTCAAAAAAGTCTTCAAGTCACAATTAAGCCCTTGCTATTTTTCCCTGAGTAATTGACTGGCTGCTTTGGAGACATGGTCTCAGAGGGATTTAGTATAAGTGAAAAGGAAGTGAAAAATGATAGCAACTGCCATTTATTGAGCTCCTGTGATTTGCCAGTCTCCTGACATGCATCTTCTCTTAGTGCTCAGATCAATCATATGAGGCAGGTCTTATTAGCATCTTATTTTTATAGAGGAGGAAAGTGAGGCACAGAGAGGTGAAAGAAGTTTCCTGTTGTCACTACAGCTGCAAAGAGGTAGATGCAGAATTGGAACCCAGGTCTACCTGACTCAGAAATGCATGCTCTAGTACTGTGCTGAGCTTCCTGTCACTTGAAGCCATTTTTGTGTCACTTGTTATCTATCTACCTTAAGGGGGAGAAGAGGGTGACAGAGGATGAGATGGTTGGATGGCATCATCAACTCAATGGACATGAGTTTGAGCAAACTCATGGTGAAGGACCGGGAAGCCTGGCGTGCTGCAGTCCATGGGGTCACAGAGAGTCAGACACGACTGAGCAACTGAACAACAACTGTCCCCCCAAATTTGTTATTTGCCTCTAATGTACTTGGTTGTAGTTTTTGTTGTGTTTTCTCTCTGAATATGCCGGTTGATGGATGAATATGTGTGTTGCATTAAAACAACAGCCACCACAGAAATAACAATAACCCCCATCACTAGTATTTATTGAATACCATGCGTCAGTCATAGTTCTAACTTGTGCATATAAACGATTGCATCCTCACTACAACACTCCAAAGAAAGTCCTAGAAGCATCTTCAGCTTACAGAGGAAATAATGAGCACAGAGAAGCTAAGGAGTACTTGCATTAAGTTAGGGGTTACTAAACCTGCCTGTGGCCTGTATTTGTACCACCTGTAGCTAAGAATGGTTTTGATGTATTTAATGGGTTGGAGAAAATAAAGCAAAGAAAAGTATGTGACAAAAAGAACTATGTTCCCCACAAAGCCTAAAATATTACTTTCCCTTAGAGAAAAAGTCTTCCAATCCCTGGTATAGAGTCTAAGTCATGTGGATAGTAAATAGTAAAATCAAGGCATATTCTTTTTTTTTAAAGTTGAAGTATAGCTGATTTACAATATTATATTGGTTTCATATGTTTAGCATTGTGATTCAGTATTTTTGCAGATTATAGTTCATTATAGGTTAGTTCCCTATAAGATAATGGCTATAGTTCCCTGTGCTATACAGTAGATCCCTGTTGTTTATCTATTTTTATATATAGTAGTTTGTATATGTTAATCACCAACTACTTATTTATGCTCCTCTGCTGTCCCCTTTGGCAACCATAAGTATGTTTTCTATATCTGTGAGTCTATTTTGTTGTGTAAGTAAGTTCATTTGTGTCATATTTTAAATTGCAGAAATAAGTGATGTCGTATGATGTTTGTCTTTCCCTGTCTGACTTACTTCACTTAGTATCACAATCTCCAGGTCCATCCATGTTGCTGCAAACAGCATCATTTCATTTCCTTTTTTATGACTGAGTAATATTCCGTTGTATATGCGTAACACATCTTTTTAAGCCAATCATCTGTTCATGGACATTTAGGTTTCTTCTATGTGTTAGTTATTGTGAATAGTGTTCCTATGAACAGTAGGGTCCTTTTGAATCCCAAGATGCAAGCATAGCTCCTATTAGAGTGTTTCACCTTCCAGTTTAACAACAATGACAAAAATGTTAGGTATCCGAAGCTTTTACTTATTTAGTATTTACTTCCTTTCAGACACATAAGGATGGATTTCATGTAATATATGGTTTAATTTGCTACGCAGAACACTCTATGAAGTGTTTTCCAGGCTTTGTGCTACTCAGCTTCTATTTTCCTTCCTTCTTTCTTGCCAACAGCACTACCAGTTCGTTCAGATATCTATCCTTCATCCCATGTAACATGGTGTGTGTTAGTCATTCAGTTGTGTCTAAGTCTTTGCGGCCCCATGGACTGTAGCCTGCTAGGCTCCTCTGTCTGTGGAATTCTCCAGGCAAAAAATACTAGAGTGGGTTGCCATGGCCTTTTCTAGGGGATCTTCCTGACAGAGGGATCAAACCTGGGTCTCCTGCCTTGCAGGCACATGCTTTACCATCTAAGCTACCAGTGAAGCCCCGTGTAATGTGGTAGAAGATGGCCAACCCTATTGTCTGTTCTGGAGTAGAACCTGATGGTCTAAGGTTCCCAAAGTAGGTCCAGTTCCCCTGTCAGTGATCATCAGGAGTAGACATGTGATCAAGTGCTGGCCAATGAGACTTGTGGGGGCTGGTCGTCTGGCCAGGAAGTCTTTAGCAAGGATTGCCCTCCTTTAAAGGAGATACAGAGAGATGGTCTCTCTTATTCCTTTGGTGTTGATTTGTCTGGATGTGATGGTTTGATCTGACATATTGCTCCTATCCCAAGGGAAGCAGGACAGCTTAGGGAAGAGGACAGCCAGAATTGCTAAGAAGTTGAGCCAATCCTTGGCACTTCCTCAAGATTTCTTGCGGTAAGAAGTAATGCCTTTTCTTATGATTAAGCCAGTTTAAGGGTCAGGGTTTTCTGATATGACTGCTCTAGTTCATATTGTTCCCATTTTAGAGTTGGTGAAATTGATCACAGTTATGTCTGGCTGAGCTACGCCAAGGCCTTTTCTGCTCTAAAACCTGTGATTTTTTTCCATTATATTAATCTAACTTCCTAAGAAGAAGAGAAAGAATAAACTTGACATAGAAAATGATACATTTTGTATTCTCAAGTAACAGGAAAATATATAATGTCAGTGCCTACCCAGTTGTCTTTTTGACATAACACTTTTCTCTGTCTGGCAAATATGATATTATAAAACACTCATGGTGTATCATATACAAACACATCACTGAAGAAGCCACCTGACTATGTATTCCATGTATGCATATGAATAATTTCAAAAGATTTAAAGGGCGTCCTTAGTCTGTGACAGAACTCTCATTAATGTGCAATGGCTCACATAATTGTCTTGGCTTAACTTGGGGTTGCTTGCCTCATATTCTAAAGTTGAACAACATTTTATTCAATTGCAACATTAGAATGTTGTCCTATATAGCAAAACACTGACATCAGAAAGATTCTCAAATTGTGTGTCTTTTGACAGTATTACCAGGCACAATGCTGAAATGACAAATGTGTCTTCCATTTTAAAATATTCTGTCCTATGAAACTCAAAGCATCTGTAATACTCTAGATTTATGATTATAAACAATAAAAATCACACACGTAATTATCCTAAAGTATACATAACTGGTTTTTAAATATATCATATTCAATTACTTGAATTGAAAATCATAACTAAAAATTCTCAGTGCAATTAGTACAATTTCCTAATTCTTTTCATACTCACACATACCTACACATGCATTCTGTAGTGTTTGTGTATTGTTGTTCAGTCACTAAGTCATGTCTGACTCCTTGCAACCCTATGGACTGAAGCACGCCAGGCTCCTCTGTCCTCCACTATCTCCCAGAGTTTGCTCAGATTCATGTCCATTGAGTTGGTGATGCTAACTAACCATCTCATCCTCTGCTGCCTCCTTCTCCTTTTGCCTTCAATCTTTCCCACCATCAGGGTTTTTTCCAATGAGTCAGCTCTTCACAGGATGGCCAAAGTATTGGAAATTCAGCTTCATCATCAGTCCTTCCAGTGAATATTCAGAGTTGATTTCCTTTACTATTGACTGATTTGATTTCCTTGCTGTCAAGGGGCCCTCAAGAGCCTTTTCCAGCAGCACAATTTGAAATTATCAATTCTTCGGTGCTCAGACTTCTTTTGGTCCAACTCTCACATCTGTACATGACTACTGGTAAAACCATAGCTTTGACCAGATGGACCTTCATTTGCAAAGTGGTGTCTCTGCTTTTTAATTAGCTGTGTAGGTTTGTCAGAGCTTTCTTCCCAAGGAGCAAGCATCTTTTAATTTCATGGCTGCAGTCACCATTCATAGTGATTTTATAGCCCAAGAAAATAGTCTGTCACTGTTTCCACTCTGTCCCCTTCTATTTGTCTTGAAGTGATGTGACCAGATGCCATGATCTTTGTTTTTTGAATGTTGAGTTTTAAGCTAGCTTTTTCATTCTCCTCTTTCACCCTCATCAAGAGCCGCTTTTAGTTCCTCTTTGCTTTCTGCCATTAGAGTGACATCATCTGCATATCTGAGGTTGTTGATATTTCTCCTGGCAATCTTGATTCCAGCTTGTGCTTCATTCAGCCTGGCATTTAGCATGATATACTCTGTATATAAGTTAAATAAGCAAGGTGACAATATACAGCCTTGTCATACTCCTTTCCCAATTTTGAACCAGTCGGTTGTCCCATGTCTGGTTCTAACTGTTGCTTCTTGACCTTCATATGGGTTTCTCAGGAGACAGGTAAGGTGGTCTGGTATTCTCATCTCTTAAAGAATTTTCCACCATTTGTTGTGATCTACACATTCAAAGGCTTTAGCATAATCAATGAAGTAGAAGTAGATGTTTTTCTGGAATTCCCTTGCTTTCTCTATGATCCAATGAATGTTGGCAATTTGATCCTTGGTTCCTCTGCTTTTTCTAAATCCAGCTTGTACATCTGGAGGTTCTTGGTTCATGTACTGTTGAAGCCTAGCTTGAAGGATTTTGAACATTACCTTGCTAGCATGTGAGATGAGTGCAATTGTGCGGTAGTTTGAGCATTCTTTGGCATGCTCTTCTTTGGGATTGGAATGAAAACTGACCTTTCCCAATCCTTTGGCCACTGCTGAGTTTTTCAAATTTGCTGGCATATTGAGTGTAGCACTTTCACAACATCATCTTTTGGGATTTGAAATAGCTCAGCTGGAATTGCATCACCTCTACTAGCTTTGTTCATAGTAATGCTTCCTAAGGCCCACTTGATTTCACACTCCAGGTCACTGAGTGACCACAGCATTGTGGTTATCCGGGTCATTTAGACCTTTTTTTTTTTAACAGTTCTTCTATGTATTTTTGCCAACTCTTCTTAATGTCTTCTTCCTCTGTTAGGTCCTTGCCGTTTCTGCCTTTTATTGTACCCATTTTTGCATGAAATGTTCCCCTGGTGTCTCCAATTTTCTTGAAGAGATCTCTAGTCTTTCCCATTCTATTGTTCTCCTCTATTTCTTTGAATGTTCATTTAAGAAGGCCTTTTTATCTCTCCATACACATAAATATATATGCATTTATAAATACATGTATCTGCTTTCCTTGTTTCTTCATAAAGTTTATATTTGAAAACTCGAAGATCAAAGATTCAACATCAAAAATGGAATGCCCATATTTATTATTCCCAAACAGAAAGTACAGATTAGCTGTATATTTTAAACAGTCAGTTGAGTTTTTCATACTGTTTTAGTTTGTGTATTTCCATTTGTTGGTGTTTACAATGTCTTTAAAATTTAATTTGCACCAAATCATGATTTTTAAAATTTTAACACTTGGAATAATTACACTGTAATTTCTTTCAAGACTATACATTTATATGAATGAGTTTCCATCACAAATTAGCCCTAGAATTTTCCTCATTTCAGCTGCATCATTTAAATTTTTCTTTGATTTGGAAAGTTTCATTCCTGGGAGGTGATGACATGAACTGTTAACCAAAGACATGATGCTTGATTCCCAGAAACATGAAAAACAAACAGCTTTGGGGACACGGTGATGCAGATGAATGGAGAGGAATGGAGAAATCTGTGAATGTTTACCATGATTTAACGATCTCTTGAAAACCATCCCTTCCTCTTGCCTCAAACATAGGCCGATATGTGCAGTGAGTGAGAAAGCGTGGAAGCACACACAGTCCTCTACAAAAGGCAATATTTCACATGAGCCCAGGATTCTCCATAGCTGTTATTTTTTCCCCAAGTTTAATACCAAGTCGGCATTTGACACAATTCCTGAAGTTGACACAGATTGCTTGTTGGAAAGTGATCTATTGAAAGAACCTGAAAACGTTTGAAAGGTGAGACTTCAGTTTGAGAGACTAGTCTTTCCATATTATACTTAAAGTATCAAGACACATGATCACCAAGTACCTCTAGGGATAGAATAAAAGGTACGGAGGCATTTTTTTTTTCCCTAAAAAATTGCTAGCACAATTTTCCCTTCATTCATAGGACTTTTCTGAGGGCTATCGAGGCCAGATAGAAATGTATTAATTGGTTGGCATGCTAGACTAATGGTTTTAATTTCTGGTTTCCTATTATTGCTCATAGGTATGTGTAAGCATAATGAACGACATTCAGTTAGCAGAGCACGCATTAGTCTCACTTGGGTGCCCCTGCTATGAAACCTATTGCCTTATACTTCCTCTCTCAGGAAGCCCTTTCCTGGCTGCGTTGTACATACTATTCCATTATGTTGTTCTGTGCTGTGCTGCCAGCATTTCTGGCACACAGGAGACATTCAATGATTTGACACCAGAATGATCAGCTTTCCAGTCATCCTGCAGTGTACCATGAACTTTTCTAAAATCAAATGAGCAGGTAGGCCAGAGGCTTTTGAAATTGAATAAATAAAAAAGGTAGCATTATACCAAGAGGGCTCTTTTAGAAATCACCTCAAGAAGCCAAGCCCCTCACAATTAGGGTCTCAATTTTTTCTTCTCTCTCATTTCTTAGCATTTATTTACGCATGATTTCAAGTCACTTACAGCCTTGCAGGGAAGGCAGACTTTGAAGAAGTAAGTGCAGTACCGTACGATGAATGTAATGACAGGGGAATTTGGTGCCACTGTGAAAGTGTGAAACGGGGGTACTTTACCCTGGCTAAGAGGTCAGGAAGGCTTCTCTGAGGAAGTTAACAAATCACAGATACAGTGTTTTTCTTAACATTCAGCATTGTGGTTTACACATGTGGGGTTCTTGAAAATATTTATCGAGGAAAGTATATAATACATGGCAATATAATTGTTGGCATAAGGGTTAGGCGCTATATTAAAAAGTTATAAATGTAAACAAATATCCCTTGCCACTCCCACATAGACATACAGAAGTTCACGAATTATATATCCCTACTCATCTCAGGCATCTGTAGTGACCTGAAATTGTTCCTGCAGACAGCCTTATTGTTCTTTCTAGATTTTTTGCTTAAAGTTAGCTATTCCCCTTCCCTGAGTAGCAGGGGCTTTTTGGTATGTGCAGGTGTGTATGTCAGCTTATATGTGTGCAACAGTGCATGTCTTTCATTTCTATTCATTTCTACCAAGCACATGAACACATGCTTCATATTTTCCAGACTCATTCTTCTGAGAGTAGGTTTTCAAATGGTGTTCACTTGTGACATCACATTTAAGGTCCTTCACTGTGAAACTGACATGCAGAATTATAAGAAAGAAGAGAACCTATACTTTTGAATTGCTCAGGAAACTCATTGAAGGTGACACATGAAATTGTTCTTCAGGCAGAAAAGACCTAGAGTTTCATTTGAATCTATTATCACACCTTAAGTATTGTAGGAAGAATCACTAGTTTGGAGCACTGTTCCTTTTGAGCTATAAAATGCTTATGAATATTTTCCAATGATATCACGTTTGATAGTCAGAAGCCTGAACACATTGTCTACATGGATGAGCAAGCAAGGAAGTACGGAAGCTGATGTCAAGAAAAAAGAATAAATGATTGGGAGATGTGGAGTATATAAAAACCAGGGAAACTCAGGGCATGATTATGGCTACTGTTTTAGTTCCTTAAATAAACCAAACTCTTTCCTACCTTAAGGCCAAGTCTTCATCTGGCTAGTTCCTACTTTTCACTGTATATGCTAGCTTAAATGCCTAACACTCTGGAGAAATCTTCCCTGACTCCCAATTCTAAGCTACCCCCTGATTCTTATGTATTTTCTTTCCTTTGAGAATTATCATAATTTAAATAATCTCTTTGTTAATATGAATAATGAAAGTTTCTGTCACTGGATTATAAGGTCCAGTACTGTAGAAACTATGGCTGATGGGTTTACTGCTATATTCTCAACACAGGACCTGGCAAAAAGCAAGTGCTCAATGCATCCTCAGTGAATGAATAGATTCATGAATATATTATTGGAACCAAGGATTTTATGAACAAGGGAGAATGATTTGAGGCAAAGTTCTGGGACTGGGCTATTTACTGCCCATCTCTTTAATATCCTTGCTACCTAAAAGACCCCACTGTGTTTAACAATCACAAATGGGGTTATGGGGTTTCTTTTTGGGGTGATGAAAATGTTCTGAAATTAGATAGTAGTCAGTCGTACATTAGAGGTAATGTACAACTGTGAATATGCTTAAAAACCACTTAATTGCGTGCTTTAAAATGTGAATTTTATTGTAGATGAATTATATCTCGATTAACTTTTTTAATCCATGAAGGGGAGTGACCCATTATGAATGTCTTTCCACTTTAGTGATGTAGGGGTGGTTTGACTTTACAGTTCCGTAGTTTCCTATGCAGACAGGTTTTGAATATTTATACGAAAATTTAACATGGAATCAATTTTACTAAAGTCCAGGAACTTTTGGTTTGATATGGTATGATATCATACCTGTGGTTTGATACTGTGCCTCTGGTGTTTACATCATCCAGCCTAGGCCTTTCCAGATTCCTGCAGTTGTGTGATACTGTTTGGAATCTTAGTGTGCCAGTTTTTAAGCTCCTGTGATATAAGGGACATGTGAAACCAAGGATGCCACAAAAGATTTAAGTGACAATTCATAGACTACTACCCCTCCAGCCCTACTTTTACTCTGGGGGACAATTGTATAAGCAGGAAATCACTGGCCGACTGAAATTTCTTCCCCGGACCTTCTATCCCTGTCCTCAAGAGGATTTACTACTTTTCCTTCTGCCTCATCTGCTCCTCGCACTGCCATGCAGCTTGACTGCTGAAACTTTTTCAAGGTGAAAACCTTGCAAACGAGGCAAGCTTATCCAGAGGCTTTGCTTGGCTGTAGAAAGGCACAGTCCTGATTTTCAACTCTTACTGTTGGCTCAGGTACCTCAGGACAAGCCAATAGCCTCAAAGCCACATGTCAGGACCTGGGAAGGAGGGTACAGCATACAGAGCAGCAGTTATAAAGAAAGTTCCAGCTGTTTTTTGGAAAGCAAGAGCATTTGGCACCACCAAGAAACAACTGGACCTTAATTACGATTACAGCAAAAATATTCACCAGACTATGAGCCCATACTAGAGGGCAGGGAGTTATTTGGCTTTTTCTATATGCCATTTACTAATATTACCTCATGCACCTGTGTAATTGTTAATTACAGCCTCCTTTCATTGTCAATAGTGTCTTTCTTTTAATGAGAACTCATACGGTCACCTCAACCAAGAACCATGCCTGGTATATGATACATAAAATTGAGAGCTATTATTATTATTATTATCACTATTATTTCAAGTGACTCCTGGTTCTCTGTTACCTTTTAACAACTTTAAGTTGTTAATGCATTTTTTTAAGTTTTTTTTTTATTTTATACTGGAGCATAGCCAATTAAAAATGTTGTGATAGTTTCAGGTGAACAGCAATGGGACTCAGTCACAATTATATATGTACCCATTCTCCCTCAAACTCCCCTCCTATCTAGGCTGCCATGTAACACTGAACAGAGTTCCCTGTGCTATACAATAGGTCCTTGTTGGTTATCCATTTTAAATATAGCAGTGTGTAGAGCTGCTAACACTTTTAAATAAAAAATTGTACTACATGTTATCACCAGTCTTTAGATATACCATTTATTTTTTTTTATTCCATGCACACATACAAGAAGACAGCACAATAATAGTTAAAAAAATAAACACAATAGGGCCTTACCATAATTTTCTCAAGACTCTGTACTGTCAAACTATCTTCTTTCTTTCCAAAGACTCTTAAACAATTTGTAATTTCTTTCCTTCATTTGTAGCCCATAGTAATCCTAATTTGTAATGTAACTTTAGCTATATTCTTGGGGATTTTACATACTAATTTACAAGAAGTTTCTTAGAGAAATACAACACAAAGAGTTTATTATCACAGTTTAGTTTTTATTGACTTTAAAAAAAAAAAAAACATAAGCTGGCAGGAAAAAAAAGAATAATACCGATTTTTTCCAGTAGCATTAATAGGTAGTCTAAGAAATATCACTCTGAAACTCAAATCAGACTGTGTCACACCTCTTTGTAAAGCAAGTGGCAGTAGACATGTTTTAGCATAAAGTCTGCAATTCATAGCATGGCAACATGGCTGCCGTTTCCTCTGACCCAACCCTACTCTCCTGCTGCTTCTCTGCAAACCACCTTCCAAATACACAAGGAAAAAGTCACCGATGTCCTCTAATGCTTTTGTATGTCTTCTCTATGCTTTTAGGAAATGGCCACCCACTCCAATATTCTTGCCTGGGAAATTTCATGGACAGAGAAGCCTGGTGGGCTACAGTCCATGGGGTCGCAAAGAGTCAGGCACGACTGAGTGACTAAGCATGTATGCTTTTTTCTTCTCCCAGCAGTGAAACTCATACTTTCGATGGAAGACCAATGTCAAATACTAGTTTCTCATAGATGGCAAATAAACACATGAAAAGATGCTCAACATTGCTCATTATTAATGAGAAATGCAAATCAAAACTACAATGAGGTATCACTTCACACCAGTCAGAATGGCCATCATCAAAAACCTACAAACAATAAATGCCAAAGAGGGTTTGGAGAAAAGGGAACCCTTTTGCACTGTTGGTGGGAATATAAACTGATACTGCCGCTATGGAAGACGTATGGAGATTCCATAAAAAACTAGGAATAAAACTACCACTTAACCCAACAATCCCAGTACCGGGCATATATCCTGAGGAAACCATAATTGAAAAAGACACATGTACCCCAATGTTCACTGCAGTAGTATTTACAACAGCTAGGACATAGAAGCAACCTAGATGTCTATCAACAGATGAATGGATAAAGAAGCTCTGGAACATACATATAGTGGGATACTCAGCCATAAAAAGCAATGCATTTGAGTCAGTGCTAATGAGGTGGATGAACCTAGAGCCTGTTATATAGATGAAGTAAGTCAGAAAGAGAAACACAAATATTGTATATTAACACACACACATACACACACACATATATGGAATCTAGAAAGATGGTACTGATGAATCTATTTGCACGGCAGCAATGGAGACATAGACATAGAGAATAGACTGCAGACATGGAGTGGGGAAGGAGAGGGCAGGACAAATGGAGAGAGTAGCATGGAAACATATATATTATCATATGTAAAATAGATAGCCAGTGGGAATTTGCTGTTTGACTCAGAGAGCTGAAACCAGTGCTCTGTGACAACCTAGAGGGGTGGGATGGGGTGGGAGGTGGGAGGGAGCTTAAAGAGGGAGGGGACGTATGTATACCTATGGCTGATTCATGTTGATGGATGGCAGAAACCAACACAACATTGTAAAGCAATTATCATTCGATTAAAAATAAATACATTAAAAATACTAGTTTCTCTGTGAATGCTTTTAGAATCTTTGCCCATCCTCCGGGCCTTTTGTTTTAGAATTATGGTCTTTAAAGTAAGGTGGGTAGTTGGAAGGATGAGTAATATTATAGGAGCTGGTCATTGTGGATTTCCATTTTTTTCTCCCATAGCAGAGGGCTCCCTCCAGAGTAGCTGTTTCAAATTTATAGTTGCTAAATGAAGGAAAAATATATTCATTGTGACAATTTTCATCCTTACTATTTATGGCTAACTCTTCCACTGCTATATTTATCATAGTTGTTTTTTGGTTATAAAAGTAATATAGAGTCAATGTAAGAAATTTAGAAAATACAAAAAAAAATTAAAAAATAAAAACCATAAAGTAGACCTCCCAGAGGTAAAAATACTTCATATTTGAATGTCTTTCCTGTCTTAATTTTGGTTGGTCTAACTAAAGGTTTATCAATTTTGTTCATCTTCTCTAAGTAATGACTTTTGGCTTAGTTGGTTTTCTCTATTGTCTTTTTTTTAATACTCAATTTATTTCTGCTCTTCTTTTTCCAGTCTCTTAAGGTCTATCTCTTAGATTATTTTTAAAAGCTATTTTTCTTTTATAATGTAGATGTTTACAGCTATAAATTCCCTCTAAGCACTGTTTTAGATGCATCTAATAAGTTGTCATATTGTGTCTAAATTTACTTTCATCTCAAGGTACTTACTAATTTCTCTTGCGATCTTTTTTTTTGTTGTTGCTGTTCAATTGCTAAGTCGTGTCCAACTCTTAGCAACCCCATGGACTGCAGCACATCAGGCTTCCCTGTCTTTCATTATCTCCCGAAATTTGCTCAAACTCATGTCCATTGAGTCAGTGATGCCATTCAACCATCTCACCCTCTGTTACCTCCTTCTCCTCCTGCCCTGGATCGTTTTTGGTCATAGATAATTTAGTAATGCACTATTTAACTTACCAGCTTCCCAGGTGGCACAGTGGTAAAGAATCTGCCTGACAACACAGGAGATGCAAGAGACATCTGTTCGATTCGTGAGTCAGGAAGATCCCCTGGTGGAGGAAATGGCAACTTGCATCAGTATTCTTGCCTGGAGAATCCCATGGACAGAGGAGCCTGGTGGGCTACAGCCCATAGGGTCACAAAGAGTTGGACATGACTGAAGCGACTTAGCATGCACACACACCCTCATGACATTTTTGTCAAATGTAATACATTTTTATGTGATGTAGACCCATCAGTACCATTAAATTCATGATATTTTATTCAAATGCTTTCTGAATCACTTAAGAGGAAATATGCAATTATACTGCCTTTTATAATTCCCTACATAATTACTGTTAGTAGTGTTCTATGTTGTGTGTGGATTTAAATTTCCTTCTGAGATCTCTTGCTTTCATCCTGAAGAACTTTTTGTAAGGAGGGTCTGCTTGTAAAATCTCTCATGGTTTTTGTTTAGTGGGGGATATCCTTTTTCCTTCTTCATTTGTAGTTGCTTTGGCTGTAAGATTCTTGTGCGATAGTTCCTTTTTGTCCAGCACTTTGAGTATGTCACCCCAGTGCCTTCTGGTCACCATAGCTTATTATGAGAAGTTAGATATAATTTTTATTGAGGTTCCCTTGTACATAAAGAGTCACATTTTTACTCATTCTTTAAAGCTTTTTGTTTTGTCTTTGGATTTCAACATTTTGGCAACTGTTTGCATTTTTTTTTGAATATGGCTTATATTTTCTTATTGTTTGCAATTTTTCTCTGAATAGTGGATATTCCATATAATATATTTAGCAATTCTGGATTTTTATTTTCTTTGTTTTTCCTCTAATAATTATTGTTTTTATTTTATTCATGCTTTTTAAAGTGGCTTTCCTGGACTATATCTGTCATATCTCTCTCCTCTGCTCTCTGTATTCACTGATATTTATGATGGTTTTTTTTTGCTTCATTTTTATCACTTCATTTCATCATATTATATTGTATTGTACTGTACTGTACTGTACTGTATTATATTTTACCTGCCTGACTTCCTATAGGTAAGTCATATTTCTACTTAGCTTAGTGATTTGGCAACCACTGTTCAGAGTTTTTTAATCAAACAGCTTGAGTAGTTAAGTCTCACATCCTTTGATAGTAGATTTGTGTCTGGCTTGAGGGATACATTTCAAAATTCAGGAAGTTTTCATGTTTTTGGCTTTTACTTTCCTCAAGGTCATCTTAGGTTTTTTTTGTTCACATTTCATATCCTCTCAGTCAACTGAGAATATATGAAAACTTTGTGTGTTCAAGTCTCCCTACACAAGCATTGTTGCTGCTCTTTGCAACCCAATGGACTGCAGCATGCCAGGCTTTCCTGTCATTCACTATCTCCTAGAGTTTGCTCAAACTCATGTCTATTGAGTAGGTGATGCCATCCAACTGTCTCATACTCTGTCGCCCCCTTCTCCTGCCCTCAGTCTTTCCCAGCATCAGAGCCTTTTCCAATGAGTCGGCTCTTTGCATCAGGTGGCCAAAGTATTGGAGCTTCAGCTTCAGCATCAGTCCTACCAGTGAATATTCAGGGTTGATTTCCTTTAGGATTGACTGGTTTGATCTCTATGCTGTCCAAGATTCCCTTAGGAGTCTTCTCCAGCACCACAATTCTAAAGCATCAGTTCTTCGGTGATCAGTCTTCTTCATGGTCCAATTCTCACATCTGTACATGACTAGTGGAAAAACCATAACTTTGACTATATGGACTTTTGTTAGCAAAGTGATGTCTCTGGTTTTTAATATGCTGTTTAGGTTTGTATAGTTTTCCTTCCAAGGAGCAAGTGTTTTTTAATTTCATGGCTGCAGTCACCATTTTCAGTGATTTTGGAGCCCGAGAAAAGAAAATCTGTCACTGTTTCCACTTTGTCCCCATCTATTTGCCATGAAATGATGGGACCAGATGCCATGATCTTAGGTTTCTGAATGTTGAATTTTAAGCCAGCTTTTCCACTCTCATCAAGAGGCTCTTTAGTTCCTCTTTGCTTTCTGCTATTAGAGTGGTATCATTTGCATATCTGAGGTTGTTGATATTTCTCCTGGCAATCTCCATTCCAGCTTGTGATTCATGCAACCTGGCCCAAGAAAATAAAGTCTGTCACTGTTCCCATTGTTTCCTCATCTATCTGCCATGAAGTGATGGGGATGCATGCCATGATCTTAGTTTTTTGAATGTTGAGTTTTAAGCTAGCTTTTTCACTCTCCTCTTTCACCTTCATCAAGAGGCTCTTTAGTTCCTCTTCATTTTCTGTCATAAGGAAGGTGTCATTCATATGCATATCTGAGGTTATTGATATTTCTCCCAGAAATCTTGATTCCAGCTTGTGCTCCATCAAGTGTGGCATTTCCATGATGTACTCTGCATAGAAGTTAAATAAGCAGGATGATCATATAGCCTTTACATATTCCTTTCCCAATTTGGTACCAGTCTGTTGTTCCATGTCCATGTTCTAACTGTTGCTTCTTGAACTGCATATAGATTTCTCAGAAGGCAGCTAAGGTGGTCTGGTATTCCCATTTCTTTAAGAATTTTCCACAGTTTGTTGTGATCCACACAGTCAAAGGCTTTAGCATAGTCAGTGAAGCAGAAGTACATATTTTTCTGAAATTCTCTTGCTTTTTCTGTGATCCAATGTATGTTGGCAATTTGATCTCTGGTTCCTCTGCCATTTCTAAATCCAGCTTGTACGCCTGGAACTTCACAAGCATATAGTCTCTCAGTTAGCCAGGATTGTCTAGATAACTTGGGTTTTCTTAGATCTCTTGTGTACTTGGATGAGTCAGCCAAGTATGTGCAGACTGCTTATTGAGCCTTACCCTGGCTTGCTCATTTCTAAAATCTCCCTGTTAAATTTCTAACTGTGCTTCCAACTGAATGTCCACCCCAACAGGGACTACAACCTCTGATTAGCAGAGAGCTTTAGATCTTCCCTGTTTGTCCCTGAGTATGTGTTTTCCGTCCTCTGCAATAAATCAAGTAGGCCCTCATTAGCAATAAAGCTGCTGTTTCTCACAGTCAACCCAACCCTGGTATCACTACTGTTCTGACTGAACTCATAGGGGATGGGGACAGCCTAGGGCCAGAAGATCAGAGACTCACACAGTTTTAACTAAATTTCAGCAGATTTTTGTGAATAAACTCGTCTCAGTATGCTGTTTGCTTTAGGTCAATTTCTGTAACCCTTAAATGTTGTTATCAATTATTTGTCCAATTTTGTAGTTTTAGGGGGAATAGGATTTTTCAACGTGTTCACTCCTCAATGGTCACAAGTACCCTCCGCACTATGAGTGAATTTCTCTCATAATTGATAGCTGCACTATAGTTCTTTGTATTAAGAAATAAGGAATCATGATTTATTTATTTATTTAAGCATCTACTGTTGGCAATTTGGTTCTTTTTTGTTTTTTTTTTTTTTGCCTTTATGAAATGCCAGGAATATTTTTACCTGGGAAACTCTCTTTCCTTAAGCCACTTCTATAATTGGAATTATTGACTCAAAAATATAATTTTTTAAAGGTTAAGAATTCATCTTGCCAAAATATTTCAAGAAAGACCATAACAATTTGTGCTTCCTTCAGCACTGTAGAGAGTGTTTGTCATACTATACTCTCATCTATAGTGGAATTAATATTAAAAATATATGTGCTTTGATAACTGGATAATTAAAAGGATCCAGCATTTTTTTGAATTGCTTTTCCAAAAGTCTTTATTTAGCTCAACTCTCTGTAATTCTTTATTTAGAATTACTGGATTCTTTCCCTTTTCCTTGGCTATTTCATTCATTACCTCTTCTTGCAGCAGAATAAGAAATCATTTCATGTCATCATGCACAACATCAACCCCCTTTATCTTTCTAATGGAGCCATCTTTAGAAACAACATTCTCATTATCAGTTCTTCATGACTGTAAATTGATTCATCCAATTCATAAGTTTTAAATTTTAATTAGGTCACAAGAATATCTTTTGCCTTTCAAGCAGTACAGATTAAAGTTCCTTTGCAAAGTAGTAATCTAACTATTATGAAATTTAGAGAGAAAAATGATGGACAATAAATTGCATTTTTAAACATTTTTGCTTTTATTACAATACTTTCTAAATAGTGACTAAAGCACATTTGACTTTCTCCACTGTAGATATATACTCTGTGAACTTGATGATTATGTTTTTGAAGTTATGATTATGGACGTTTTCTTCTAAAGCCCTTTTCCAATAGAAATTTATCATTGTACATTCGTTTTAGCTGTGATGGCTTGAATCCAGACACACAACCAGTCCAAACTATAGTTCAGCACCTTGTCTACATTTGTAACAATGTCCATGACAGTGTTCACTCCAAAATGTCTAGTGATATTTATTAAAAATATTTAAGGAATTGGTCTTTCTTTTGGAACTAACCTTCTACCTTCTGTTTCTGTTTCTTATTTCTTATTATGAGTAATATCCATTTACCTCAGAATAACCAGGTAAATGGCTGAATCTTAAAAATTCAGATTAGGTGATTCTCATTCTTAAAATGATTTAGTATATGGTAGATTAAAGTCCACAAATTTCTCACATCCCAGTCTATACTTCCTTTTCAAGGCTATACTCATTCTATGAAGAGATAAAGGATGTTTCCCTACCTCATTGAATGTGAAATAGTTTCTGCTTTATTTTGTGTCAAAGAATGTGGTAGGAATGACATCACTAATGCAAGTTCAGGAGCCTTGGCTTCAAATGGCCTTACAGCTTCTATTTTCAAACTCTTGGAATGCTCCTGAGTTTGTCTATTAAAGAAGCTGGTCTATCCTTTTGGATGATGAGAGACCATGTTGAGTAAAACAGAATCTTCACAGCCACTAGCAAGATTTGCAAGTGAGGCTGTCTTGGAACTTGCAGCCCATCAATTCCTACAGCTGAATGCATCCACATGCATTAACCCTGGGAAAACCAGCAAAGGATCTGCCCAGTTAACTTACAGGATGAGGAGAATGATACATCATTATAATTTAAGGTACTAAGTTTTGGGGTGTTTTGTTTGGTGGAAATAGCTAACTAATACAAGTGGCTTATCATTCCACTTTGTTGTTTTACTCTCTCTTACCTTTGCCTGTAAAACCCTTCATTATATAGCATTTCTGCTTCTGGAATATCTTTGTCAATTCCATCCTTCTATCCTTATCATGGGTTTCCCTGGTGGCTCAGACATTAAAAAATCATCCTGCAATGTGGGAGACCTGGCTTCGATCCCTGGGTTTGGAAGATCCCCTGGAGGAAGGCATGGCGACCCACTCCACAATTCTTGCCTGGAGAATCCCTGTGGACATAGGAGCTACAGTCCATAGGGTTGCAAAGAGTTGGACATGACTGAGCGACTAAGCACAGCATCCTTATCAAAACCTAGTTTCAAAACTCTGAAACTAGAATTGTCCTTGAAACACTTCCTCCTTATGTACATTCTTATTAATATTAGCAAGCATGTTTTCCTGCCTCCAATTCTATCATGGCTGGAGACTAGTACATGAACCATGGTCTCACAAATAAAAAGAGGCCAGAGAGTTAGGCCTCAAATCATTCCCACCAGCAGTGAAACTCTAAGGAGATACTTTCTGATGGCTGACCAGCATAGGTAATTTAAAGTCTGCAAAGATTTATGATGGTGAAAATACTTAGTTTTATGAGAGTAATTGGCACTTTTGTAACATTTATGAAGATCAGTTTAATAATATCTATTAAAATGTAATATAAGTATATCTCTCAGAAATACTAAGACAACTTCAGAAAACTCATCCTAAAGAAATAAATGAAAAGGGGAGCAAAGGATTTTTGAATTAATTGTGCATTTGGAATGATCTCAATGTTATCAATGGGAATTTATTACGTAAGTTATTAACATCGATACAATAGAAAAGAAGGTAGTCATTCAAAACCTCGACATGGAACAACAATTTCCATGATAGATTGTTAAGGAAAAAAAGCAGTAGACTGTGGAATGTGTTTCTTCATGTTATTTTTACACATATAGCACAGATAGTAATCTGCCATCAGTAGATGAAATTGCATCTCATTATACCAAAGTAGGCCTGATAGTGGAAGGAGAGGCAGCTGTTTTTTTCTCATCATGGGCATTTTAAAGGAGTTGAAGGGGCATGTGATCAGATAGGGTAGATGTGGTCAAAGGTATTGCTATTCATTGGTGGGAGGTGAGCTGGCCCCTGTTTTATTCTCACTCGATACATGTTCTGAGACTGGAACTGTAGTTCATTTGAACTTTCTGAGGAAGATGTTAGGAGCCAACACTTGATTTGTCACTGGGAATCTCAGAAAACCATGCAGTTTGGTGTCTCCGGTTGAGTTCTTGTCTGTTTTCCTTTAACCCTGCCTATCATCCAGTCTCTCAGGAGAGGTAGAAATAAAATCAGTTGCTCACTGACTACCTGGCAGCATCATAAGTTGGAGGAGGGCTTGGTACTTAAGTACAGAGAAGAGGAGCTGGAACACCTTCTGTTCCAGCTGAGTTTCTACGCATAGACTCTTGGCTTGGCAAACAGCCCATAGGCTGAGAAACCATAAAGATTTGAATAAGAAGGGCATGGGATACTGTGCAATGTTAAAATATTAGCAAAGAGATGGAAGACAACTGTCATACATATCCATGCATGTGCATATAAAGAAAAAGGATCTAAGAATGACAAGTATTGGGTTGGCCAATAAGTTCATTCAGTTTTTTCCATACGCTGTAATGGAAAAACTTGAACAAAATTTGACCAACCCAATAATAGTAATAATGCCTTTGATATCCCAAACACCATAGTCAATAGGCAATGGATATTATTCTAGTTTCAGTTTCTCAACAAATCTGAGAGGTTTTATTCAGTTGTCTTGTTTTACACAAAAAGAAACTGAAGCTGAGGGAAATGAAACATCTTGCCCAAGGCTTCACAGTTCACTAAATTCTTTGAGGCAGTGTTCAAAATCAGAAATCTCTAATTCCATTATTTTTCATTCTGGTACATTGTGTTGCTTTGGCTATTCAAGGTCAAAGGGAGGCAAAAACAGATTCAAGTTGACACCATCAAGATTAAAATGTGAACAAAATGTGAGCATATGTATTCATCACTCTTTCTTCCAGATACCCATTGAAATACAAAAGAAAATATAAAAGACCAAAGAAATATAAAAATATGAAAAAAATCTATTTAATTAATTTATGAAGGAATTATGTGAGTGTTCATGGGTTCTACCTGATGTAGGTGTCTTTTAGATGTTTTTCAACTTGGATGAAATCAGGAAGTCACATTCATCCTGCTAAAAGGGACAGTATTTATTATCAAGAATGCATTTATTAAAAAATTAGTATCTAGAGCCAGAGTACCTGGGTTCAAATCGCTTCTCCTCTAATTATGAACCTACAATATAAACATTGTATAGCCTTTGTCAATTACCTTCAACTCAACCTCTCCTTGCCTTGTTTTCCTTATTTGTAAAATGGAGCTGTTATGAGAGACAAATGGTTTGATATTTGTGAAGAGCTTAGAGTGACACCTAAGATATAATAAACCTAAATAAATATGTGCTAAATAAAATAAAGGAATAATTATTATTTTGTATGAGAGACTTTTAATCAAGGAGGCAACTTTAGCACTAGAATCTAATTCTTGCTCATCTGAATTCCCATCTCAATGACTGTGATATACTAAAAATGCCCCCCAAATATATCCTGGTAATCATTCCTGGCACTGGTGAATGTTATCTCATATCGCCAAAAAAAAAAAAAAATCCTCCCTGCTGGTCATCCTCTTGTTTCTGACTCTCTCCATACTTCTACCAGCAAACTAGTTCTCTGAAGTAGAATAAAAAATTTCTAGTAAGGAATTTTTTTCCATTTCCCCTTGCCTTAAAATTTGGGTATTTTCCAAGAGTCTCAGTTTATTTTCCAAGATATCCATTTCAAATGAACTTTCTTGATTAAAAAAAAAAAAAGGATATTTAGCATGCTTAGACTTCTTTGTAAGGAAACATAATTAGAAGAAAATCAATAGACCTAAGGAAGTAGATTGTAATTCAAAAACCACCTTGAAAAATTACAGTACTTTTATCTGGAAGAGATTTATTTGAAGAAACAAAAGAAAATCAAGCAAACATTAAATCTGTGAACCTAGACCAAGTAGTCATGATGAGAGAATCAATGAAAACAAAACATTGAAGAGAAGTGGGAAATATTATTGTAAAAAAATACTGCAGAGAAATAGAAGTCATAGCTAAAGAGTTTTAGTAAAGACTCTTGATGTAATGATTATGAGCCTCTAGTTATTTTTCTCTTACATTCCAAAACATAGATCAATGAGATGTTGAAATTTTTCTCGAAAATGTTATTGAGTGAATGCATAAGCATCATTCTTGTTGACACTGTACAGGAATTTCACTCCCTGGTTTCATGTTGCCTTTTGCTCCAGTTTAAGTGTTTCCAGTGTATTTAACAGTGTACGACTGACATTTACATTTAAAAATAGATTTGATTAACAGCTCCTGACACAACCTAGAACAATAAAAGCAAAATGCTGAAAACTGACAATATCACTGAAATGTAATTCTTTTGGAAAAACCTTTTGACAAATATGAGAGTAGCTTCCAGTTAGTATAAAGCTGATAGGAATCCATTGAGAAAAAATTACCTGGAATTCACTTCATTATCTATTCAGACTCACTTTCATGAAATAAAACCACATTTTTAAAGGGCTGAAAATATTTTTATGTTATATTCCACTCGTTCATAAAGTGTTCCATTTTGGAAACTGGTTAGTGATCACTATTTCACAAACACTTCTTTGTGATGGAACCAGAGTATTTCCACAACCAGTTTTCCCCAAAGTTTTGGACACTATAGCCCATTAAATCCAGACTACAGGAGGTAGTATTTTCTCCTCTCCAAATGACTCATTTTCCTTTTTATTATATTGATCAGAACTGACCAGACAGTGTAAAATAATAGCAGTGATTCTCAAAATCTCTATCTTATCTTTGATTTCTAGGACAAAATTTCTATATTTTCTTTTGTAAGAATCACATTCATCATAGCTTGAAGACAGATATCCTTGATTCTGTTAAAAAATCATCTTGTATTTTAAGAGGGCTTTCATGCAGGAAGTGGTATTAAAATGTATTAAATATCTCTTTTACCATTTATTGATTTACTCATAAAGTTTTAAACCTGTAACCAACTTTTATCTTTTTATTATTAAATCCCCCTTTTTAAGATAGTATGAAAGTAATTCTTATTCAGTTGTAACCATACTTCAAATTTTGAATTTTGATCCTTTCCCAGGCTAGCACTGTGTGGCTCTATACTCTCTTGTGATGCTGGGCAACGGTACCCACTGCAGCTCCCAGTCATCCATGTGATCACAACCCATGTGCTTCCAGCCATTCTGTACCCACACAACTGTTCTGTTGGTCACTTTCCATACAGTATTCAATAAATTACATGAGATACCCAAGACTGTTTTTTTTCAAATAGGCTTTGTGTTAGAGAATTTTGCCTAACTGTAGGCTCATGTAGGCACTCTGAGCACGTTTAAGATAAGTGAAGATATAATTAACTTAATTTGTTAGGTTAGGTATATTAAATGAATTGTTGGCATATTCAATTTAAAGTGAGTTTATTAGGATGAAACCCAATTGTAAGCTGAGGAAGATTTGTATATATATATATATATATATATATATATATATATATATATATATATATATATATATATATATATCTTTATTCAAATGACTTAAAGCTCCCGAAATGGGAGGACTGAATAATTTAAATATTTCAATTCTCCCATAATTAATGTATAAATAAAGAAATTCTAGTAAAAAAAAAAATCCCAGTACACAAACTAATAAAAATCCCAGTACCAGCACACAAACTCATACCATGTCTGACAATTATTTCCACCTTGAGGTTTGTTGTCTCTGGTCTCATTTTGTTGTAAATGTTTAAATTTGGAATTTTAACAAAATCAAGACCACAATTGAGAATTAATTAAAAGGTTGTAAGGTTTGCCTGGAAAAAAATAAATTCTTTGTAAATGTTTAAACTTGCAATTTTAACAAAATCAAGACCACAATTGAGACTTAATTAAAAGGTTGTAAGGAATATCTGGAAAAAATAAATTCTTAACCATA
Source organism: Okapia johnstoni (assembly GCA_024291935.2). Classification (NCBI taxonomy): domain Eukaryota; kingdom Metazoa; phylum Chordata; class Mammalia; order Artiodactyla; family Giraffidae; genus Okapia; species Okapia johnstoni. The sequence continues at coordinate 108,133,412 of CM044305.1, forward strand.
GCTAAGAATAAATCAAACATTAACTGGAAAGAAATTGCTCTACTTATATTAAAATGAAAATTTTGCAATAAGTTAGAAAATGTTGCAATAAATTAGAACTCAGTTGTATCAGGGCTTCCCTGATAGCTCAGTTGGTAAAGAATCCACCTGCAATGCAGGAAACCCCAGTTCAATTTCTGGATCAGGAAGATCCGCTGGAGAAGGGATAGGCTACCCACTCAAGTATTCTTGGGCTTCCCTTGTGGCTCACATGGTAAAGAATCCACCTGCAATGTGGGAGACCTGGGTTTGATCCCTGGGTTGGGAAGATTCTCTGGAGAAGGGAAAGGCTACCCACTCCAGTATTGTGACCTGAAGAATTCCAGGGACTGTAACTCATTGGGTTAAACATATCTTTGAGTCCATGGGGTCACAAAGAGTTGGACATGACTGAGTAATTTTCACTTTACCGTTGTATTCAACAAACAAATAGAGAAAGGCATCAGAAGGACCATATTTGAAATATGACATCAGTCAGTAGGAGTATCAGAAGTACAAATTAAAACATTATAAACTGTACTTTTTAGCTGGGAAAATAGCCAAAAGCAATTTTTAAAATGATACTACTCCGTGTTGAAAACTAGGGCAACCACTTTTTATCCACCACTATTGTAGGGAAACAATGAGTACATATAAACAGTCTTAAATACAGAAGACCATTCGACAGAACCACTGCATATTAGGTTCCTTCACATTTGCACATAATAAACTGATGGTTGAATGAAGGATCTGAGAGGTATTGAATTCCAAGGAAAGAGATAATTAGAGCAACTCAGTTTGTAAGCATCACTTTTCTTTTCCTAATGTTGCAAGGAGTATCAGTGAAAAAAAGAAACCAGCATGCAAACTCGTACCATATCTGACAAGTATTTCCACCTTGAGATTTGCTGACTCTGGTCTTATTTTGTTGTAAATGTTTAAGCTTGAAATTTTAACAAAATGAAGACCACAATTATGTCAGTAATCACTTGGTGTTCCATTCCTTTCAAAGAATGCAATTAAACAAACACTATAAGATTTCGAGGTCTTCCATAGATATAAAGGGAGAATATGGCTTGTGCATCTTGGCTTGAATCAGATGATTCTAATTGCCGTTAATCACAATACAATAACTTTTTGATAGACATGGGTTTTACATTTCATTCTTTGTTTAAGACAAGCAAATCGGTCTCTATTCTCTTCAAAAGGAAACATGCTTCACAACCTCTTAACTCCTGAGGAAAAGAAAATGTTAAGCAACAGAAAACTGTATAAGATCACTCTACACTGTTACACTGTTGGTGGGAATGCAAACTAGTACAGCCACTATGGAGAACAGTGTGGAGATTCCTTAAAAAACTGGAAATAGAACTGCCATATGACCCAGCAATCCCACTGCTGGGCATACACACCAAGGAAACCAGAATTGAAAGAGACACGTGTACCCCAATGTGCATCACAGCACTGTTTACAATAGCCAGGACATGGAAGCAACCTAGATGTCCATCAGCAGACGAATGGATAAGGAAGCTGTGGTACATAGACACAATGGAATGTTACTCAGCCATTAAAAAGAATACATTTGAATCGGTTCTATTGAGATGGATGAAACTGGAGCCCATTATACACAGTGAAGTAAGCCAGAAAGAAAAACACCAATACAGTATACTAATGCATATATATGGAATTTGAAAGATGATAATGATAACCCTATATGCAAGACAGAAAAAGAGACACAGATGCATAGAACAGTCTTATGGACTCTGAGGGAGAAGGTGAGGGTGAGACGTTCTGAGAGAATAGCATTGAAACATGTATATTATCTTATGTGAAACAGAACACCATTCCAGGTTCGATGCATGAGACAAATGCTCAGGGCTGGGGCAATGGGATGACCCAGAGGGATGGGATGGGGAGGGAGGTGGGAGGGGGTTCAGGATGGGGAACACATGTACACCCATGGCTGATTCATGCCAATGTATGGCAAAAATCACTACAATATTGTAAAGTAATTAGCCCCCAACTAAAATAAATAAATTTATTAAAAAAAATAAAGAAAGTAAATAACATTGTAAAAAAAAAAAAAAAGATCACTCTACCAGGAAGTTGACCATATAAAAACTGACTATAATTATATTTGCAAATGACATTTTGATATAGATATGTGGTTCCTTCTTTTTTTATCTCATTATCCATTATTTATGAATAAAATTTCTTAGAAGTAGAGCTAGAAGCATGTTGTGTCTGTTTTTAAAAAAGTCTTCAATTTTACAAGGCCAAAAGCTTCCTAGATAAGAATATTAAACAAATGCAAGACTCTTGAGAGTCCCTTGGACTGCAAGGAGATCCAACCAGTCCATCCTAAAGGAAATCAGTCCTGAATATTCATTGGAAGGACTGATGCTGAAGCTGAAGCTCCAATACTTTGGCCACCTCATGCGAAGGGTTGACTCATTGGAAAAGACCCTAATGCTGGGTAGGATTGGGGGCGGGAGGAGAAGGGGATGACAGAGGATGAGATGTCTGGATGGCATCACCGACTCGATGGACATGGGTTTGGGTAAACTCCGGGAGTTGGTGATGGACAGGGAGGCCTGGAGTGCTGCAATTCATGGGGTCGCAAAGAGTCGGAAACGACTGAGCGACTGAACTGAACTGAAGAAATCATAATTACATCTGAAATTGGAGTGGACATTGGGTAAATGAGATTCAGGAGTGGAAGAGGTATTTTCATTACATTATTTGTAAGCCATAATTTGAAACCATATGGAGGAGTTGAGCTGTGTATACCCCCAGCACCTCTGAATGTGCTGTTATCTGGAACCAGGGTCATTGCAGATCATTATTACTTAAGATGAGGTCATACTGGAGGTCATAGCAGGATGGGCCCCTAACCCAATATGACTGGTGTCATTATAAGAAGAGAAGAGGCGCAGAGACACAGACAGAGGGAATGCCATCTGACAGTGGAGGCAGAGAGTAGGATTATGCTGCCATGGAATACCTAGGGGCTACCAGAAGCTGGAATAAGCAAGGAAGCATCCTCCAGTGGAAACTTCAGAGGGAGCTGGTTCTAACACCTTAACATTAGGACTTTTAGCCTCCAGAATTGTGAGGCAATAAATTTCTGTTGTTTTAACTCACCCAGCTTGTGGCCATTTGTCACAATGGCTTAGGAAATATATTTGCAGACAGTAAAATTATATATTAGCAATCGTTTGTGTAGGTAATGTATTTAGACAGTACTTCTCAGTTCGTATTTGATCTCTGTTGCTTCATATTAGAGTTTTATATACAATTGAGCTAAACTTGGTTAAGCCAGTAAGAGAAATGTACATATTTGTTTTGAAGACTTAGATAATTATAGTAATGCAACAAACCCCGCTAAATCCACTCCCTTACATATTATACCTTGTTCGCTTTTTTTGTATGTATGCATTTGTATCAATTATGGCAAGCCTTCACAGCATATTATGCTAAAGTCAGAAAGTCCTTGTAGAATAGGTCTTTTGAAAGCAGTCTACTGTTAAAGCTTAAAATATTGAATAGAAATAGCAGGCTTTTAGGGGGAATTGCAGGTTTCTCATATTTATAATATGAAAATCTGTGGTGTTCTGGAATGGGGAGACTCCATTAAGATTTATTATTTTCCATTAAAAGCAAAAAGCATGCTCAAGGAGACTGTTGTTAAAAATTGACTTGATTTAAGGAGGGAAGAAGTTGCATAAACAAATGAATCACCAGGAGATGGTTAATCAGCTTTGTGTGACTCATTATAAGATTCCTTTAACACCTGGACTAATAAAATGCACTTGATATCATATTTTCCTGTTCTTTTTAAAATAGCTTTATTGAAGTATAAATGATATACAACATTTTCATATTTATAGGGACTATTGTTTGAATAAAAAACCCTACAAGCTGTATTCCAGTGTCACTTGTTGAAAATGACTTTAAATGTTTGATAATAAGAATCACTGTATGGCCAGTCCAGTCAGGCCCACAAAAAATTAAATATCATTTTTCAGATGATTGTATATCAGTGCATTTATGTTTCCATGAACTTATGCAAACTTCTATTTTGCATCATTATATTTTAAAATATATCTGTGGATATTAGCCAGAGCACTTTGTAAAAATGGACTAGCATTTAATGCAGCAATATTTAAGAAGTAGAAATAAAATAAATATAGATCACACATAAGGAAATTGGCACTGAAAATTCTAAGTACACCATTTTAAAGAATGAATCTGAATTATATTAATACCTTATATCAGGATAACACTTCATACTTTAAAAAAATTTCCACTGACATTACTCTATTTGATTTTCATACTCACCCTGTATGGTTATTTATATTAGCTTACTGCTGAGAAAATGGAGATTTTTGAGAGGTTATCTGGCATATCACTGGTGGTAAATGGCAGAACTGGAGTGAAAATGAGTTTTCCTAAGTTCCTAAATCACCGTACTAAGCATCATGATGGTTTTAGCTAAGATATATGAACGTCCTATATGCTAGCTTTTCTGTATTTTAAGTAGAAATTTTCTTTCACTTAACTGATTATTATCGATTGTAATGTATCTCATTAATATAACAAAATAAATGGCAATCGCTGTGCATATCTGGGTGGATTCCTGCTACCATGATTTTGCCTGCTCTCTCTTTTGCTATGTTTTCAGCATTGCATATTTGAAAAGGTAGTGACACATACGAAATGAATAGATAGGGTAGACCCTATTTAGATCAGGGTGAGTAACTCAAAGGACTTAGCTCTCTGCTGCTGCTGCTGTTGCTAAGTCGCTTCAGTCATGTCCGACTCTGTGCGAACCCATAGACGGCAGCCCAGCAGGCTCCCCCGTCCCTGGGATTCTCCAGGCAAGAGTACCGGAGTGGGCTGCCACTGCGAAGGGCATGCACTTGAAGAAGCGGTTGGGGAAGGAAACCGCCTGCTGCCTATGTCTGTGTTCCCCACTGCTCCATGAGGCGGGGTGTGCTAGTGCATTGGAATATGGGGATTTTGTTCAGCCCTGATTAGAGATGCATGGATCCATACAAGTAAAGGGGGGTGTGGTTTGCAATGGAGCATTCCAGAAATTCTCAATGTCTTGACTCTTTCTCTTTGCATAAACAGAGGCAGTGTGGACTGGCAAGAATGTTTGACTGAGAGTCTCTGGCTCCACTTTGTCCAATCGGACAGGCCACATTCCAGTCTGTAGTCCTGTCCAGTGCAACCATCCTATTTTCGATAGAAGGATATTAGACCTCCTAGAGTAGGGATCCCAAACCCCTGGGATCCAAGGCCTGATGACCTGAGATGGAGCTGGTATAATAATAATAGAAATAAAGTGTACAAAAAATGTAATGGCTTGAATCATCCCAAAGCAGTCATCAACCCCCCTACCCTGGTCTGTGGAAAAATTGTTGAAACCGGTCCTTGGTGCCAAAAAGTTTGGGGACTGCTGCTGTAGAGAATATCCAGGGTTCTTGCTAAGTTTGTGTGTGTAGCTGCCCTTGTATAACATTATCCTCCTTCTCCCTTTCTTACTTTCCTAATTTTGGCAAATTCAGATACATCCTTTAAGACCCAGTCATAGCTCAGATGCAACTTCCCCTATAACATTTCTTGGACACTCAGGGAGTCCCTATGAGCTTCACATTCAAATGTACTAACTTCTAGTGTTATGTGATAATGTATAATAGTCACTTCTTTAAGAAGGCCCCCTCTCTTCTCAAGGAAGATTTTCCTTATGGCAGGGGTATGATCAAATTTGCTACTATATGCCCACTGAACATTACATGTCCCTTGTAAGCTAAGTCTGGTCTAGAACAGACACTAAAGAAATGTCTGTTGAAATGGTAGTATCGGGTCAATCTTCAGTGGCTTATTGTCCCTGAGAGTATGGTCAATATAAGCTAAGGGGACTACTTTGTGCTGAATGGAAAGGCCTACAAGACACTTGGTAATGGACATTCTCTTCTAATTCCCTTTCAAAAGGAATGAGTGCAAGAAAGATATGGAGAGGTATTCCCTTAGTGTTAAAAGTAAATGTGCATGGTAACTGGAATGTAGACTCTTGTCAACAAAGCAGTGAATCCCTTCATGACAGTAAGATTCCTCCTCAGGCTTTAAAAAATGAAGTCATGTGTTCATGGATGCAGCAGACATTGGGCATAAAAATCCCCCAGCTGTAGGTGACATAATGCAACCTCAAAGTATATTAGTTAAAAATGACTGCACTTTAAAAATTTATTTTTTGAGCTTTCCCTTTATTGATCTTAGAAATGTCTTAACAGGAGAATCATATGCATTGTTATTGCAAACTGAATCCCCTTTCATCATTTCTACCATTTGGCTGCACAGAAATCCCAATAGACACACCATTTTCACTAGCCCTCAAGAGTATCTGAAAATCATGCTCTCTGAGATAACCAGTTCATAAAGGTAATTTCTCACATACTTTGGAACTTTGTAGAGGAACTTCTGAGTTTCCTTTGCATGAACAATGTAGACTTCAGATAATTCATTGAGAAGATGCTTACTTCCTAGCTTTTTAATAGAACACATTTTCTTTCCCTTTGTTTATAAATCTTTCAGCACCTTGTGAATCTTAATTGCCTGGTGTTATAATTCACAGGCAGACATATAATAGCAGGCTTTGTGACAGATAAGCGCACACACTGAAATGAAGAAAAAGGGAGACAGAGCATTGAGACGATGAATTGGAGAACCCATGCACAGCAGCTGTCCTGAAACCACACCTACACATCCATGCCCAGTCACACTGCTCTCCTGCACATCATGCTTAACCTCTTCAGGGAGCCTGAAGTATAGACCAGTTGTGTCCATCTATTGAGCAGACATTTCTTCAAAGAAATATGGTTAAGGTCAGTTCTTTTACTGCTTGGATTCATGGAGAGATTGAATTCACTAAAATGTAGGTCTTTTTGAGGAGAACCAGAAGGATGAATCTGATTTAGGTTTCTAGATTGAACATAGTATTAACTCATTAAAGTTAGGAGCAACTTCATTTATCTACCCTAGGTCTTAGTTTATGGAGGTGTTTGGTTCAAGTTTGCCTTCTCCATTTGCAGGTGGTTATAGTGGGAAACAGCCATTGGGAAGGGCCATGGACGGCAAGGAAACCTAGCTGGGTTGGCTGGCTTAGGCCAAGTAGTTCTGGTCACAGTGATTGGCTTACAGGTAAGCAGATGATTTAGAGTGGTCTGATCTATGTGATGTGTTAAAATTAACTCAGGTGACATATTTCAGGAAAATAAGACCAAGGTTAGAATTAAACAAGTTATAAAGCCTATGCCTTATAACCTCTACCATGCATGCAGCAGTCTCTAAACTATAAAGACATGTCATACGTTGCAAATTTAGTCATTGGCACCATGTCTTCAGAGTCCAAAATAATTCACATGATGTTTTCTTAAAGTGCTTTTAACAGGCATGTATTATAAGGAATGGTGGTTTAAAACACACTTCAAGGCATGTAATGTGCCATTGAAACTTTTATCGTCAGGGAAGGGAAATGAACGCATATAATCCAGGGTGTGAAGAAATAGAACAATTTAAAAAGAAGGAATTCACTCTGTATTTTGATATATTTAGTTTGGAAAAAACTCCCCAATATGGGGAAACAACCAAAATAATTATGATATTTGAAAAAGTAAAAAGGTACAACATGGGAGATTGTTTGCTTTGACTTATACACTAGAGACAGCTTAAATTGTATAAGAAGATCACATATGGGGTTGACTTGAAAACTAGGGCTTTAATTGAGCTATTGCTCAAAGCTATTGCTCTGAGTAATGGGCTCATATACAGCTTTGTATTGAGCATCTTATTAAGACTTCTCTGTTGTTAAGTGACATAAGCTACTGTTACTGCATTTCCTCCCTTGTAGTCTCTTTCTTAAAGAAGCAGCGTAGGACAGAAGGAGGAATATGGAATGAAAAATCAGAAAAAGTTAACTTTAATGCTAATTCTGCCAGTTACAGACATTGTGGATAACCCATTTAGTTTCTCTGCATGTCTGTGTTCATATCTATAGAGTGGGAAGAAGAATTTAATCATCATTCAGTCTGTTTTTTTTCAAGCTATTTATTTTTTCTTGAATATTTCTTATTGATGTTACATGATATCAGTAAAGAGGGACCTCTATAGTGACAAAATTGAAAACCATCTATTGCATACTACCTTGAAATAACTGCTATTGATGTTAATGCTTTTCTCTCTTTTGATGTTTTTTTAAATAGAATTGAAATCAAAATATAAATATACAGATTTCTGTACTTTGATTTAATGGGTTATGATAATAATTTCCTTGAACTTTAAAAATATTTCATTACATAATTTTAATGGCCATATATTTATGGTAGTAATATACTTTCCCTGAAAGTTGTTCAGTCGTGTCTGACTCTTTGCGACCCCATGGACTGTATAGTCCATGGAATTCTCCAGCCCAGAATAGTGGAGTGGGTAGCCGTTCCCTTTTCCAGGGAATCTTCCTGACCCAGGGGTCAAACCCAGGTCTCCCGCATTGCAGGTGGATTATTTACCAGCTGAGCCACCAGGGAAGCCCATTAATTAATATACTTGTTTAACTAATATTTTGTTATTTAGGTCTTTTTGTTGTTGTTGTTCTACATAATGATTCAGTGAAAAGTGTTATGTATAAATCTTTCATTGAACTTTGGTTTATTTCTCTAGGCCACTCTCCAAAAGTGGTTCAAAGACTAGGAACACTTTTTAAATGATCATGCACAGTGCCAAATTGTCCACGGAAAGTTTAAACCACTTGATCCCTCCACCAGGTCCTTATGAGACTATCTGTCTTTCAGGGACTTTTTGCTGACATTTTTCCCTTAAAATTTACAAATTTCATTCAACCATTATTTTATGCATAGTCAGAGATTTTGCATATATTTTTGGCAAATCTCTGATTATGCATAAAATAAAACATTATGAAAAGGGTCTTGGGAGTAGTAAAATGTTAGGTAAATGTCATTCTCCCTTGTCTGCTGTCACCTTAGGGCTCAGAGGTATCTGCCCATACCCTGGGACTTGTCTGTAGGTAAACTAGAACCCTGCTGCACTATGAGGCATGCTGCAGAATTCTCTGATGCCTCCAGCCTTGGAAAAATAAGCATTGGGGTTACTTGCCATGGATTTCAGATGTGATTCTGGATCTATGAGAACTGGTTCACTCTGTCTACCACAGCTCTCTGAAGCCCACACTGCATTTTACTGACCTCTCTAAGGATATTCACCACCCTGAAGAGGGATTCCACGAATATTACGAAGTTGTTATTATTGGGGCTCATTAATTTCTGTGAAGATATTTGAGATGTTCCTCGTTTAACTGTGTGGTGCTAAGGGCAAAATGAAATGAGTATAAAGTAGCTCACTTCATATTCTTATTTCCTATGGGAAATCGTATCAAGTTTAATTTTGCTTACGTGAATTATTTGAATGATTTTATTGAAAACATAATTTTCAAATGTGAGATGCTATTAGCACTGGAAAATGAAGACAAGCAGCTAATTAAGATTTACAGTGTGACTTAGGCTGTGCTGGGATGAAATCCAGGCCAATGTTGCCTTCATCCCAGTCCATCAACTAGTGGAAAATGTCAGTCTAACCTGCTTTCTAACTGAAGCAACAGATGAGCAGACAAAGTTGGCTGAACTGATAGTGTCTTGTTTGTCAGTCCTTAAATGTGGATAAAACAACCAGTAGGTACATTTATTTCCTTGATTGGCTTTTAGCTGGATATTTGCTTTTATCCTGATCTCCAGTCACTCTCCTTGGCTTTCACTCTAAGTCACCTATTTTTCTCCTGCACTGCCATTAAGAGGTGCTGCCTGATACATACTAACTAACTGCTTTAAACTCATTTTGGTACCCTTTCCACCTAGAATATATTTCCTTCTTCCCTGCCCCATCTCATGAAAACAAGACCGAGTTTTATAATTTTCCTCTAGCAAGATATCAGATTCATTCAGATTCATTCCTTCTGATCCTAGCAGACTATAAAGCAATTTTATTGCTCAAATGGAAATGAATTCTAATTAATATACCAATTTTCAGTTTTATGAGACTGTAGGTACCTATAAAACACTAAACAATACCGATGAAACAAGAATGAAACTATCCAAGATAGCTTTGTGACTAACCTCTAGTGATTCTAAACAATGCTTCTTTGGACACATTCATGAAATGGACGGAGCTTACTGACATGCCTGGCTTTTCCCACCATTCTCCACAAAGCTTCTGTCCTTCTGCCCCATAAATGCAGGGAGCCCACAATCTCCTTTCCCTTCTGACTGGCAAATACTTCTCGTAAGAACCCATTAAGTTTCTCACAAAGTAAGGTGTAAGAAATGAGGAATGTAGGCCTCCTCCCAAGGGAACTAGAAGATTAATAGCTGAAGCTCACTTCACTTAAATCAAGATAATACATATCTAGTTCCATGATGACAGAAACTTGGCACTTGGGCCACCACCTCTTTCCTCCCACTTCTGTATTATTGCTGATTGATCATAACACTCTTTGTTTCTGAGCAGGAAACATTCTCCTCAGATTCTTTCTTAAAACGGTGCTTCAAGAAGTGACTGCCCACTAATTTGAATTGATGTTTAAACTGAAATGTATTGGCTGCCTGTGGTCTAAATCGAACTTCTGGGGGCTTTAGGAAGTACAGCTGATACAGGTGTTTGGAAACAAAGTCTCTCTGAAACCATGCCACATAGATAGCTGTTCATATTCCATGTGTATAAAACACGTATGTCCTTGAAGAAGTCCTCATCTTTCTATTGAAGTCTCTCAATTGTAGAATGAGAAGATTTTGCATCAGATAGACATGGGTTTAAATTTCAGCATTATAAGTGAAGGTATGATCCTGGTAAGGTTATTGAACTTCTTTGAGCTTTATCTTCCTTACAGACAAAGTGAGAATAAGAATGCCTACTTGATGTGATTGTTCAGGAGATGAAATGAGATACTGTGGGTGAAGAGCTTCCTCACTGTCTGGTACTAAATGTATGTGTCTTCTATTGCTCAAAAATAAGAAGGAATTCAGCCATATTTAACCCTGTGGTGAAAGGCAGGGGAAAAGGGTTTAAGAGATGCATACGAGGGAAAAAAATCCTTACAACCCATTTAATCAATGAATCAGAGTCCCAGAAGGCTAAGGAACTAATCAGTGGCTCAGATTGGAGTGGTCAAGGTCCTGCTTCTGCTTGCTGTATGCACCACTGTTGTTTGATCACTGTGTTTGACCCAATTTTCTTTGTATCTCATTTCTTAAGTGGTACCACATTAGAGAAAAACCTTTCCTCTCATTCTTTCAACATAAAAAAGAATTATTCTAAATTTAGATTTCCCCCAGATCTTTCATCTGTCTAGATTTGCAGTCTATATGAAATAAGTTTCATGCTCAGCTTTTTATGTCAGACATAAATTATAAAGCAGTCAAAAATGACCTAGCATCTTTGGTACATTGATATTGTTCAGCTTTTATCACTCTTCTACTTCAAATAGGTAATGTTTGGAAGACACCAAACATCTTCAAAATCCTCTGATTTTATAATAATTCTGCTTCCCTGACAAGATGATTCACCAGTACCATGAGAAAAATCACATACAATTTTCCAGTATTTTCTTGTTTCTGAACAACCCTTTATATTTGTGTAATGTTTTTTATCATCCAGAAAGCACTATTTTTTCACTAT
>CM044305.1:112408761-112463761 GCA_024291935.2 Okapia johnstoni
GTTTTTTTTTCCTTTTTGGATATTTTTGAACCCATCTGCAAAAAATGTAGGAGGCAAATATTTTTTTAAAATCCTTTTCATTCCTTTTGGTATAACTCTGAGTGGAATTGTGGTATATGGTAGTTCATTGATTGTGTTCTTGGATGAAAACAGGCGTTTTTTTTTTGGCCGAAGTCCAATTTATAAATGTTTTTCTTGTTTTTCTTGTTTTTTTTGTGTCTTAACTGTTATGAGGCCCTTTAAAATGGGCCGGACGTTGGGGTACAGAGTGATAAGAAAGTAAAAAAGAAGGAAAAAGAAGGCTGAGCTAGCCTGAAGGGGACAGAGAGAGAGAGAGAGAGAGGAGATTTGGAGAGAGAGAGGAGAGACAGGGACCAGTGCTCTGGTGGAAACAAAGGGCGTTTTATTCAACATATTGTGGGGCATATATATATACTCTCTTTACAAGATAGCCCTTTTTAGGCAGAGACAGGGATCAAAAATCTAAACAAGTCATCCAGAAAGCCAGAGGCTAGAATCATTCTCAAGAGAGGGGGTTTTTGCAAAAAGGTTACTTTACACATCAGAAGGGAAGAGAGTTGTAAATGGCTGCTGTTCACCATACGGAATTTCCATACGAATGAGATACATGAATTTCTATTATCCCCGAAAGCTGGCTTGCCAGCTCTCTGGCACCTGTAATCAGGTGTTGTTAAGGAATGCAAGACTGAAAACAGCAGGCAGAAAGCCTCCTGTTAAGTGTAACCTGACAATATCCACTAATCATTACCATCTAAAATATTTCTAGATACATAAATAAACACAGGATAGGAAGTACACATATAATTCTTTGCTCTGTCAACCAAGAGGTCCCCAGAACCAATTACCCTTCAGTACCAATGAGCACACTTAGTGTACAGATCTAGTTTTGTCAATACCATTCGACAATAAAAGGAACAAGGGCTCCATGGAAAAATTGATGATTCCAGAATTGGGATGGAAACAATAGAAAATGAGCCTGGAGCATCTTTGTATGCATCAATTCTTCCTCACTAATTGTAATAAATGTATCATATTAATGTAAGATATTAGCAATAAGGGAAACTGGGTGAGGGCATATGAGAATTGTGCTATTTTCACAAATATTATTCAAATCTTAAAGGGTTACAAAGGAAAAGGTCAAAATAAAGTCTATTGAAAGTTTCAAAATAAAAAAGACAAGGAAACTTTGGGCAAAGGATGCTGAGTATGTTAGAAAAGGAAATAGAAAGGAAACCAAACACAAGCAGACAGAACCTGTAACTGTAAAACAACCCTTCCTAAATTACCTTCAGCTTTTCCTCTCCCTTAACCTCCAATCCCATATAATATACTAACCTGGCCTCTTCCACCACAGAAACATCTCTGGATCCACTTTCTTCTTAAGCCCCACAAACACTGCCCTGATCCAACCTCATAGATGTTTTGCCTGGATATGGCAAGAGCCACCAACCAAGGCCAGGGGTAGACCTGGAACCCTGTACTTGCTCAAAAACCACTTTAAGACATCTGCCAGTGTTATTTGCCACAGAAGTCTGTCAAGATCCAGGCAGGGGTCAGTGTCTTGCCAAAGATACAAGGGTCCAGAGCAAACCGTTATCTTGGTGTACGTCTAAGCATGCTCAGTTGTGTTTGACTCTTTGTGACCCCATGGACTGTAGCCACACCCCTGCCCCAGGCTCCTCTGTCCATGGGATTTCCCAGGCAAGAATACTGCAATGGGCCGCCATTTCCTCCTCCAGAGTATTTTCCCACCCAGGGATCAAACTTGTGTCTCCCACATTGCAAGCAGATTCTTTTGACACCGAGCCACCAGGGAAGCCATGAGGAAACACATGGACTTCACAAAGGAGCAGAACTTTCACTGGGAATCCTTAAGCCAGGGGAGGGGCCTGTCCAATCTGTGATGCCCTGGGCAAGATAATCTTGGGAACATGGTGGTGTGTTTCCACACAGAGGCTGCTGCTGAAGATGCTGGATCCTGGAAATGACCTCCAGATAAGTCAGTTGGGGTGGGGGGCAGTTTGGGCCCCCTAGCAGCCAAAGGCCTGAGGTTCTTATGTACCCAGAGCAAGAACCCAACAATACCTAACAGTCATATCCAATAAGGGGTATGAGGAGTACCTGTTACAAGAGCTGTCACATATCCATCCTGCAGTGGCCCCCGGGACTGTGGTCCTGGCATTGGCCCCAGAGGACAGATGTCCTCATGGAGGCCAGGGTGGCAGCTCACCTGCAGCAGCATCTGCTCTCCTCTCCCTCTCCTGGCCAGCCTCAGCAGGTCAGATGGGATCTCCAGAGGCTTGCTGCTTCTACCTCTATGGGGCAGCTGGCCCTCTTTGCACCCTGCACCCCTGGGACCTGGTTACTTTCCAAATCCTCATTGGAGTCTGGGGCCTCTTGCACCTGGGAGAGCATCCTGGGTACCAACCCTGCCATCTGCTAGAGCCTGTCCTCTGCTGAAACAGCCTGACTGGCTTCTAACTGGCTCTGCAGATAGCTGATCACACACCCCTCTGCTTCTCACACTCAGGCTCAAAATCTAGGACCTCACAGCCACATTCACAAGACCCTGAGTTTCCTCCAACACGTGGGATTCCACAGGGAATGATCTGATACACCTCAGGATCATAGACATGTGCCCTGCACTTCTATGGCAATGAATACTACTGACCCACAACGAGGAGATCGCCCAGACGCTGTGTCAAGTCCTGTCGGCTTCACCTGAAGCACCATGGAAGTGGATGCTGCCCTGGGATTTCCAAATAAAGATACACACATGAGGTCATCATCACCAGGGCCTAAGCTGCTCTGAATGGGGGGCAGGCAGGACAAATCCCAAGGCCAGGTTCCGGGGAAGAGGGGGTGCTGCGTGCAGCAGGGGTGGGTGGCCTCGGGGCTGGGCCCCACGAGGAGGATGCCCCCAACTCCAACAGGGAACTGCCCTCCTGATAGAGACTGAGCACAGCACCAAAGGGGCTGACAGTGCAGCTCAGGGGGGGCATGGAGGGTGTGTGTGACAGTGGGTGTGGTGGGAGGAATTCCCGCAGCCAGCTCCCTGTGGGGCAGCCTCTCTCAAAGGTCAGAGGTGCAGGACTTTAGTCTCTGGGAGAGGAACCACACTTGGAGTGGTCTGTGTCTGTGTGTTATCCTGGCTTAAGGATTAACCCCCGGGTGCCTGTGTCCCTTCAAAACAAATGGTTGTGACAAAAATGCTTCTGCTCAAAATTCACTGGCCACGAGTCATCACGACCCTTCCTAAGTGAAGAGGCCTGGCAGGGTCGTGTCCCCATAAGTGTGGGGAGAGAGGAAGACAAAAGTGACTGAACACCTGACATCTCTTCAATTCCATACTTCCAAGCAAATGCTCAACAAAGAACAGTGGTTAGAATTTATAATGACAAAATCTCCCTTGTTTTGGAGAGGAGAGTCTGAGTAGGTCACATGGGTCTTGAATTTCTCCACCTTTTCCAGGTATCCACTGACTATGTGGCAGGTGCCACATATGTGACCAGAATCACATCTCCTGTTCCTGTTGTTCTCTGGCACTCAGCAGTGAAAGCTGCCCCTTCAGCCCCTGCACCCATCTGCACCCCCCACTGCAGTGACCTCACCACCTCCTTAGACCCGGAAGTTGCTCCTGCCTTTTGATGCCAGGCACAGCCTTAACCTGTGAGTCCTCTGCTGCCTCCACACTTGTGAACCTGCCTGAACCCGGGGATGCTGGCAGATGTTACATCTTTACTGGTGAGTACTTATTTCTCGTGTTATTCAGATCCCAGATCAATATACTTGGTAATCAGTGGGACTAGGGGACGTCTCTCCACCTTCCTTGTGTGACTGTGGCTCCGAGTTCATCACTCGAGGTGTGGGGGTGTCCTGCTTCTCCTAGTGTCCCCACTGCTAACATGGCCTTTCATGGAGAAGAGGCTCCATAAAGGTCTTTGGAATAAATGAGCCAGTGAGCAGGGGGCTCAGATGAACTGTCTGCTACTTCCTTAAATAACCCAGGCAAATCCAAATAAACAGAGATAATTTAGATTTTGAGAATGATACACAAGAAGGACAGAAGCATGTATTCGCTACGATTACTTTTATTATCTAATTCTTCCCCCATCAATACTACTGCTCAGTAAGCTCATGTTTCCAAAACAGTCTTAATTCCAATTCCACTGTATCCTGTTCAGGACCACAAAACAAAATGGAAGAGTTCCCAATTGCTTTTACAAAATAGCAAAACTCTTGTTCTTGAACTGGGCAAGCACAAACACATTGTGATCAACATCATTCACAAAGCTGAGATACTGAAGTTTATTTAGCCTTCCATTAAAACAATTCAAGTTTGACAATTTTCTAAAGGAAACAGAGATAAATCTGCCTGTCATCATAAAGAACAGGAACCCAAAGACGCTACACAACGGCTCCCCCAACTGGCCCAAGCCCTCAGTTCTGAGAAGGCTGAATGCTCCCTCATCAGTCTCAGAGGGAAGGATTAGCCTGGCTGCTGCTCTGGCTCAGGCCTCCTTGTCCTCCCCCTTCACAGCCTCTGCAGACTGGAGTGGGAAGGCCCTCAAACCCCTTTGTCTGACCCAGAGCACAAATGCCATGACTTGCCGTTTGCTGGTCTCCGCATAGGCCCGGGGACCCCACAGGAACTCATAGTGGGCAGGGTTACTTTCAGGCACCTGCCGGTACTCCAGGTATCCCTCCTGCACCCACACTTGGGTCAGCAGCTCCCTGGGCTCCCCAAAGATGGAGTGCTCCCTCCCAACACACACCCCCATCCTGCTGAGTGCTCCCCAGACCACCTCCTCAGGGGTGGGGTCTCCATTCCTCATGATCACGCTGAGGACCAGCACCAGGAAGCCGGCCTTGGGCAGGCCTTGCCCACTGCTCTGCATCGCATCACAGGTGAGGCCTAGGGCAGGGATCATAGCGTAGGTGTGCTTCCTGGGGTATACCTCCCTCACCTCCACGCCAAAGACCAGCTGCAGGCACTCCGAGGCTTGTCTGAAGACCACCGGGAAGTGCTCCTGGTTATCCTTGAGGACGTTCTTCAGCATTTCCACCTGGGAGGTCAGCTCCTTGGCCCGATACTTGAGGAGCAGGAAGTTCATCAGGTTAGTTATCATCTTCAGAGCTTCCTGGAGCAAGGCCTCCCCAGGGGCTGAGGAGGACACTGAGGGGGAGGAGGCCAAGGGGGATGCAGCCTCCCCCACCTCAGCTCCCAAGAGCTGCACCTCCACCGGGCCCTTGGCCTCGCCTGGGTCCTGAAGGTCTTCCTCAGGCTTGCTCAGCTCACTCATCTCCACCAGGAGCACGATGCCTGTGATCAAACCCCAGACAGGAGTGAGGCAGGGGGACAGATGGGGACCACAGGGCTTAGTGGAGGAAGGGTGGGAATGGCCTGGGCTGAGAACCGCACTGCCCCTGTGGTCAGTGCATGGAGGCCAGGCAGGACATGAAGAGCAGCTGAGGACCAAGCATGTCCCCAGCCTAGAACCCACAGGAGGCCCTGGGCGGTCTGACACAGGCCACTTACAGGTCTCCCCTTGAAGGGTTCACTCAGACCTCACAGGGGTGCTCCTCCTGGGCGGCCAGTCCCCTGGCTACCTGAAGGAGGAAGTGAAGTGGCTCACCAGGGTGCAGTCAGCACAGCCGGTGATTTCTGGCGCTGACAAAGTGGGGCAATTAGGACCTTCTGGGGTCCCCTCTGTTCTGGGATGGGGAGCACCATTCAGGGCACCCTCCTCACCTTCACTCCTGGTACTGCCTGGACCTCCTCTGCTCTCTGACCTCAGGACACGGGCCTCAGACTTCCGCTTTGGCCTCCTGGTTCCTGGAGCTCCTGTGAAAGAAATGATGGGTACACCTTGTGGGTAGAGTGTGGCACAGCCCTGGGCCTTTTGTGCTGGTAGGAGGAGTGGACTCTGTGAGGTTCCCCCAGTTTTGGGGTGGGAGGTCCCCTCGGGGCTCCCTTGTAGTTCTTCCCTTTCCCCTGTCATGGCCTGGACCCTCCCCTTTGGGGGCCTGCAGGATAACTCAAAACAAGACCCGAGTCTGTACAGAAAGTGCCGAGGCCCCCCACATGTGGCTGCACCTGCCCAGGGCCTCCCGGGGGTTCTAGGCTAGGGAGAGATGCTTGGTCCTCAGCTGCTCCTCATGTCCCACCTGGCCTCCAAGCACTGACCATGGGGGCAGGCATCTGCTCAGTCCGGGGAGTCTGAGCAGACTCTGCCAACCTGAAGCCTCCGCCCTCTGCCCGAAAACCTCACATCCCGAGGTCCCTAAGCCAGACGTCCAAAAAACTGTTCACCCTGCTCACCCCCCGCTCTAAGGTCTTCAAGAGCCCCCACAAGGGCCAGGATCCCTCCCTCCGTGTTGGGGTCTAACTGCCTCAGTCCTTTCTCGCATGGAGCCTGGACTCCCGGCAGGACCCGGGACTGTCCCGTCTGCCATTTTGAGACCCTGCTGCTCTCACAAGGTCTCCAGTCCCTCTGAGACCCGCATGTGAGGAAGTCAGACAGGCCTAGTGTGCTCTTCTCACCCCAAGGTCTCCTAGGGCCGACTACAGGGGCGGGGATCTATAGGGTTCTGTCAGTCCTCACATACGGTCCTCCCTCAGGGTCCTCCCAGTCCTCCTGCAGGCACCTCAACTTGCCTCTGCGCAGGACCGGGATTCTCGCCTCTCCGCAGCTGAAGCCCCGGCCCTTATACCAGGACCCCAGTCTCTTGAAGACCCGGATGTCAGGAAGTCAGCGCATGTCTGTTGTGCACATCCTGCCCCCATGGTCGCCTTGGACTGACAACAGAGACGGGCTTCTCTGAGGTCTCCTCTGATTAGGGTCCAGCGTCCTCTAGTCCCTCCTCAGGGTCCTCAATTTGACACCCCGCAGGACTTGGGAATCGGCCCCCTGAGGCCCTGACCCATATGCGAGGTCCCCGGTCTGAGACCTGGATGTCAGGAAGTGAGACCAGGCATGTTGGGCTCATCGTATCCCAGGGCCGCCAAGGACCAACAGCAGCTACAGGCTTTTCTGAGGCCTCCTCTGATTGGGGTCCAGGGTCCCCTCAGTCGTCCCTCAAGGTCCTCATCTTGAAACCCCTTCCTCCCTCTGCTCACCTGAGGACACACTCCCTCTCCCAGGTCCCCAGTTTCTCTGAGACCCGAATGTCAGGAAATGCAGCATGTGCTCATCCACCTTCTATGCTCCCTGAACCCTGATTTGAGGGTCCCACCTCTGGTCAATACAAAGGGTATCCACGAATCTGCCAGGGCTCTAGATGAGGTCCTTGAGGGAGGATATAAGGAACCCCACAGATCCCTGTCCCTGCTGTCAGGCCTGGATGATCCTGGTGGTGGGATGAGCACGTGGCAGCCTGTTCTGACTTCTGCATCCACCTCTCAGAGACATTAGGCAACTGTTAGAAGGGGCAGGGCCTCAGATGGGCAGAAGGGAAGATCTGAGTTCTTTTGAGGGTCAAGGTGAGGACGCTGAGGGAGGACTAAGGGGACCTTGGACCCCAATCAGAGGGGGCTCTGGGGGGACATAGGGTGGATGAACACAGGCTTCATTTCCTGACATCTGGGTCTCAGAGAGACTGGGGTCCTGGTATAGGGGGCTGACTTCCTGACATCCGGGCTTCAGACTGGGGTCCTGGTATAGGGAACAGACTCCCTGACATTCTGGGTCTCAGAGGGACTGGGGTCCTGGTGTAAGGGCTGGGGCCTTAGTAGGGGACAGGAGAGGATACGAAGTCCTACCCGGAGACAAGGTGAGGTCCTGAGGGAGGACTGACAGGACACCCAGGGATGACTGACGGAACCCCACAGATCCCCGCTCCTGTTGTCGGCCCTGGGAGCCCCTGGGGTGAGAAGAGCACACTAGGCCTGTCCTGATTTCCTGACATCAGGGTCTATGAGAGACTGGGGACTTGGTGTGAGAAGCAGTGGCTCAGGTGGGGAGAGGAAAAAGCCCGAGTGAGTCGGCTCTTCCCATCAGGTGGCCAAAGTATTGGAGCTTCAACTTTAGCACCAGTCCTTCCAATGGATATTCAGGGTTGATTTCCTTTAGGATTGACTGGCTTGATCTCCCTGCTGTCCAAGGGGCTGTCAAGAGTCTTCTCCAGCACTACAGTAGTACTATTTTATACATAGTAGTGTGTATCTGTTAATCCCAAGCTCCTAATTTATCCCTTCCCCTGCTTTTCCTCTTTGGTAACCATAATTTTGTTCTGAGTCTTTCTGATTTGTAAATAATTTCATTTGCATCATCTTTTTACATTGCACCTATAAGTCTTGCCATAGAATATTTGTCTTTCTCTTTCTGACTTACTTCACTTAATGTGATAATCTCTAGGTCCATCCATGTTGCCACAAATGGTATTACTTTGTTATTTTTCATGGCTGAGTAGTATTCCCGTGTTTTGTGTGTCTGTGTGTGTGTGTGTATACCACATCTTCTTTATCCAGTCATCTGTCAATGGGCATTTAGATTGCTTCCATATCCTGTCTGTTGTAAATAGTGCTGCAATGAATGTTGGGGTGCATGTATCTTTTCACATTAGAGTTTCTTTCTATCAGGGTATATATTCAGGAGTGGGATTGCTGGATCATATGGTAGTTCTGTTTGTAGTTGTTTAAGGAACCTCCATACACCCCACTCCAGTAAACAGGGAGCCCCCTCCAGGTACAAGGAAAGAAGTGAGGAAGGAAGTGCATGTGGTCAGTACCCTGCAGTCATGGGCTATCTCTCTATCTCTGGCACCTCTCCTCAACCATGGAAAGATGTGAGAGTAACCTAGCAGGTTATTTGAGGTTTGAATTCTGTAATCCCTGTGTGTGGTGCCATCCCAGGCCCTGGCAAGGGACACAGAATGCACCCATCCCGGTAGTTCCTGCTCCCCTTCATTCTTTTCTCTAGGCCCTAGGCGGGGGCTGGGGCATCTATTGACAGTGGAGGCAGTGGTGTGGGAAGGGCTGCGAGGAACGTGGTTCCCAGAGGCGTGGGAAGACACCTGGCAGGGCCGTCCAGGGCCAAGGCCAGATTGGTTAGCACGGATCTGCGCTCAGCAGGTCTGGGCCAAGATGGGGGCTCTGCAGAGCATGGGCAGGGATGGGGCCAGGGAGTTGAGAGGTGGGGTGGGGGCAGTGGTGGGGCAGGGGGAAGCCTAGCCCAGGACTGTACCTGTCTGTGCTGGGAGAGGACCAGAGCCCAGCCAGTGGGCTGTGAAGCCAGGGGGCTTACCCTCCCTCCTCAGTGCTCCTAGGGTTTCAGGGCCCTCTGTCTTGGAACTCACCACGTGCCTCTCTCCCGCTGTCCCACTCTCCTTCCTGACCTCCCCACAGACTGCATGTGATGGACGGGTCCTCTGGGTTGCCAGCCCCTGTCAACGGACAGTGTGGAGATGGATGGAAGGAGCCAGCCCTCTGTGACCCCCCTGCATTCTCTGTCAGCAGGCTTGGAGGATGCTCAGACACGTGGGGCTGACGTATCCGGCCCAGGGGGCTGTGAGCTTGGAGCCGAAGCCGCTGTGTGGAGTGTCAGGCTCCTGGCCTTTGTGGTTCTGTGTTTCTGCACCTACCTGAGGCCATGTTGATAGACCATTAATGGGAGCCTTGGGAGATGAAGTTCAGCTGTCTGTCCTTCGGGACAGCCTTATGCGGGTTGGGTTTCGTCTTAAAACGGTGTCAAGGATGACCGTGGAGACGTTGGTGGCGCCCTTGCTATGCGGACCCGGGCACTGTGCACTGGCTGTCCACATCGGGCACTGGGACTGAGAGGACATGGACTGGTGAGAGCTGCTGGAGCAGTGGCTGGGGATGAGCCTTGCCCAGATCCAGACCTTGCTGCGGCATAGGGAAAAGCGGCCATGGAATGATCGCCGGCAAGAGACGCCCTGCCCCGCGCTGCCCGCATGGCCCCTGGCGCTGTCCTGGATCTCAGCCGGCTTGGGGTAGTTCGTTTTCTGTTGAACTGGTTGGTAGGGGGGTTGGAGGCGTGGGGCTGAGGTTTCTTCAGAGGGGCAGTGAGGGTCCCTGGGCTGGGAAATGGCAGTCCGAGGGTTGCCTGACCCCCACTCTGGGCCTCAGTCCCCATTTGTGATACAGTCATAGTCTCTAGCAGGTGTGAATTTGAATCACCTTGTTCTCCTTCTGTGTCCTGTCTTTGCACACAGGTCTCATTGACATTGGGGTCACTTTGCTGTGCCCAGAAAACCTAGGTTGTGATGATGTGGAGGAGAGTTGGGGAATCAAGCCCTGCTGACGCCCGACCCATGACGGAAGTACCTGACTGTGCTCGCCAACCCCCGCTGGCTGGCTGCTGCAAGCCTGTCCCGGGGAGGGCCAGGAAGGACATCTTCCAGGTGGACATCCCCAAGCACCTGACCCCCTTTTGTCAGGAGGCCTGTCCAGACTGGGCTCTCTCGAGAGGAAGGTGACCCAGAGACCAGCTCATGGTGACACCGTCCGGTCGGCACCGTGCCCTGGACATGCCCGTCTGGTTCGGTCTGAATCGGCCCCGCTCTGCGGTGAGCTGCCCATTTGGTGCAGGGCTGGGAGCCGGGACTCTGGACTCAGCAAGAGTCTCCAGGACTTTATCTTTACGAAAAGATGTCACCACTCGTTTTGGCCCTGCTGGATCTGGGTGGTTGAGAGATATGTGTTGTTAGGAAACCGGTTAGTGGTTTTCCCTCTGTTTTGGTTCAAACTCTCCAATGTTGGAACAGTGTCCAGGTGGTGATGGGGGAAGGCTGGGGGTGGGGCTGAGCATCAGCAGGCAGAGAGGCCCGCAGGCCCAGACACAGGCCGCAATCTGTCCTTGCAGGTGACCCTTGCCCTGCTCTAAAGTGTCCCCTGGCTCACAAAGCGTGTGTGTTGGACACGGTGCCTGGCTGCTCCATATCCAAAGTCAGGCTCCTAAATACAGCTGTGAGGGCAGAGCGACAAGGGCTGGTGTTCACCTTGTGGAAACTTGTACTTGTCTTTGGGTTTAAAGTCAGTGTTTGCAAGGCCCTTGGTGGGTGGGGTTACATTGCTTTCCAGTGGGCCTCTTGGGGATGCCCCTGGATCGGTAGCTGGAGACGCTCAGCTCAGCTGCTGATCAGAAACTTGTGGCATTGTCAGGGGACCCAGGAGGAGAGCCCCTTCTGCTTCAGGGTGCATGACTCATGGAAAGTGACACCCCCATGGTCAGGAGCCAGACTGGCTCTTCTGCTGTGTGGCAGGCAAGGCACAGGGACCAGCCCGTCCTGGGCTGGCCTCAGTGCATGGCTCGGGAGCCACACTCTTGGCCGAACGTGTGAAATGCTGCTGCTTCAGATGAAAAGGGACCATGGGGACCAGACTGAGGCCTGTCTGGGGCGGGGGGGGGGGGGCTTCCAGCCTCATCGGGCTCACCCATTGCCGTCTGTGAGTAGCATGGACAGACAGAAAGAACACAGACTTGCAGTTCTCATTCAATACTTTATTCCCATGGAGTTTTGCTGTACTTTATTAGAGCCAGAAATAGATTTTTTTTATTACAAGGGAGTCCTTTTGAGTGTTTCTAAGTACCTGGCGGCTCAGGGATTGGGGTTGTCCTTGAACTGCTTACAGAGGGCACGCTTGTAAACTGAGGAATCCTCCTGCTCCTCATCCACCTCGGGGGCCTCATTTGGGGCCACAACTGAAATGTCGAAATGACCCACCATCACAATGGAATAATAGGTGTTGTACATAGTCATCACTGAACCATAACCTGGGTACTCTGTGTGGCTCTAGGGGCAGTTGCCCCTGCGCCGTCCCCTTCCAGCAGTAGCTGAGGGTACAGAATTGGCATTGCTGGACATGCCCTCTCCACTGGGCCCACCCTGCTTGCTAGGGAGATGGTTTGCCCTGGCCTGCCCAGCTACAATGCCCATAGACCAAAGGCCACAGAACACAAATGAGCACCGGCCGGGGGTTCCCGCGGTCTGAGCTATTGGATTCCTTTCTGGGCCTTCTTGGTCAGCCTCTTGGGGTGGAACTCATTGTGATAGAATTTAGGAGAGTGTCTGATTGCCACAGTTTGCTTCCTTCTCTTTGGGGTCGCTGTTGTGCAGGTGGCAGGCTGAGCAGTTGTTTTGGGGTCACCTTTCCTGTAGATGTTCTGCAGGACCAGTGGCTTGTCTCTCTGAAACTCGGAGTTGCGGGGTTGTGATAGATCTGAAAGGAAATGAATCACTTTAGCCATTGTATGGGAGAATAGCAGTTCCTCCCTGCCCTCCGCCCCACCACCTCAGGGCCTTGCTTAAATATGGAGATAAGGTCTCTTCATTCCTGGCAGCTTATGATGCCCTAGTGAGTGCGATCCCTAGAGCTCCCCCAGGGCCAGCCTCGATTGAGGTGTTACTGGCCTTTCCTGACATCAGGTGGCCCCTCGGGGTCTGGAGTCACCCCTGTGAATCCTTTCTAAGGGGGTTGCTGGAACACGACAGACCCTGCTTTCTCCTCTTTCCTTAACCACCCTCTCAAGAGAAAAAAAGTTCTCCTGGGAAATGAAACCCGTCCAGCACTCGGCTGGTCCAGTCTAGTCTCCCCAGAAGGGCTTTCTACATTACCATCATCCTCTTCTTCCCCGCAGAGTGACCCGAAGGGCAGATTTTCCTGAACTCATTCAAGTTCATTCAGTCTTGGTGTTTGTCCTGTCTCAAGAAATTGTTCGTGATGAAAGTCTTGATGCTGTCTGTCTCGAAGATCCTGTGGGACAATACACTTTACTGCCCAGAGCTACAGACTGACCTGGGGGGGGGCTACCTATCTACCTGTGATTGGTGGACCTTGGTGGAGAGCATGATGAAAGTGAACTCTGATAACCTGATATAGATGAGTCGACACTCCTAGAATGATGAACACAATTTTTACTGCCCAGAGCTAGACCCAGCTGGGGCGGGGTGGGGTGAAAATAAGGGTGGAGGACTCTGTGGGGAAGAGAGATCCCATCAGGATGAAAGTCTTGCAGGCCAGGGCTGCTTGGTGTTCTGGTTCACTTGCAGTGATGGCTGTTGAGCACAGTCTGCCTTATCATTTATCAGCATTTCTTCCAGGACAATATCTCATTTTACAGAAGAAACATTTTTCATGAGAATTTTTCTACTATCTACTATATGAGTGAACTTAGGACCTCAGGGGACTGTGGGGAAGTTGTTCTTCTTTGTGCCTGAGTTTCCTGGACTGTAAAGTGAAGGTGATGTCACCATCTTGCCAGGTGGCTGTGAGGTCCACAAACACAGGCCGTGCACTGAGTATAGTGCCTGCCCCATAGCAAGTGGTCAGTGACTATAAATTATTATTACTGCTATTGTTAAAGTTTATGTCATTATTAGAGGGGCAGAAATAACCCAGAACCAAATTACACAGTCACGTGGGTGAAGCTTGATGGAAGGATGACAGAGATGAAATCAGACAACTTCTTTGTTTGGGGACCACTTTTCCGTGGGTGGGTCCTCACATTCTGGACCTGTGAGTGCAGCTCCAGGGTGGGGACATCCTCTCCCTGCCCAGCCCAACTCCGTGCCCCAGATGCACATCTCCCTTCTTTTCAGTTCATGAGAAAGTAGGAGAAAAGATGTCCACTCGAAGACTTATTTCTCTCTAAAAATGATCCATCAAATAATGTCACCTGGTGCAAAAGGAAGCTCAGATTTCCATTTGGATTTGGGGACATTGGGAGTGTAAACATGAAAGACAGAGAAGCAGTGAGGAGGTGAGAGGAGACAGGGGTGGGGTGGGGGGGGGTAGGCCTCATTGATACCTGGGTGGGTGGGGAGAGAGGTCTGCAGTGAATGACACCTTGGCCAGGCTCCTCAGGCCCCTTTGCTCCCTCCGAGCTGGCTGCAAGATCCGGGAAATTCAAGATGATTTGGGATGATTGTGTTTGCTTAAATAACAGTTTCTGTACCCCTCAATTTCATGATGCAGCATTTCTAGTGTAAATTATTTACCATAAAAGCTCTAAGGCTAGTCTGTGTGGTGTAGGAGTAAACTCAACCTCAAAATTATAGATTGGCAACATAAAGCTACAACTGTGTGTTTCCAAATGCCTGGTATGACGGAAGGATAGTTCAAGGGCATCAGGGAGTATAGCTGGGTCAAGAACAGTCATGCCATTCCAGGAAGTGGTAATTGTAAGACAGTTTAGTTATTTTAAAGACTCATCAAAAGGGTGTGTATTGTAGGACCTAGGCATGTGGATTCATAAATAAAAAACATTTTTACTATAAACAGAATTTTGGATTCAGAAAATTCCTCTTGATTTCATGTATTGAAAATATAATTCTGGGACATAGAAGATTGGCGAAGAAGTGGCTAGTATAATTTGTCTCTTATGTTCATGTTGAGAGACATTTAAACATTTCCTAAGATCCCCATTGTAGGATATGAGTATATAGTGAATAAAATACTAAAGATATTACTATTATTTTTGTTGTCTTTCATTCTCTAAGTTATGTCCAACTCTTTGTGAATCCATGGACTGAAGCATGCCAGGCTTCCTTTTGCTATCTCCCAGAGTTTGCTCAAACACTTGTCCATTGAGTCAGTGATGCCCTCCAGCCATCTCATCCCCTGTCGTTCCCTTCTCCTTCTGCCCTCAATCTTTCCCAGCATCAGGGTCTTTTCCAATGAGTTGACTCGTCACATCAGGTGGCCACAGTATTGGAGCTGATACTACTATAAAATGTTATATTGTAGATGGATGTTTTAAATATTGCATGTTGATAGTTATGGTTTCAAATGCTTTTCTTTCATTACCTCTCATTGTTGTTTAGTATCATCTCTAATTTTTAAATGGGTGATCATTCTCGAAGACCCCAGAAGCATTTTAAGAAGCAGTGCAGTGGAGGATGGGTAGACAGCTGGCTTCCCAGGGTTCTTACATGGTGGTTTCTTCCTCTTCTCCACTAGCCAATGGGTGATAATCAAATCAAAGGACTTATGATGTGTAAACCACCATGATCAAAAGTGAGTACACATATTTCCTTCTTTTTGGTTTTGCAGAATTTGGAGGATATTTCATTACAATCTCATTTTTTATTTGCTCCTCAAAAAATATTATTGTTGTTTAGTCTCTAAGTCATGTCCGATTCTTTTTGACCCCGTGGACTGTAGCCCTCCAGGCTCCTCTGTCCATGGGATTTTCCAGGCAAGAATAATGAAGTGGGTTGCTATTTCCTTTTCCAGTTTATCTTCCCAACCCAGGGATCAAACCCGCATCTCCTGCATTGGCAAGCAGATTCTTTACCAACTGAGCTGTATTTATTTTCTTAATTGAGAAATCCAAATGAATGTCATATTTAAGTTGTAGCAATGATATTATGATGTCTTGCATTGTTAACTTTGAAAATGTTTCTCCGTAAAGTAGACTCTACGATAACTGCAAAGAAAATTAATTTTAAATAATTCAGGTTATTTATAATCCCACAGTCTTGTCACATATTAATTTATGTGATAATTTTTTATTAAATGCCTACTGTGTGCATTCATGGTAGCTTATGGACATCACAGTCCTGCCTTCACAGACCTTACAGTCCACTGGTGTGAGGTAGAGCCTGACAGATGAATGACCACCACCAGCAGAGTCAGATACAATGCTGATATTGAGGATGTAGAAAGATCAGTGGAAATATACTTAATAGATACCTAGTCTGGCCTGGGATGGGAGACTTCCTGGAGGAAGTGATGTGGAAGTAGACACCCAAAGGTGTAGCTGTTTGTCATGACAACCATGAAAGTGCCCTTCTACCATGAAATGCATCCACCTCTATCTTCTCATGAACTCTGAAGATTAGAATTGGCTCTGGGGATACACACATGCTCAAGTACATTCCTCCTATCAAGTTTTAAAAAGGAGAAGGGAGAAGCAGTGGGTGAGATGGTTGGATGGCATAACTGACTCAATACACAGGAATCTGAGCAAGCTCTGGGAGATACTGAAGGACAGGGAAGCCTGATGTGCTGCAGTCCGGAGGGGTAACAAAGAGTCCGACATGATTTAGTGACTCAACAACGAGAACAAATCCCTGGAAAGAATCCGTTTACTGTGAGATTACTAACAGCCCTTAAGACAGTAACTTTGACTCTATGAAGTAAAAGCCACATTTATGTGTCTCTGCCGAGAGCCTATTGAAGAATTTCAACAAATGCGTATCAAGTTTAATGCAAGGTCTTGCCTTGATGCATACCATCCATAAAACGTTAAAGATGGTTTTCCTCATTAACTGATTATACTAGAGAACAATAAGGAAGACATTCAAGTTCTTTCTGCATTTATCTTCTGTTTCCTCAAAATAGATGGCAGTCCTTCTTGACATTGTCATAATTTGTGGAAGGATGGATAAAAACACCTATAAATTAAGGGTGATCTGGCTTCCAAAATGTATGGTATTTTAACTTCCTTTAGCAGAAGTTATTTGTCAATTTTGTGGCTTGTTATTGAGTAACTTAGTTTATAACTTAGTTTATAACTTAGTTTATGTCTTACTCTGAAGTGAAGGTGGTTGAACATGTCAATATGTGGCAGTTCAGGCTGTTAGTATCTGCATTTTGAAGTCCTCCAAAACCTACATTTTCTACTTGTATTTGGTTTTTCAGACTTCAGAGTCTTCTCCAAAAACCACCTTAATTTTCACGATGAAAAGAAACAAAAACAGACACACTCTTGATCCATAAAAACCTAATTAAGCAAAATCAGTCATAAAGTTAGACAGGTTTTTTTGTTTGTTTTGTCCAAGCAGCTGGTTGGACATCTCATGGGGAATGAGCGGGTGGGGGGGGGGGGTTGGTAAGCATAGGTGTTAACAAGAAGTTGACAAAGTAAGAGAGTTTTCTGAATCAATTTGAAGACTTAATTCTTTATATCTGGGTGGATGTGTCACATACATGGCACCTTAGCCATACTTGGCCTGGGTTATCTCCATGTGATCTTCCAACATGTTGGTAATGAACTTGGGCATGTGACACTTCCCTTTATCCAATGAATTAAGTTATCCAAAACGTAAGTTATTATTTAAGAGCTGGCCTTTGGATAATTAAAAGCTTAGAATCCAGACAGGCTGTGAAGTCTCTGATGACATCTCTATAAGATCATTTACCCTTTCCAATGACTTGGATGTAGGTGAGCACACCATCTCACCATGAAGACTTTGAAAGCAAAGCAAACCAAAACACATGTTGCATTTAAAACAGCCAAGCCAGTAGTTTATACTTTAAATTTTGAATCAATAGGCTAGCAAAATGCGACAACAGGCATTTCACCCTTAAAAGTGAATAATCAATGTATCATTTTTCAGTCAACAAAATATATTCAATGCTTTCTTTCTGTGCTTCAGGTATAGATAGACATTCTTGTCAACAGTAACTGGCATTTATTTTACTCTTGGAAATATTATTTATTCTTGGCTTTGAGTCAAAGCAGTAAACAGTCTCCTTAATGATGTAATTTTTAAATTTATGATGTTTTAGTAACTATACCAGTAAACTTTATACTCGATAATATACAATCCTCATAGAATTGGTATTTTTATTTATATTTTAAAGTCAGAGGGACCAAATTTATTTCCTAGAATATGTCTACATTTTTATGGCTATAGCACTTATTCATTTGTTAGAATTTTTCTTATTGAACTATAGTTGATTTACAATGTTGCTTAAAACTTATTTTTAATTATAGACTGCCTGAAGTCCATGAATGTGCTTTTGGAAAAAGTAGGCTTTTTGTTTCTAGTAGAGTAAATCCAAGGGGTATTATTGTAAGGATGTTGGGATTGGTATGGAATCATGGAACTGGATCATGATAAGACTTCTCCATCAAAAACTTACTGCAGGTACCAAGTCACCCAAGACCTCGTACGTGAATTCCATGAAATCATTATGGACGCTTTATTTCAATCAACAGAGGGAGGAGTAGCCCCTACCCCACCCCCAAGGATGTCAAGAGTCTTAGAAGCACAGCTCAATCACATCCATCCATCCAACGAACAGTTATCAGTTGTTTGTGTGTCCTTAGCACTGTTCCAGCTGCTGGGGATGCAGCAGCTTAAAAGCAAAAACAATTGAATCTGTAGCCCTTACGGAGCTCGTATTCTGTAATGTGCGAGATATATAAATAAGTAAGCTTTATGATATTCCAGCAGTAATAATGCTCCGAATAAAATTAACGCAGGAAAGTAGAAATTAAATATCAAGGTAAGCATGGGGACATTTCAGGCAGGGAGGAAATGGAGAAGCAAAGTGGACACATGGAAAAATGCAGCCACCACCTTCCCCTGCTCAGTGCCTCTGCTTCAGGGCTCCTTTGCTTCCTGTGCACACACTCTGGGATAGTTGTTCATGAGCTGAGACGTAGATTGAAGAATTATTCCAACCAGTCTACCACATCTTCCTGTGATAAGCAAGGGGTACCATACCTTTCTGACGTTACTGAGCATGTGTCCCACAGCCCTGCTCACTCTGCAACCCCTGTGGCCCCACAGAGCACGCAGCATCCTCCTTCCCAAGGTCAGGAGTGTTTGTGACTGAGAAACTCTGCCAGTCCGATCTGCTTAGTGTTGTGTGTTGTGTGCTCAACCATCTCATTCTGTCGAGGCAAGGGATCCCTCTCTCATCAACGTGTGAATAGGAGGTGCTCAGAATACTGTAATCTACTGTAATGGAGCCACATTGCTGGTGAGAAGACAGATGTACACGTTAGTGAGAGAGCAAGAGGGTCCAGAAATAGATCTGCACATACACGGTCAATTTTCAGCAGAGATGCAAAAGCAGTTTTGTGGATAGAGCACAATTGTTACTGGAAAAAGGTGGATTCCATATTTACACCTGTATTTAAATCCATTCTACTTTAAAATTCATATGAAAAATAACTGCTTAATCTTTACCATGTACCATATATAAAAATTGACTCAAAGTGGACCGTTGAAGTAAAATGTAAAACCATAAAACTCTTTTCAAAAAATAGGATCTTTGAGGCCTTGGGTTGGACAAAAGAGATGATTTCTTAAATATGACACCCAAAAAATGATTCAAAGGGGGAAAAAATGGATAAACTGAACTTACATCAAAATTCAGAACTTCTTCTCAAAATCCAATAAGATGTTAAAAAGTGAAGCCACAAATTGAAAGACAATATTTGCAAATCACGTATGTGGTAAAGGACTTCCATCCAGAATATATGAAGAACTCTCAAAACTCAATACCAAGAAAACATACCTCTCAACTTAAAAGATGGGCAGAAATTTTGAGCAGGCACTGCACCAAAGAGGATACTCAGATGACAAATAAATGCATGAAAATACACCTAACATCATTAGTCATTAGGGAAATGAACATTGAAAACATGAAGTTACTGCTCTGTATCTTTTAGTATGAGAGAAAGGAAGGAAGGACCCCAACTTCTGATGAAGATGCAGAGCCCCTGGAATTCAAACATATTGCTGCTAGGAATGCAGAGTCATGCAGCCCCTTTGAAAACCAGTTGCCGGTATATCTGATGGTCAGCCATATACTACTTGTTCAACCCAGAATTCCTACTTTTGGAAATTTACTGAAGTGGAATGAAAATGTATGTTCACACAAAAATCTCTAACCAAATGTTCTCAATACCTTTATTTGTAATTGCCCCAAGCTTCGGAAAAACCCAGATGTCTTTCAGCTTGTGAATGGATCTACAAACTGAAGACCCTGGATGGAATATTAGTCAGCAGTGAAAAGTACACAGTGCTGGTCCACACAGTAACACAGTTGATTCTCCAATGAAAGATGCTGAGTGACATAAGCTGGTCTCAGATGCTCCAGCTCATATGATGACATGAATGATGTTCTAGAAAAGGTCAAACTCCAAGGATAGAAAGTAGATCAGCAGTCACCAGTGGCTGGGAGACTTTGGGGCTGATGGAGCTACTCTATATCTTGACAGATGTGGTAGTTACAGGACTAAATGCATTTGTCAGAACTTGAAGAATTATACAAAAAACGAATGAGTTTTAAGTTATTTAAATTATACCTTAATAAGATTTTTTTTCCTGGAGGAGGAAATGGCAACTCACTCCAGTATTCTTGCCTGGGAAATCCCATGGACAGAGGAGCCTGGCAGGCTACAGCCTGTGGGGTCACAAAAGTGGTGGACATAACTTAATGACTAAACAACAACAGCAAAGAATGTATTTTAAAAGCCACTGACCATCGTGGGAACAAATTGGAGTTCCCCCTTGTTATTTGCTTCAGGGCTTCTGTGAAGAGTGGGGGCATCAGAGTAGTAGACTCTGGTCCCACTGCAGATCCTAAAGATCATGCTTTCTTGTCTGAAGTGCTGTTGTGAAGACCAGATCAGAGGATGGTTTTGAAAGCACTTCCTAGCTTATCAATGTTTCATTCATTTATTCAACAAGTCTTGGTTGATCATATGGGGCTTCTGTGTTCCGGCCATGTGTCAGCCCCAGGGAACCACAGATAAGACTGCCATAGACCCCCCTCCTCTGGGGAGCTCTTCCTCTAAGGTGAGGGGTAGCCACACAAACACATTCCTGCAGTAACACGTGATCTGATGAATAAAGTCATCTCCCAAAGGCCTGAGGAACCCCAACAGCTGCTGGGCATGGAGTGATCCAGGCATTGTAAGGTCTTTGATATCACTTAGACGAGTTCTGAATTTACCAGAAGCAGGAGCCTCTGAGGGCTTTTTTTTTTTTCCCCCCTAATGGCAGAAATAGGAATGAATGATCCTTTAAAGACTTTTTTTGATGTGGACTATTTTTAAAGTCTTTACTGAATTTGTTGCAATATTGTTTTTGTTTTATGTTTAGATTTTTGGCCATTGGGCATGTGGAATCTTAGCTCCCAAACCAGGGATTGAACTCACACCCCCTGCATTGAAAGGCGACGTCTTAACCACTGGACCTTCAGGGATGCCTCTTAGTGATGCTTTAGAAAGATCATCCTGGCCACAGTGCACACCTTTGTGTGGGTATGTGTATGTGAGTGATGGAAGTTGGGGTGATGGAGGAGGAAGGATCAGTGACAAGAACCTGAACTAAGGAGACTGCAGAGGAATTTTAGAAGAGATGCTTTGAGATAGACAATGCTATCTAATTCAGCATGGTGGAAGGAGAAACAGACTGACTGGGTGGGTGGAGGTACTGTTTCACCAGTGTAAGGACCACATGGGGAAGGTCAGGTTTGACTTAGGGAGGGAGGGAGGGTGGGGGTCAGTTTGGTGTTTGAAATCCAGATCCAGCTGTAAGAGGAAACGTCCGGTAGGTTATTGTGGATCTATAGTTCAGAAAGGACATTCTCTTGGCAACACAGATGAGGGTGTTATCAGGGTACCGGTCATAGGTAAAGACACATTTCCAGTAACTCACATGACCTGCTCCTTAGTTGAAAAAAAATAGTTGAAGACAACAGTGTTGGGTCGGCAATTGGTTTTCCCATCTGCATGCTTTCCACCCTGTTCTGAGATCTATGACAATGTTCTGTTTGAGTCTTGGGAAGAAAAGCGCCTTCTCACCTGCTGTATCGCACAAAAGCTGGTCCTGTTAGTGGTTCAGAGGTGGCAGTTTTCCTGCTGCTCTGGCTGGTGTCGCGAGTACACTCAGCCCTGTTCTGAGACTTCCCCTTCGGGTGGAGCAGGAAGGCAGAGGGCAGGTCACTGCTGGACCCCCAGCCGGATGGCTCCCTGTCCTCCTGGAGCCATCCTGCCCTGCAATTGAGGTGGGAATGAGGTTCTGGAGAATTCTTGGCTGACCTCTAGGGAGAGTGCTGGAGGAGGGACACCTCTAGCTCCAGAAAGTTCTTGTCCAGCTTCTCTTTTTAAACATTATTTCCAGCATATTCATGTTGGTATTGATGGCATTTGCTTGGGTTTTCTTGTTCCTGGAGGCTTGCAGATGTGAAGGGCAAAGCTACATGGACTCTCACCCATATCCTGTATTAGTATTGATTCAGGTGGCTACAAAGTGGGAGGAAATGAGAAAAAAAGTTTCTTATTTTTCAGTCATTAGCCAGTGGGGGGGGTGGATTAAAACTTAGGTTGCTACTTCCTGGGAAATTGTATCTCAAAATAGATCTAACTACCATTTCTGTCAACCAATAAATGATGATCTTTGGGTTAACACTCAAGAGTTCCGTTACTCAGCCTTTAAGCTTCCTTAAAGGATGCTTGGCCTTACGTTGAGATACGGAGATAGTCTGTTTTCTGGAGCAGGTATAGGTGCTGGAATATAATCAACATGATTCTAAGAAGCTGGTTTTTACAAACAGGCTGCAACACCCTCAGGTCCCATCACAGAGTGAGTCAAACATCTGCATGTGTCTATGCAACTCACCAGAGAAGGCAATGGCACCCCACTCCAGTCCTCTTGCCTAGAAAATCCCATGGATGGAGGAGCCTGGTAGGCTGCAGTCCATGGGGTCTCTAGGAGTCGGACACAACTGAAGCGACTTAGCAACAGCAGCAGCAGCAGCATGCAAGTCACACCACTTCGTGTATTTTCATTCTTTGTAGTTCTGTAACACACACATGAACACACATGTGTGCACACACATACATGTTATAAACAAAGATAGAGAGTCAGATTCTCCATAAGTTAAAGTTGTCAGGATCACATCTTGTGGATTATTACTGGGAGATGATGTGAGAGTTTGGGTAAAGAATCAACCAGTCTCTTATAGCTGATTTGGGTTATTTCCCTCTTTAGGAGAGTAAATCTCCACATAATCCGCACCCCACTTTGAGTATTTCTGGTCTGTATCACACTGACTTCTACCATTTCTCACCCTCTCCAATGAACGCACTCTCGGAACCCATTCCAATCAAGAAGCCAAAAAAATGTTTCAATCTTAAAACATCATCCATGCCACAAATGGAGGACCAGATCATCTTTCACTAGTATTATTTGACATTTGCTGGTATTCAAAGATTGCATTAATCGAAAAACATTCATCACAGTTTTTTTTGAGAATGCATCTCTCAGTGTTATAATTTAACAAAATTAACAATAACTCATCACTGATAAATGAAGAGTTATCAGTCAGAATATCAGAGTAGCTCATTTGTGTGTGCATGACCATTATTACAGTAATTCTTAATACTGTAGAGATTCTATAAACACTTTTATGTATATTTTAATTTTTATTATATGTTGGAATCATGTTAAAAGTACAGAGATTAGCCATACAGCTAAAACACTGCCTGTATCTCAAAAGTGTTAAGTGTACCCCTCACAATTTTCAGATCATCTACGTTCAGTGTGGTGGTTAATAGGTTTGCATTGTAGCACCTTCTGGGGGTACTCCCTGTTTGAGAAGCTGGCCGACAACCCCTGGAGGTTGTGTCTCTGAAGAGGACTACTGTGGCCTGGGGTCCAGCTGGGAGTCAGCTGACATGCACACATCTCCCAGGCCCGTGCAGAAGCACTCTTAGCATCTGAAACAGAGTAACTAACACAACACTGTAAGTTAACTATACTTCAATTTAAAAAGTTTTTTTTAAAAGAATGTAAACCTGTTTTTGAAATGTGAATAACCATTACCTAGCTATCTCTTTCAAAGCAAATCCCATGGGAAGGAGGAGCCTGGTGGGCTGCAAGTCCATGGGGTTGCTAGGAGTCAGACATGACTGAGCGACTTCACTTTCACCTTTCCCTTTCATGCACTGGAGAAGGAAATGGCAACCCACTCCAGTGTTCTTGCCTGGAGAATCCCAGGGACGGGGGAGCCTGGTGGGCTGCCATCTATGGGGTCGCACAGAGTCGGACACGACTGAAGCGACTTAGCAGCAGCACCTATCTCTTTCAAAGCAAATTTCCTTTAGAAAATCACCTTAATTTATAAAATGAATTCACTTATTAATTTATTTTTAAAATGCACTGAGTATACTCTTTTCTGGTTAAGAGGAATCTTTCAATAAGTTCATTATTGTCTATTGGAACAATGTATTTTATTCATGACACGTAAAGCCTAAATAATTGATTGCTAGCACTTTTCTGGAGTTTCTCAGTGCTCATTTAACTGGAAGCTAAAAATGTTCAAGTCTTTGCTGACTTCCTAAGGATGCTTCTTTTTTTTTTAATTAGTTTATTTTCTATTTTTTAACTTTACAATATTGGATGCTTCTTAAGGGCACTGTTTGATTTACGGGCCTTTCCTTCCTCTGTCTGGCCCTGGATTTTTGGCACGAGTCAGAGCTTAAAATGGGTGTTTGCCTGTAGTCAGACCTCGCTGCTATTAATACCTATTAGATGCCTAATATGTTAGCTTTTTGTAGTACTGGGCTCTTTGCAAAGCATGCTTCCCAGTATTATTTCAATTTAATGCTAAGAACCACATGAGGCAGGTATT
Organism: Okapia johnstoni; assembly: GCA_024291935.2. Classification (NCBI taxonomy): domain Eukaryota; kingdom Metazoa; phylum Chordata; class Mammalia; order Artiodactyla; family Giraffidae; genus Okapia; species Okapia johnstoni. The sequence goes on from CM044305.1 coordinate 112,433,132, forward strand.
ATTAAACCCATTTTACAGATGAGAAAGCTGAGGCCAAGGGCCAAGTTCACAAGTTCATAGTCTATGGGTCTTCCGACCCCAGGTTTGCTCTTTCTGTTACTCCATTGATGCCCTGCTTCCTGTCTTGGTCAATTATAAAGTGGAATTGAATATAAAATGAATATAAAAATATAAAATGAGATCTTTCAGTGCTATTTCAGATGGCTAAGTTGGTGGCTCAGATGGTAAAGAATCTGCCTGCAATGCAGGAGACGTGGGTTTGATCCCTGGGTTAGGAAGATCCCCTGGAGAAGGAAATGACAACCCACTCCAGTATTCTTGCCTGGGGAATCCCATGGGCAGAGGAGCCTGGTGGGCTACAGTCCATGGGGTTGCAAAGAGTCAGACATGGCTGAGTGACTAAACACTTTAGCCAAGTCTGCCAGAATTCCCGGTCACCTGTCCCCTCCCAGCCTTGGTGTGGGGTGGCTCTGACCTGTTTCTCCCAACAAGAAGCTCACCACCAGCATCACAGGCTCAGGAAGGTGCTGTCGTTGCACAGCTGGTGGGGGAGCGCACTTCTGAAAGTCCAGAATGCCTCCATCCAGAAGCCAAACTCAAAACCAGAGAAGAGTCTATTACGCCTTTTTGTGTGCATTAGCAAAGAACCCCAAGACCCCTCAGGTACTCCACAATTCCAAGCCATCTCCTGGTCGTTACGTGCCATTTTCTAGCAACTAGGTTACTTTTCGTAAACTAAACATCCACTTTTCTTGCTGACAGTAAGCTGGATAGTCTGCTTTAGGAGTTCTCATTGTTAAGAAAGCAGAGTAGGCTAAAACGGATCTTTAAACAAGCTTAAAAGCAGCCCAGGTCTCCAGGATGTACAAGAGAAGGTGGCCCCAGGGTCAGGGAGGGGGAGGTTTATGAGGCAGGGCTGGAGTAGGGTGCAACGCTGGAGAGGAGGCCTTGCTGGGCAGAGGGGCTGCTGGGGCAGGTGCCCCACGGATGGGAGCTCTGTTGACTTGTGTGCACACAACCCTCCGAGCAGAGCCTGTTGGAACCCAGCTGCAGCGTTTGGCTTCTCTTATCTGCAGCACAGATATGTTCTGTGGGTCAACTTGCTGATCGCTGGCCTAAAGTGATGACATCAGACAGCTTCCTTCCTATGTTCAGGGCCTGAAATTCTAGCCCCAGGTATTTTAGTCTTGGCAAAACTGTTACAATTTAGATGCCAGACCTTGAACTTCCCCCAGCCAGGAAAGTTAGCCAACCCGCACATCAGCCGAAAGGAGACAATGAGGGCCAGGATTTTGACAACAGCAGCGCTGTACTGAGAGCGCGTTTCAGTCTGGACACTTCTGAACCTCCTTTCTAGGATCCTAACACTTTCCTTTCTTTCTCTTTTGAGGAGTGTGTTAAAAAGCAGTTTCATGAGAACAAGCTCCAGGAGACATTCCAAAGCCAGCTCCACCTTTATAAATCCAATGAAGGTTTATGAGTTGTAGAGTTTGCATGACTTTCTTTAAAAAAAACAAAAAAAAAAAGAATTGAGACATTGCAATTGCGGAAGCCTGATCCTAAAACTGCTCAGACAGACAGTGAGGTGAGGCCTTCCTGCTGCAGGAGAGTGAGCATCATTTTTCTCTCCTCCCTGAAGCTGCTGAAGGGCCAGCACCAGCCCCCAGCACTGAGTCACGGTACAGAACCCTGCTTCTCCTACTCAGAGAGTGACTGGGTCCTCTCCAAGGATCCGAGTCCGGGCTAATGTGAGGAACAGGGGGTTGCTTATCTGAAGGTATACTGTGTTAAGTGAATCACTTCCCATTAGGACATACTACCCACTCCGTCCTCCAAAGTGATAGGAAAGTCGTGAGTCCTGGGACATGGAATCTGCTCCCAGTTTAACATGGGCTGAGAGCTTTGCGTGGGCAGTCGACTGTGACTCCAGGTGACTGCTCCCCGCCCCCCACCTCTTAGTTTGAAGCATTCTCCTCCTTTCTTTTACTTCTTAAAACTTTGCTGTAATTTTTAATCACGTCTCTGTCCTTGTCGCTTCTCTTCGGCCCTAGACTATACACTGCAGGTGAGCACAGACCATGTTCCCAGGTTTTTACTCAGGGCCTGAAATGTGCTCAGCTGCAGTAGCTGCTCAGTCCACACTTTCCACATGCTCAGTAAAGTAATGAAGTGCAGTTACTAAGGTTCTTTACAAAATGTGCTTTCTGGTATGTTGAGTCCTACGTTGTGCTTAGTCCTCAGTCCCTGTCTGACTCTTTGCCGATCCCATGCGACTTGTAAGCCCCCACCAGGGCTCTTCTGTCCATGGGATTCCTCCAGGCTACGGAATAGTGAGAATGTGGGTAGGGCCATGCCCTTCTCCAAGGGGATCTATCCTGACTCTCAGGGATTCAAAACCAGGTCTCCTTGTATTACAGGAAGATTCTTATACCATACTGAGGTCACCAGGGAAACATTCCTATATTGAAATGTTTTTTTATAGGCAAAAGCTGGGTCAAATATATCAATTTCATAAGGTTCAAGTTGTAAACTAATGGGATTTTGGAAGACAAGAACATTTTTAGTTGTATAATATCAAAACGGTTATAAACATGTCTATCATCTTGCTAGCTCTTTGAATTTAAGGGGATAATCGTAGTTTGCAAAAAAAGGTGTTTAGTCCATCATTGGGACATGCAAGGAGATCAATAAACCAAGTCGAATCCTAAAGGAAAATTCAACCTCTGAATATTCATTGGAAGGGACTGTTGGCTGATGCTGAAGCAACTTTGATGTAAAGAGCCGACGAAAAAGACCATGATGCTGGGGAAAGATTGAAGGCAAAAAGGAGAGGGGGCGGCAGCAGAGGATGAGGATGGTTAGATTGCTTCACTGACTCAATAGGACATGAATTTTGAGCAATAATCCCAGAAAATAGTGTGGCAGGACGAAGAGAAGCCTGGTGTAAAGAAGTCAATGGGTTTTTTCAAAGAGACGGACATGGACACAACTTAGTGATGACTGTAACACACAGCAAACAACAGCAATAAGGGAAAAGAATCTGTGAAAGAAACGTATATGTCAATATGTTGAAACGAGTACACTCTGCTGGCACACCTGAAAGCCATCCAGATGATACTTTAGATAAAATATACTTCATATAACATAAAATAATCTGTGGGCTGGGACAGCAGCCTCTCCTCCTGAGGTCTGGTTGCACAATGGGGCCACAATGAGCGGCGGTGAGGGGCCATTCCCTCTACCAACCCACCTTGGACCCTCTTCTTCCCGGGGCCCCCTCAAAGGTGAGATACCGAGTGTTGTGAGCCGGTTTCCCTGCTATGTGTGTCGTTTGAAATCGGCTCCCAAATGTGAAACTTTGGAAATGCAAAATTTACGGTTTCACAGTGAGGCAGTCAGGAAGAGCAGTTCCTCTTTTGTTCAGACTCTCCAGCCTTCCTTGAAGGTCCAGGAAAAAGGCGTTGGGAAATCCTGTACAAGACCCATCCAGGATGCCTTTGGCCCCTGGGTGTTGATTCTGCACCACTCTGGACATCACTTCCATGTAAACACAGGGATAAATGACGGGTCTGCGTCACACAGACAGGGCGCATCGGCCAATCACTTAGGAGCATACCCATCACCTGACTGTCTCTTCTAGGGTGAGCCCGCCATCTCAGCGGGGGCGCTCAGGCAAAGACGCTCCAGCTCGTCACATAACACAGGGACTTTTTTCTTGTGGCTCAGCCATGCTCGCTGCAGCTGTGGGTTAACTGCCGGGGGTGTTTACACAAAGACCTTTTCAGCATGGGTAGCTGGACAGGCTGCAGTCAGCCAAAGCCCTCTGCAAAGTTCTGTAAATCTTGAGCCAGCACAAAGGACAAAAGCAGGACTCCTTTTTATCCCTCTCTCTTGTTAGTGCATCTGATCTTAAATCATTTAAAGCAGGGATTGCAGGTGAAATCCTGAAAGTATTCTCACAGATCGGAAGGGGCCAGACACGCCCATCTGTGCATGTGTACGGTCGTGCACTCGCGCATAGGTAATGAGTTGTTCTCTTAGTTGTCGATATTTTGGGTGGTCACAGATTCGATTATGTTGTCACTGCTGTGCATTATATGTGAGACTTGTAGTATCTCGCAGAATTTGCATAGGATCAACGTTCTTGGTCTTCTCTTGTTATGTCTTGTTGTTCTACTCTAGTGTCACAATAAGTATGTTAGGAGTCGTGGTGTGACTGTTGCCAATATCGACCCACTCCTGTATGTCAGTGGCTGTCTATGTGGGTCGCTACTATAAGAAGATCTAGCAAACATCTCGTAAGTTCTTTGATGTATTTTCGTTCTGTCGCTCGAGCTCTAGTGGTTTCTTGTTCTACGCTCTCCCTTAGCCTGAGAGAACTTGGCGAAGACCTGCTCTAGAGTCACGTCTATGTCATCTAGCTTCCAGTGCTTCTCATCATAGTGTGCCTGAGACTTTGAATACCAATCTGGGACAAGGAGATGTTATTTGCCACTCTGAAGGAAAGTGAACAAGGTACACTGTCGATCTGTGTGTGTGATAGCTGAGCCGAATGAGGTGTCCATGTCTCTCGAGTAGGATGTAACGAGACTCTCTGAATTATGCATGCGCCCTCTGAGCGCCAGTTATGATCTGTCTTATGCGTCTCCATCCTGTGTACGAACGCACAATCGCCTTTGCCTATTGCTCAGGATGTGAGAAGACCGGATGTGTCTCCAGTGGCTCAGATATTGTATGGGGGTCCTGGGCCTGAGTGTAAAGTATCAATCCTAGCTCCGTAGGTGGCACTGTACACCTGCTGTGATAGCAGATCCTAGTGCTGTGCGCACATACGACACCGTGTTGTTTATTAGTGTGGTGTGAGTGATAAGAGATATGAGGAAAAACTCGCATCAGAGAGCTTATTTTATATGGAAAACTTCTGGTGTGGTCTTATTAGAGAACAGAGACATTGAATTGTGTTAGCCACTCAGTCTGTGTTGTCTGCGATAGCTCTGACACGACGTTTGTGATACCTTAGTGAGCCTACAAGGATGGACCCTAGACAATGGCTAATGCTGTGTGTGATCCATTGAGATTGTCATTATAGCGCTACCTAGAGGTGAGGATTCGTGTACTGTGATATGAGAGGTGTTGCTGTTGTCTCCTCGAAATTGTCCACGCATCGCATAGTCATCCGTTGTGCTGGGTGATATGCACGCTATATAAGTTACTCGAGGGATGTCGATAGAGATGCGTCAGTGTTGTGTGTGTGGCTGATCTCTCATATTAGTCTGTAGAATTCTTAGCTCGGATACGTGGAGAGTGCATGCAGTAGGAGACGCCTCTTGTTGTCGCTAGTGGTGTATTGTTGATTTATAGGTGGCGCTGTTTAGGGTGTACGCGGGATTTGAAAAAACGATAACTGTCTGGGCTCTTGTTCCTGTGTAAGGGGTCGTGAGTAGCATGTGAGTGAGGCAATAGGAGTGGAGGACACAGGGACTACCACGCGGTCGAAGTGGCTGGGGCGTTGTCCACCTCTTCCACATGAGAACCTCAAGTCAGTGCTCATGTTCTGCCAGCCAGCCCTTCTCCCTGCTGCCTCTTCCCCTTCGTGGAGACAGTACGTGCCAACGCTGCCAGGGACTTCCTCTTTGTCAGAGCCTGCACCCCCAAGCAGAGCTCGCACCTACCCTTCCTCTGCGTTTTGTAGACTGTTCCATTTCCGCTTTCCAAAGCCCTCCTCTGCCTGTCTGGTCGAAAGGAACCCCCACTAACTGGTGTTTGTTTTCCAAAAGCCAAGGCCTGGGGTGGGGTGGCCGAAGACAGGGGTATCCTCGTCTCCTTTTTACTTAACTGCATGTGCATGGGGCCCCAAGTTCCTCCCGATGGGGAGGTCACTTTCTCCGAAAAGGGATGAGTTAGGGACCTCGCCCTCCGTGGGAGGGTGGAGGGGCATGGTAATCAAGGAGGGCTCCTGAAGGTCTGAATCCCCCAGACTATATATACGTGACCCATGTCTGAGTTCTGCTGGGTTGCCCGCCCTCATCATAAATGTTTTATTCCCCAAGAAATGCAGTTTTTATGTCTCACTTTGACCAAAATGCAGAGAGAGAGACTCAATCAAGTGAAGGAGCCCGCCTGCTAGAATTTATCAGCGCCCAGAAAACTTTCTGTCTGCCGTGAACAGTGTCCAATCTGGATTCCTGGAAAAGAGCACAGAGATGGGCCTTCTGTTGTGAGTCCAAGAACGCTTCAGCCTTCCGTGTCAGGTGCCACCAGACACCACCTGTTTTTGAAAGTACAGTATGGGAGAAACTCTTTAAAAGGGCGGGTGACTACTTGCTGCATCTTTAAAAAGCTGACTGACTGATGGCTTTTCCAGCTGCTTCACAATTTCAAGCTCAGGGATTGTGCTCTGTGCCAGGAGATTAGTCAGACGTTCTTAATATGTGTCCTGTAATGTCAGCAATATTTATCAGTAAGCAGCATGATTCTGGAGAAGACGCTTGGCTTATCCCAGGACTGTTATCATCATCCTCTCTCTGTGAGCCTGGGGGAGAGAGAGGACCCCCCGCCCCTACAAGACCGTACACTCAACCCATCAGAGGCCTGGAAACTCCCCGTGAGTCTCCTCATCTGAACAAACTTAGGGTTCTGGGCAGAGAACAGGGCTCCCCATGGATTGATCTTTGGGGGCCAAGAACTTGCACTTCAAAAGAGTCTGTCTAAAGAAGTGCATGCATGGCTAAAGTGGGTTTCAGTCATGTCCAACTCTGTGCAACCCCTATGGAACTATAGCCTGCCAGGCTGCCTCTGTCCATGGGGATTCTCCAGGCAAGAATACTGGAATGGGTTACCGTTTCCCTTCTCCAGGGTATCTTCCCCACCCAGGGATCTGTATCCTGCGTCCTCTTATGTCTACCGCATTGGCAGGTGAGTTCTCTGACCACTAGTGCCATCTGGGAAGCCCAAAAGCAGAAAAAAAAAGAAAGATCCTGACTTCTGAGAGGGTTAAAGGGTGGATCAGATAACAACACTGGGAAGCACAGAAGTGAGGCCAGATGGGGTGCTCAGATGAGACACCCGGAAGCGTGCAACCCTCCCTCCCTCCCTGGCGTGTGACCCTGGACTGCGCAGGCCTGAGACTCTATCCCTGAGGCTGCACAGCGAACTCAGCAAAAAAGTTTTCACAAAAGAAAATACTAACATTTGCATACAAACCTAAAGAATATTTGTTTAATTTCATATTTCTGAAAATATAAATTCAAAGAAAATGTCTTATAAAAGATAATTAAACCTAAAAGCTTTTGCACAATGAAGGAAACTATAAGCAAGGTGAAAAGACAGTTTTCACCTCAGATGGGAGATGGGAGAAAATAATAGCAAACGAAGCAACTGACAAATTAATCTCAAAAATATACAAGAAGCTTCTGCAGCTCAATTCCAGAAAAATAAACCACCCAATCAAAAAATGGGCCAAAGAACTAAACAGACATTCTTCCAAAGAAGACATACATATGAATAACAAACACATGAAAAGATGCTCAACATCACTCATTATCAGAGAAATGAAAATCAAAACCACGATGAGGTACCCATCTCATGGGGGTCAGAATGGCTGCTATCCAAAAGTCTACAAACAATAAATGCTGGAGAGGGTGTGGAGAAAAGGGAACCCTCTTACATTGTTGGTGGGAATGCAGACTCGTACAGCCACTATGGAGAACAGTGAGGAGATTCCTTAAAAAACTGGAAATAGAACTGCCATATGACCCAGCAATCCCACTGCTGGACATACACACCGAGGAAACCAGAATTGAAAGAGACACATGTACCCCAATGTTCATCGCAGCACTGTTTACAATAGCCAGGACATGGAAGCAACCTAGATGCCCATCAGCATACGAATGGATAAGGAAGCTGTGGTACCTATACACAATGGAATATTACTCAGCCATTAAAAAGAATACATTTGAATCGGTTCTAATGAGGTGTATAAAACTGGAGCCTATTATACAGAGTGAAGTAAGTCAGAAAAACACCAATACAGTATATTAACGCATACATATGGAATTTAGCAAGATGGTAATGATGACCCTATATATGAGACAGCAAAAGAGACACAGATGTAAAGAACAGACTTTTGGACTCTGTGGGAGAAGGTGAGGGTGGGATAATTTGAGAGAATAGCATTGAAACATGTATATTATCATATGTGAAACAGATCATAGTCCAGGTTCAATGCATGAGACAGGGTGCTCAGGGCTGGTGCACTGGGATGACCTTGAGGGATGGGATGGGGAGGGAGGTGGGAAGGGGGTTCAGGATGGGGAACACATGTACACGCATGGCTGATTCATGTCAATGTACAGCAAAAACGACTACAATATTTTAAAGTAATTAGCATTCAGTTAAAATAAATAAATTGATTTAAAAAAATAAAATAAAATAGAAAACACAATGCAAAAAAAAAATGCTGCTGCTCAAAGAAAAGACAAAAAGATCCATAAAAACAATTCAGTCAAGTATATATATATTTGGATAAAATTTGAGGGTAAACATTTTTATAGCATTAACCAAAATTTTACATATGATACATCACAATGCAATAGTTCTACTTTGAGAAATTTATCTTAAATAACTGAATAAATGTTCAAATATATATGTAAGAGGTGTTCAAAACATTGTTATATGTAACAGCAAAAATGTAGGTATAATTTATATAGCACAACAATTGATAAGGAACTTGCAGTTTATTAAATTATGTAACTCTCTATATGCATTAAATTGATTATGGGCCCATATTTATTGACTTGGAAAGAGTTACATTATTATTACTTGATTAAAGCAGAGTCATATAGATACTAAAGGTCAGAGCAGGGAGCAATGGACATTACAAAACAAAAATATTAGGTAAAGGCAAAAATGATGCTTTAAAAACAATACCTGTATAGGTCATTTAACATAAAAAAAGTGTTAATTAAGGAATGGTAAAGAATTTTTTTCTTTATCCTTTCCTTTTACAGTTATTTTTAATCCCCTAATGATAAATATCTTCTGGGAATTAAGATTCAGAAAATTTTGCAGACCACCCATTTCTATGGTTTGATAGAGCTTGGGCACACTTCAACACAAGAACATAGTCACACTTTCAGAGTAAAATATCACCACTAATCAAGTGAGAAGATTCAATTTTGCTCTTAGATTTTCACATCCTGTCCAGCGTTCAATGTGTGGCAGAATTTTGACTCTGGATAGGAAAAGCTTTTCCTTTAAAGAGTTAATGTCAATGAAGAAATTATAAGTGATATAATTTCCTGGTATTTGAGTGTTTTGTCACCAATTTCTGTGCCAGGTCCCATGTTCAGCTGTCTGGCAGTTCTTATGATACATGAAAATGCTTCCATTTTTATAAGAATATGCTAGCAAAAAATCTACCACTTCCATGAATTATTAGTCCTTTTCTGCTAATTATTTTGAAAAAAGCAGAGGTGCAGGTCCAAGTTCAAGTGGCTGTTAACGTCTGGGACGTACTTGGTGTAGGACTATTCAGTTAGGAGAAGATCAGTGCCTTGTTTGACCACCAGTTTTCTAATTGCCTTTTGAAACTTATAGGAAAAACCTAGTTACATTTTTTGTATTAGCGATTGAGCAAGAAGTTGATTTTAAATGATTGATAAAAGTAATCAATAAGGAAACATAACAAAGTGAGTAACCAATCTACAACATAAAGATAGAAAATTTTACATTTTTGAATAACGCTTATGAAAAAATGAAATGGCAAACTGAATGGGAGCTGTGGAAAACCCCCTAGTGTTATAAAGACCCCAGAGTAATTTGTTTTAAAAAAATACAGACTGGAGGCAGGGCTGGGAGAACTCAGCTGTCCAGTTTCAAGAAGCAGGCAAAGCCCTGTGGTTTTAAATAACTACTGCAGAAAAAATCAGACGAAATAAAGAACAAGCAGCCCTTCTCCACGTGTCTGGGGTACGAGTCTCAGTGTTTTTGTGTGGACTGAGCTCCTGTGGGGCATGCTGCATGTCTTAACAAAATTCCCACAGGAGTAGCTCACTGATCCCACTGATGGAGGAGGGCTGGATGCTGCAGGACGCCTGCTGTAGACACTTCATGCTTCTCAGCTTAATAACCAGACACACAAAACTTTATGGAGCTAAAAATGAAACATTTGCAATCTCATATTCTAGCCAGATTGTGGCAAGAGACAGATGATAGGAAAGACAAAAAGGAGAGGAAAAGGAAGAAAGAAGGAGAGACAAGGACAGGACCCCATACAGGACAGAAGAGTGAGGGAGGGAGTTAAATACAGTGCTGGATCTGGGGTCTGCCCCCCGCAGCTTATCACCTGAAAGTGGGAAGTTAATAGTAGTACTGATCTCACGGATTAAATGAACTAGTATGTATGAAGTTGGCACATAATGGGGTGTGAGTGTAACCTGTTGGGTTTTTAAAAATTGAGTTGTAGTTGATTTACAATGTTGTGTTAGTTTCAACTGTACAGCAAAGTGATTCAGTTATAGGTATACATACAGATACTCTTTCAGATTCTTTTCTCTTATAGGTTATTACAGAATATTAAGCAGAGTTCCCTGTGCTATATAGCAGGTCCTTGTTGGTTATCTATTTTATGTACAGTAGTGTGTATATGTTCATCCCAAACTCCTAATTTATACCTCCCCCCTCACCTTTCCCCTTTGGTAACTAATTTTTAAAAGTGAAGAACTGCAATGCATTATTTCTAACTACTTCATCTAAAATTGGATAGGAACAACCCCTCTTGTGAACTGTATTCGTATCTCTGCTATATTTTCCTTTCCTGATGTTTTTGCTGTCCTTTGCTTTCACATGAAGATGGTAATGTGTTCTAGACTGTTCCATATTATAAATCTCATTTTTAAAAGTGTTGAATCAAGGCACTCTGCCAACGACTTTGTTTTCCCTACTTTTCTCTCCGTGTTGGACTTCTCTGGCATAGGAGAATACTATTACTTTACCATGTAAAACACAGGAATGGCTTTAAAAGAATTCCCCAACAACTGAATAATGGGCTGTCAAAAATATGCTTGGTGCCAAAGGATCTGGTCACGTCTGTTCCATTTATTGTGTGTTTCTCGTTTCCTCGTGACTAAGTGTTCACAAAAAGACACAAAAGCCCAAACCTCTGGAATATGTGGTATTTGAGGGAAGAAACCATATTTTCATATATTCAGTCCCATCCCTAACATATTAAGGTGCTTAGTAGGGGCTCACCAGCAAACAGTGATGAGCATCTACGGTATATAGGATGCTTAAATTACTAATTTGACTTCTAATTACTAATTGACTTCTAGTGATGAAGAAAAGCATGTTCCCCCATCTCCACTGTGCTTGGTTGTGTGGGTTAATAATGTTTATTTTAAGGGGCATTAGAAGTCTAGCCCCTGAAACTTTTACCTTATTCTACCCTTTTTGAATAAGTTTATTTTTCTCAGAAATATGAAACTTATTTCTTACTTAAATTTCCGTGTTTTAAAAGCTGGATAGTACAATAGAGCAAAGTCACTTATTTTAATTTTACTTTGATAATAAATTGAGTCTATTAAAAAATCAATATAGGAACACACTGAGAAGATCTAGGGGGAAAAAATGGAAATGTGGAAAAATTTAAAAGGTGGCTTGTTTCTCAATGAAAGCAAGGGAAGTCAAGGAGAGAACAGCATCTGAATGCCTCCCTTACCCAGCTCCCACTGCAACCCTCCTCACTGGGTCCAGCACAGACTATCTGCTTCTCACTTGGCACAAGGTTCTTCATCTCTCCCACCTGAGTCTCAGCCGGGCTGTTGCCAGCTGCCCTGAAAGTCAGCGTTGTTTCTTATTCAAGTTATAATTTTTGACCAGCATCTTAATGGCTAGCATCTCAAGGGCAGGATAATTGTCGTCCAAGAATTCCTGAGCTGGGGAATCTCCATTATTTAGCATGTGACTCACAGGACACATGACATTCATGTAGGGCCCACTCCCCCAGGCCAGGGGCCATGAGAAATTCCTGGACTGCTTAACGAAAATTCCACGGCTTTCCTCCTACTCAGCAAAGCCTGTTGGAATTCAGCTGGGCAAGAGTAACTTCATCCAAGGAGATAAATCTCAATCTGCTTTAAATTTGTGTGTGGATGCAGGTGTATATAGTTCAGATCCCAAATTTAGCCCTGCATCATTTATAGCAGTTATTGAAAATGCTCCATCATAACCAAGTAATATGAACTCAAGTCCCTTGGTGAGATACCACACTGATGCCCACTTAAGCTAGCTTGGAAACCATTCGGTCTAATGCATGGGAGGCACTGAGTGGCCACCTGAGAATAAAGTGCTGGGGGCAGAGTTCTCTAGAAAGAAACCTAAGTGCCCTCCTGATTTATTTTGACTTGAGGAAAAGAAGCAGCATAACTTCTTAGCTGCCTCTGGAGACCCAGTGCTGAATGTACCACTTCCTATTTGCAGGACCAAATTGTATGGAAAGGTGGTGATTATCTGCTGTGATTTTAAGCAACTAGTACATGACACAGCTCATGGATTTAGGTCTGGGGGGTGGTGGTGAGCAGAGGTGATAATTCGAACAGTTAGTGAAGTCAAGTTATTGTCGCCCCTGACAATGCATCAGGAAAATGTGAAAGCATGGCTGAGCAGAACCCTTGTTGTTCTTCAGCTGCTAAGTTGTGTCTGATTCTTTGTGACCCCATGGACTGCAGCACACCAGGCTTCCCTGTCCTTCACCATCTCCCAGAGTTTGCTCAAACTCATGTCCATTGAGTCAGTGATGCCATCCAACCATCTCATCCTCTGTCATCCCCTTCTCCTCCTGCCCTTGGTCTTTCCCAGCATCAGGATCTTTTCCAATGAGTTGGCTCTTTGCATCATGTGGTCAAAGTATTGGAGCTTCATCTTCAGCATCAATCCTTCCAAAGAATATTCAGGGTTGATTTCCTTTAGCAGAACACTGAAGTCTTACAAATGCAGACTTCTTTTTAACATGGTCTTTGATTAAAATGAGCATTTATCTTTATGTAAAGTACTCAGAAAATAGTCATGCTTATAATGTATGGAGAAACATGGAAAATTACAGAAAATCATTTTTGTACCCAGATCTTCTTTTGGGGACTTGGATACCCTTCAGATCATGTCACTGGAAACAGCACTTCTGCATTCAGGAGACTTCTGACTAAAATGTTTAGCTTTAAAAATAAACATAAAACCTGTGCTTCAATGTTGAGGAGGATATGTATGATGCCCAGTGAAATGGAACGTCAGAGTATCCTCCAGCTTTCCAAATGCCATGTGAAGTTAATAGTTGAATTTTGGAGAGTACAGCTTATAATGTGCTACTATTTCATTATTTTTAACAGGAGAGTATTACTCATTTTTCTTCCCAGGACATGTGTAGACTTTGAGAGTGATTAATCGGCTGCTGTGTCAGCAGTGGAAGGGGTGGGTGTTGTCCATGGCAGGGGGTGCTCACCCAGACTGGTCTGTGAGAGGGAAGACAGTCACCCCACTTACATGTATCAGTATAAGCAAATCTCTATCAGGCTATGCAAATCTGGGCAGAACTCAGTCCTTGATGTGCATTAATTGTGTCCCTTCCTCCCATTGCAGGCTCAACCTGGGAAAAGACCTTCTAACAGATTGATTTTGAAAGGTAAGCTGGGCTTGGTTACTCATGACCTGTTTTATTCCAGCAGTTTACTGATTATCCATTGGTGGTCTCACCATCACTACTTCAGTGACTGTGCCCTTAAGTAAGTCATTATTTTTGAGCCTCTGTTTCCTTATAAAGTAAACCTTTCATTTATATCATCCTTGCCTGCACACAGATTGAAATTGATGATTAAATGTGGCAACTTACGTGAAACTGCTTCTTCTACTGTGAAACAGTATGAAAGGTAAGCTGTAGAATTAAGGCATTGCAGAGAAGAGAGTTGACTCTCTTATTGCTTCCTGATGTCATATGTCATATTCAGTTCTACAGGTTTAGTACAGAGAAATTTATATTTATATTGATATCTTCCTGATTATTAAAGTTGTTTGATCTTATCTGCTCCAAGTGAAAGGCTGAGATCATGTCAATCTTAGCTAAAAGCATTTCTGCACCAGCATGTCCTGAAGAGAAAAAAAATTGACTCATGATAACATCAGAAAATGTGCGTATAGTGTCAGTATAGCCCTAATGACACAATATGGACAATTTAACATCTTACACAGAAGAACTGTACAAAAAAGATCTTCATGACCCAGATAATCACGATGGTGTGATCACTCACCTAGAGCCAGACATCCTGGAATGTGAAGTCAAGTGGGCCTTAGAAAGCATCACTATGAACAAAGCTAGTGGAGGTGATGGAATTCCACTTGAGCTATTTCAAATCCTCAAAGATGATGCTGTGAAAGTGCTGCACTCGATACGCCAGCACATCTGGAAAACTCAGCAGTGGCTTCAGAACTGGAAAAGGTCAGTTTTCATTCCAATCCCAAAGAAAGGCAATGCCAAAGAATGCTCAAACTACCGCACAATTGCACTCATCTCACACGCTAGTAAAGTAATGCTCAAAATTCTCCAAGCCAGGCTTTAGCAATACATGAACCGTGAACTTCCAGATGTTCAAGCTGGTTTTAGAAAAGGCAGAAGAACCAGAGATCAAATTGCCAATATCCGCTTGATCATCAAAAAAGCAAGAGAGTTCCAGAAAAACATCTATTTCTGCTTTATCGACTATGCCAAAGCCTTTGACTGTGTGGATCACAATAAACTGTGGAAAATTCTGAAAGAGATGGGAATACCAGTCCATCTGACCTGTCTCTTGAGAAACCTGTATGCAGGTCAGGAAGCAACAGTTAGAACTGGACATGGAACAACAGACTGGTTCCAAATAGGAAAAGGAGTATGTCAAGGCTGTATATTGTCACCCTGCTTATTTAACTTATATCCAGAGTACATCATGAGAAATGCTGGGCTGGAAAAAACACAAGCTGGAATCAAGATTGCCGTGAGAAATACCAATAACCTCAGATACGCAGATGACACCACTCTTATGGCAGAAAGTGAAGAAGAACTAAAGAGCCTCTTGATGAAAGTGAAAGAGGAGAGTGAAAAAGTTGGCTTAAAGCTCAACGTTCAGAAAACTAAGATCATCGCATCTGGTCCCATCACTTCATGGCAAATAGATGGGGAAACAGTGGAAACAGTGTCAGACTTTATTTTTTGTGGCTCCAAAATCACTGCTGCTGGTGATTGCAGCCATGAAATTAAAAGACGCTTACTCCTTGGAAGGAAGGTTATGGCCAACCTAGATAGCATATTTAAGAGCAGAGACATTACTTTGGCAACAAAAGTCCATCTAGTCAAGGCTATGGTTTTTCCAGTGGTCATGTATGGATGTGAGAGTTGGACGGTGAAGAAAGCTGAGTGCCGCAGAATTGATGCTTTTGAACTGTGGTGTTGGAGAAGACTCTTGAGAGTTCCTTGGACTGCAGGGAGATCCAACCAGTCCATCCTACAGGAGATCAGTCCTGTGTGTTCATTGGAAGGACTGATGTTGAAGCTGAAACTCCAATACTTTGGCCACCTCATGTGAAGAGTTGGCTCATTGGAAAAGACCCTAATGCTGGGTAGGATTGGGGGCAGGAGGAGAAGGGGACGACAGAGGATGAGATGGTCGGATGGCATCACTGACTTGATGGACATGGATTTGGGTAAACTCTGGTATTTGGTGACGGACAGGGAGGCCTGGTGTGCTGCAATTCATGGGGTCGCAAAGAGTCGTACACGACTGAGCAACTGAACTGAACTGAACTGAACTGACACTGAACTTGCAGCATTGAAACAGCTATTGAAACAGAAAAGTAATTAAATTTTTTTTTACTCTAAGGGTAGATTTTGACTAATTCTTTTCATCATAATAGCATTTTTGCATTCAGAAGACTTCTGACTAAAATGTTTAGCTTAAAAAGTAAATGTTAATCCTGTGCATTGAGGAGGTAAAGCCATGGTGTCCAGTGATTGGAATGTCAGTGGCCCTCCAGCTTTCCAAACACCGCATGAAGTTAAGAGTTGAATTCTGGAGAGTGCAGCTTACAATGTGCTACTATTTCATTATATTTAACAGGAGAGTATTACTCATTTTTCAAAATGTTTCTTTATGTGTATTAATCAAGATGATGGAGTGCTTAGACCATATGAAAGGAATAATAAAATACCTTAAAAAGCATTGTTTCTCCAGTAGTGAGTAAGAACAGATACCTCCTCACCAGGCTGACTGTGATGGCATTTCTGGTACCATTTGTGATTAACTCAAAAGTCTGTTTATTTCTCTACATGCTTGTCCATGCCATCAACACCATCACTGTCGATCTCTCAGTGAGTTCTCATGGTTGGTCCTTGAGGTTATTGAATGAAGTTGGTTTAGGGCAGGTAGTTCTGGTGGATCAGATTTCAAGCTGAAAGATCACAAGCAGCTTCGTGTGTGTGAGACCTTCCCTAAAGCATCTTTCTCTTGATTCTTCTTTTGTGTATCGACAAATGTCAAAGGTAAACACAGAAGCTGTTGTTGTTTTAGTCTCTAAGTTGTGTCTGACTCTTTGCGACCCCCTGGACCCTAGCCTGACAGACTCCTCTGTCCATGGGATTTCCCAGGCAAGAATGCTGGAGTGGGTAGCCATTCCCTTCTCCAGGGGATCTTCCTGACCCAGGTATCGAACCCATGTCTCTTGTATTGGCAGGAGGGTACCACTGGGCCACCAGGGAAGCCCACTCGTTTGTTCACTCTATCCCTAAACCAAGGTTTATTGTAGACTTACAGAAGTCTTTCAAGACCCAAAGTTCTTGTCAAAGGAGAGAGGATAGCAAGTTCGATATCAGTTATTTGTCTCCTGGCTTTAGGAAGACATTCCCAAACTTGCTTTGTGCATTTTTTGGGGGGGGGGGGGGTGCAGGATGGGACTGAAATATTGTAAAGAGAACCTCAGATATTGTGTCATCCTCCCTACCTAAGTCAGTGTACGTCTGTGAATAAATGGATGTTCTCTTGCAGAATCATGATGCTACACTGGTACCAAATACGAGTACCAGCCAGTCCCTAGCACCATCTAATACCAGTCAGTGCTTATACCTCCTGACCTCAGCATGCTCCTAAAGTCCGCACTTACTATTAAATTTTTTTTTCAGCTTTAAAATTTTTTTAAATTTTACTGAGTTATAATTACATACAATATTATATTAGTTTCAGGTGTACAACATATTGATTTGATATTTTTATACGTCATGAAATGGTCACCGCTGTGTGACCAGTTACTACTTTCACCACCAATTCTATTCCTTTGCCACATCTCCACCTCTGTATTAAGATTGTATCCCCCGATTCTTTCCCAGCTTCGTTGGGTTTCTCTTCCTGTCACTAGCTTCTGAGGAAACTAGTTCCTCTGTCTTGCAGCACTGGTGTCTTGTCTGGAGTGTCTGTCTGTGGCTTTTTTTACCTTGTTAGTCTACCCTCTGATTCACATAAACTCAAATCACTCCTCTTTGGCAGTTGGGGACAGCTTCATGGTGACTTCTTGTCCTTTGTCGATGGCCACCTGGTCTTTTCTCATTTCTATCCCTCTAGCACAGCAGGAGGTACCAAGCCCATTCAGGATTCTGGACCTGGCATCCACCATCTGTCCTGAGGGTGGACATTTAGGCATTTTCCAGCCTTTGGCTCTTGTAATGAACAAACTTGTGCATGCCTGTATTTTTTGCCAGGTATTCTAGGGGTAGATTCCTGAGTTACAATCAAAGAGTAAATTCTTATGGAATCTTGACGAACATTGCCAAGTTTCTCTCCCTAAAATTTTGGCAGCAGTTTCGGCAACTATTTCCCCAGAGCCTCACCAACAGAACGTACTATCACACTCGAGGTTTGTTTTGCTAGCCTGACAGGTGAGAAATGGTAGCTCGGTGTCCTTCTAATCTGCATTAATCCTGAGTCACTTTTCCATAGATCAGAGCTCAGGCTGAGGTTCTTTGCCATCTCCTGAGTGGAACTCTAAGAGTAAGAGCTTCTTCTAAGGTGGTTAAGGATTCATTGATCTGCAGGATTCTGCAATTGAAACATTTTTTCTAGTTTGCGTGACCTTAACCTTTTGCCTATTTGAATAATGATGTAATGAAAACAACTGCCGTGGACCAAGTACTGTGTCACATCATTTCCAGTCTGTGCAGTATCCCCACAGATCAGGGATTGGCAAACTTTTTTCTAAAGAGGGAGAGGCCACATTTCAGGTTCCGTAGGCCATACAGTTTCTGTGGTAGCAGAAGGCAATGAACATGCTTTGTTCCAATAAAACTTTATTTAAAAAAACAAGAAGCTGTTAGGACTGCCTGCTGGCCATCCTTTGTGACCCCATCTCACAGGTAAAGAAACCTAAAGAAAACCAAGCAGCTACCCAGAGAGCTGTAGCCACACACATTGACTTGTGTTCAAAAGAAGGTCTGCCTGGGTTTCTACATCGAGCCACACTGAATGCTTGAATTATACCTTTTTTGGGGTTTGTGCTGTTTATTTTTCCTATCCCTGTAGCTCTGGGAACATTGTCTTTAGTCTCAACTCTTATTAGCTGTTGTCATTTTATGAATATTTTGAAGAAAGTCAGGGAGTAAAATTTGCATATCGTAATGCCCCTCTAAATGGGTATGTTTCCAAATAGATGTATACATTAAAATATGATTAAATAATATATCAAGTGAAAGGCTGTATATTTGAACTATAGTCTGGTGAACATCCCTAGTTTTAGATGTTATCTTAAAACATCACCCTATATTTTCGAGTGTTGTCACATGTTTTCTCATGTAAGGGCAGGAGTTGTCTCTGCCTTACATCAAGTGCCTTGAAATACAGAATAGATATTGATAGATGGAGTTCTTGTGCACTGACAGTTGCAAAGACCGTGTCATGCAGTGCTATTAAATATGGCCTTGTTTGATTTCTTCTCAAGTTCAACCCTGTCTTTCTCTTCAAGGGAACTCCAATTATATCCTAAATGAAGCTTTCTGGTCCTTTAGAGCCATTGTGAGTGATATTGATCCTTTTAGCGCTGTGTCCTTTGAAGTTTGCCCATCAGTCTGTTTGCTAATAGAGTATTTTAAAGTGGTCACATCTAAAGAAAAAAAAAAAGTGACTGAGTCAGCCAAACCTCAAAGATTTCTCCAAGAAAAAGAAAGCAAAGTTGTTCTCTCTGTACATTCTGTGATGGGGAGCAAGAGCAAGGAGGGGACCTAGGAAGTGAGCCTGTCCTTACAGTAATCTTGCCATGAAATGTGTCCTGGTGAGCAAACTGAAAGATCAGATAGAGAGAGACACATGAGGACCTGATTCTATGGTAGCAGTGTCTGGGAGCTTAGCAGATGTCTGTAAACTGTGTTTCATTGGTTTCCCCCTTTCCTGCCTGTGGTCCCTTCAGGACATGGCACCTGCTGATACCCAACAACCCCGTCTCCTCCCAAACCTCCCCAGCCCCACAGCCACCACCCTCAGGCTCCTTCCTCTGTCTTCCAACACCTCCTGTCATGAAGCCACCGAGTGTGCTCATAATCTTGTGTGGACTTACTGTGTGTCATTCTAGACCCTTGCTGCTGAGAGCAGCACCTACCTCTTGTTGTTTTACACCTGCTAGTGCCAGCCCAAAGGTTGTCCAGTGATAGGCATTTAGTAAATGCTCCATAAGCAAGCATTTTATGAGGGCACTAATCTCATTCACTGGGTCTCCACACTCATGACCTGATCACTTCCCAAAGATCCTCATATTGTAATACTGCCTCATTGAGGGTTAAAATTTCAGTAGGTGAATTTTGAGAGAATGAAAACATTCAGTCCATAACACGTGTCAGTAACTCCCATACAATCAAAAGAAAAGTGAGATCTTGTGTCTGAGACTTTTATATCCTGTGAAATCATATTATCCATTTCATTAGACTTTACTCATGCAGCTGATCAACTTTGCTGTTTTCTTTGATGGGCCAAAATACCTTGGTTATACTCAAAATGCAATACAAAAGCTATGATTAATGTATGCACGCGTGTGTGTGTCTGTGTGTGTGTGTGCATGAGGATAAATGTGTGTGTATTGTGTGTGTGTATAATAAAAGTAGGTGATTTTCATTTCTTAGGCTTTTGAGAGCTTTACCTAAGACTTTGACTTCCAACTTGGAAAGGAACTTCTTTTTTTTTTTATTCTAGCACAATGACATCATTTAATAAGTACTTGGTGAACAGATCTGTTTTTCTTCTAGAAAAAAAATATGTAATCCTTCATTCTTTTTCCTTCAAAATATGTCTGGAAGGAAAGATTTTCTGATTTGTAATCTCCAACTTCACTAAGTCAGGGTCCCTAGGACTTAATATAAACAGTCTCTGAATGAATGAGTGATAAAGATCAGGTCCTATGGAGAATGGCGCATTCATGAACTGAAATCCCAAATTCCCAGGTGGTAAACTTGGCACCTTGTTCTGTACAAAATGTGAGGTACCAAGCTAGGACATTTTATATTTCATTAATAACATGAACAAGTGGATTGTGTAATAGATCTCTGAAAGCTTTTTTGAACCTTGGTGCAGATAGCACCATGAATAATGGGAAGTTCAGGCTGTTTGATATGGAGGTACAATCTGGATGTTGAGTCTGTAGAATGGAATGTTTTGGGGAATCGTGCTAGCAGATACTCCCAAGCCTCGGTTCAGATTTCTCATTTTCTCTGCATCATGAGAGCCTGAAATTAGTTCTTTTATAGCTGTAACTGCAGTGAAATGTCTTTCCCACAGCCCAGCCAGTTAAACACCTCAGCTCACGATTGAGCATTGTTGCTTGGATGAAGCGACAGTTTGTATGAGGCAGATTTCAGAGGAGCTGTGTGGGTTTTTCATCAGAATCCTCAGAAACCCATCACCCACAATGAACAAAATGGAAACAGTTCCTCCTAGCTCTTCTTTTTCCTGACCTATCTCTACATGCTCACAGCCACAGACTTCTAAATGTACATGAAATCTTGGAAGTAGCAAACATGACAGTGTCACACACCTTCTAGAGTCTAGTGGTTTCATTCACACAGTGACGTGTAAATGAGGATTCAGAGGACGAAGTGACTTCTTTATGCAGGACCAGGTGCTATTGAGTCTTCCTGCTTGTGAAGCCTGTTCCTCCTCTTCTCTAAGCTCTGTGGAACTCTGAAGGTCTTATCACACAACAGGAGCAATCGTGTTGCCTCGTGTTGATCACATCCCTCAGTTGATCATGTCCCTCAGCGCCAAGGGGGCTCGGGAAGCTGTGGTCAGGCAGGACCCTACTTGTCCCAGGCCGGTGTAGTAATCCCTTATCCCGCCCTCCCTGGACCATCCTGTACCTGCTGCCTCACCCAGGACAGACTCCCTCCTTCCTCTGAGAGGCTCTGATGTCCAAGTCCCCCTTCTACACCCTCCCTGTGGTCACTATTGAGGTTGATGCTCACCTCACTCTTCCTGGGGATGGAGAAATAGCCTGGGGGCCTGACATCCACAGAGCAGGTGAAAACGCTGGTCAGTGAGCAAGCCAGCAGCCCAGGGATCACAGTGGCAATGTGGGAACCGGTGGAGCAGCCTGGGGGACCCTCACGTGGCCGTCCTGACCCGTCTGCCCCACACAGAGGGAAGACTGTCTCACCCGGTCCTCGAAGAAAGTGGGTAGGTTTGAAATGTCCACTCTCTGCTCTGACTGGCGAGATACAGTGACTGAGGAATCCAGGCAGGTCACCGCTTCCATCCTGGAGTGAGTGTATTCCTGTGGACACGCTGGCGTCTCCTGTTGGGACGCTGATGGACGTGCACTGTGCTGTGGGGGCAGCAGGGCCCGGTCCTCAGGCATCTGAGTACAGCACTGGTTTTGCCCTAAGAACGGTCAACTCCAGCACATTCCAGAAAGAGAAGCATAAGGTCTGAAGGAAGATGACAGGGATGCTGTTCTGGTCGACTCTTTACTGGCGGTAGGGTTCCTGGGCTGAGGGGCTTAGTGGTCAGTGTCTGTCCCCTTACTGCCCCCCTGCACCCCTGGAAGGCTATGTGTCCTTGTCCACACATAAAACCAAAGCAGACAAACAGAAACAAAGCCCACTCCCTCTGTTGCCAGGCATGTGGTCTGAGGGAGTGCTGCCCCCACCATGGGGTCCCAGGGGTGTTTCCTACTCTGACCACCTGAGTCAGGCCCCATGTCCCCAGTCCCACTCGGGCCAGAGGCTGCCCATTTTGTGACCAGAGCACCACCCAGCCTGGTTCCATGGGGGCTCCGTAGTAGGATGGAGCTGCCCGACCAGGTCCAAGTGCTCTCTGCCAGACGAGCCGGGGCAGACCAAGGTTTCTGGACACACAGTCTCTCTGGAAAAACAATAGCTGGCTGACGCCTGGGTAGGGGAGGAGGAACCTGGTGGGTACTCGGGCCAGACCCAGCTCTCCTTTAGGCAATTTCCTATCCATAAGGAGGGGCCCGGATTGTGGAATCCACACACTGGGGACAGGAACATGCCATGTGCCGGAGGAAGCTCCAGGGCCGGGCAGGGCCCAGCACATAGCAGGCACTTCGCTGAAGAGCTCATTCAGCTGCACTGGGAGGATGAGAACTTCATTCCAGCCTAAACATGAGCCCTTATGGAAACATTCAGTGCCACCAAATTACTATAAAAAATGATGATTTCGCATGTAAGTCAGGAAAGGAGCATTTATACATGCAGAGCTGGTGGTGGGGCATGGACAAAGCAGAAAAGATGGGTAAGAAATGCCCCATCCTGAACTGCTGACCCACTCTCAGGGGACACCCCAACGCTCAAGGTCAACAGGGACAGCCTTGTGTTTATCAGCATCAGGGACCAGAACGTAGGGACCCAGTATGGGTGGCTGGCTTCGTGGTGGTGGATCCTGGGGTCAGTGTTTGCACAGGGAGGGTCCTGAGAGGGGACACGAGGACTGTGAACAGGAACTTCCTGAGCATCCTTGGGGCTGTTACTCTCTCCCACCTCCCAAGAACAGGACAGAAACGTGCACTGCTCAGATTTGCATGTATGCAAACCTCAGTGGCCATGGCTCACTCTAGGAGTGTTTATTTTATTTGCTTATTTATAAAAATAATGAATCTGTGTTTATAAGAAAGTCTCCCAAAAACCTAGCTCCAATCTCATAAATCGGAGATTTTGTAATAGGTCTTCAACGTTAAAACATAATTTCCCAGAATTTCAAGCACAGGAATTTGCAGAAGAAACCATCTCCTTCACACCTGCGTTGTTAATTTTATCCCTGCCGTAAATTGTTTGTGTGGGGAAGTCCTCTCGGAGAACTGGCCAAGGAGCAGCTCCATGGAAATACCAAGAGATGTTCAGGGACCTTGGGGACCACCTTCCTTCCTGGATGTTGAGATGTCCTGGGACTCTCTCTGCCATTCAGTACATTTTCAACAGTTTACATATTTATAGATGCAGCTGGTTTATATAGGACATTTGTATCAAGTGCTTGTTAGGTTTTCCTTCCATTTCTTTTAAAAAAAATATTTGTTTTTAATTGGAGGATAATTGCTTTACAATATTGTGATGGTTTCTGCCATATATCAACATGAATCAGCCGTAGATATACCTATGTCCCCTCCCTCTTGAACCTCCCTCCCACCTTCCACCACATCCCACCCTTCCAGAGTGTCACAGAGCACTGGGTTAAGCTCCCTGTGCTATACAGTAAATTCCCCCTGGCTATCTGTTTTACATATGGTAGTGTATATATGTTTCAGTGCTATTCTCTCAATTTTTCCCACCCTCTCTATCCCCCAGAGTGTCCATCAGGCTGTTCTCTGTGTCTGTATCTCCACTGCTACCATGCAGATAGGTTCATCAGTACCATCTTTCTAGATTCCATATATATGTGCTGATACATGATATTTTGTTTTTCACTTTCTGACTTACTTCACTCTATAATAGGCTCTAAGTTCATCTGCCTCATTAGAACTGACTCAAATCCATTCCTTTTTATGACTGAGTAATATTCCATTCTGTACATGTACCACGTTTTCTTTATTCATTGATTACATTGTCTCAGATTTGGGGTTTCCTCTCAAGGAAGCCCTTGTCACTCACTTGTCACTCACTCTGCGTTTCTCCAGTGCCTCCCTCATCAGGTTTATTGGGGTTTAATTTACAGCCTGGGAAGTTCTCCCCTTTTTAGGTGTGTCATTCTATGACATTGACAACCTATGCAGCCATGTCATCACCTCCATTTCAAGATTTATAGTATTTTCACCATTCTTTAAAGTCTCCTTCTGCCCCTTTGTCATCAATCCCTTACCTCCCCCAGCCTCAAGCAACCACTGATCAGAGTTCTCTTTCTCTGGTTTCACCTTTTCCAGGCTGTCATGTGAATGGACTCATAGTTTGTGGCTTTCATATCTGGCTTCTTTCACTTAACATAATACTTTTTAGGTTCAACCATAGAGTTGAAAGCATCCTTATTCTCATTGTAAATTGTATTCCATTGTATAGATCACTGCAAATGATCCAGGGAGCAGCTGGTAGGTGTTTGGGTTGTTTTCAGCTATTCCGTTCAGTTCAGTTCAGTCACTCAGTCTCGTCCGACTCTTTGCATCCCCATGCACTGCAGCACGCCAGGTCTCCCTGTCCATCACCAACTCCTGGAGTTTGCTCAAACTCATGCCCATTGAGTCGGTGATGCCATCCAACCATCTCATCCTCTGCCATCCCCTTCTCCTCCCACCTTCAATCTTTCCCAGCATCAAGGTCTTTTCAAATGAGTCAGCTCTTCACATCAGGTGGCCAAAGTATTGGAGTTTCAGCTTCAACATCAGTCCTTCCAATGAATATTCAGGACTGATTTCTTTTAGGATGGACTGGTTGGACTGGATGTACTTGGTAATCAGCTTCCCAAGGCAGACAGGATGGCTAGCACAAGGAATACTGGGCCATACATAAAAGAGCAAGATTCACATTTCGCTAGGATTCCTAGCAGAGTTGGGTAGAAAAAACCTATTTCATCCCTGTGGTAAACAGCTATGGGACAAGAGCCAGAACCCCTTCCTTCCTGCCCTAGAAAGAGATCTCTCTGGGGTTTATCCAAGAAGCAAAAGGACACCTCAGAGCAATTATCCGTTTCAGAAATTCCCCTCACCCGCAGACTAACCTTATGTGACTGCGGCTCCTAGACCATCACTGTAAGTGTGGGGGTGTCCTGCTTCTCCTAGTGTCCCCACTGCTAACATGGCCTTTCACAGAGCAGAGAATCTGTACACGTCTTTGGAATAAATAAGCCAGTGAGAAGGGATCTCAGATTGTCTGCTACTTTCCTTAATAACCCAGGAAAATTCAATAAACTGAGATAATTTAGTTATTGTGAATGACAGACAAGAAGGACATAAGCATGAATTCACTATGATTACGTTTATTATCTAATTCTTCTCCATTCAATACTATTGCTACATAAGTTCATGTTTTCAAAACAGTTCTAATTCCTATTCCACTGTATTCTGTTCAGGACCACAAAACAAAATGGAAGACTTCTCAATCTCTTTTACAAAACAGCTAAACTCTTGTTTTGTGAACTGGGTAACCACAAACACACTGGGATCAATATCATTCATAAAGCTAAGATACTGAAGTTTTTTTAACCTTCTCTGAAACCAAACTTTGAAAAATTTCTAAAGAAAACAGAGATGAACCCCTATGTCATCATAGAGAACAGGATCAATGGTTCCCCCAACTGGCCCGGGGCCCTCACTTCTGAGAAGGCTGACTACTCCCTCTTTAATCACAGAGGGAAGGATCAGCCTGGCTGCTGCTCTGGCTCAGGCCCCCTATTCCTCCTCCCTCACAGCCTCTGCAGACAGGAGTGGGAAGGCCCTCGAAGCTCTTTGTTTGACCCTGAGCACAAATGCCATGACTTGCCACTTGCTGGTCTCCTCATAGGCCCGGGGACCCCACAGGAACTCAAAGCGAGCAGGGTGGCTGTCAGGCACCTGCTGGTACTCCAGGTATCCCTCCCGCACCCACACTTGGGTCAGCAGCTCCCTGGGCTCCCCAAAGATATCGTGCTCACTCCCAACATACACCCTCATCCTGCTGAGTGCTCTCCAGACTGCCTCCTCAGGGGCCGGGTCTCCACTATGCATGATCACGCTGAGGACCAGCACCAGGAAGCCGGCCTTGGGCAGGCCCTGCCCATCGCTGAGCATCTCATCGCAAGTGAGGCCCAGGGTGGGAACCAAGAAGTAGATGTGCTCCGTGGGGTCCACCTCCTTCACCTCCACACCAAAGACCAGCTGCAGGAACTCTAAGGTTTGACTGAAGACCACTGGGAAGTGCTCCTGGTTATCCCTGAAGATCTTATTCAGCATTTCCGCCTGGGAGGTCAGCTTCTTGGCTCGATACTTGCGGAGCAGGAACTTCACCAGGTTAGCCATCATCTCATTCAGAATTTCGTGGGGCAAGGCCTCCACAGGAGCGGAGGAGGATGCTGGGGGGTAGGAGGCCAAGTGGGATGCAGCCTCCCCCACCTCAGCACCCAAGAGCTGCATCTCTACAGGGCCCTGGGCCTCGCCTGGGTCCTGAAGGTCTTCCTCGGTTTTGCTGAGCTCACTCATCTTGACCACGAGCACAATGCCTGAGATCGAACAAGACAAAGAAGTGAGGCAGAGGTACAGATGGGGACCAAGAGCCTTGGGAAGAGAGGAGGTGTGAGTGGCCTCGGCTAAAAAATACATCCTGGATGGTATGACACAGGCCACTTACAGGTCTCCCCTTGAGAGGTGCTCTCAGACCTCACAGGAGCACTCCTCCTGGGAGGCCAGTCCCCTGGCTACATGAAGGAAGAAGTGAGGTGGCTCCTCAGGGTGTGGTCAGCACAGCCCAAGATTTCCGAGGCCAATAAAGTGGGGAGGAATTAGGGCCATCTGGGCCCCCCCTCTGTTCTGGGATAGGGAGCCTCTAGTTCACATCAGGGGACCCTCTCACCTTACTCCTGATACTGCCTGGATCTCCTCTGCTCTGTGAACTCAGGACAAAGGCTTCAGACCTCTGCCTTTGCCTCCTGGTTCCTGAAGCTCCTGTGAGAGAAATGGAGGTGACATCTATGAGCTGTACTGTGGTCTTCTGTGCTGGTAGGAGCTGGTGGACTCTGCGAGTACACCCAGTTGCCTGGTGGGTCCACTCAGGGCTCCCTTGTAGTGCTCACCTTTCCCCTGGCACAACCTGGACCCTCCCCTTTGGAGGAGTAGAAGTAAACTCAGAACAAGACACAAGCCTGAACAGAGAGCGCTGAGGGGCCCCATAAGCGGCTGCACCTGCCCCATGACCTCCTGCAGGTCCTAGGCTGGGGAGATGTTCGGTCCTCAGCTCCTCCTCACGTCCTGCCTGGCCTCCCAGCACTGACCACAGGGGTGGGGGTCTGCTCAGTCCAACATCAGGATTGGGGAGTCCAGCCTCTGCCAACCTGAAGCCTCAGCCCTCCGCCCGTAAAACCTCACCTCCCGAGGTCCCTAAGCCAGAGGTCAAGAAACTGCTCACCCTGCTCACCCCACTCTGGTCCCTCCAAGACCTTCCTGCAAAGGCCAAGATCCCTCCCTATTGGGGTCTAACTGCCTCAGTCCTTCCTCGCATGGAGCCTGGACTCCCGGCAGGACCCGGGACTGTCCCGTCTGCCATTTTGAGAGCCCGCCGCTTTCACAAGGTCTCCAGTCCCTCCGAGACCTGCATGTGAGGAAGTCAGACAGGCCTAGTGTGCTCTTCTCACCCCAAGGGCCCCCAGAGCCGACTACAGGGTCAGGGATTTGTGGGGTTCCATTGGTCCTCACTCAGGGTCCTGTCAGTCCTCCTGCAGTCACCTCACCTTGCCTCTGCGCAGGACCGGGATTCTCGCCTCTCCGCAGCTGAAGCCCCGGCCCTTATACCAGGACCCCAGTCTCTTGAAGACCCGGATGTCAGGAAGTCAGCGCATGCCTGTTGTGCTCATCCTGCCCCCATGGTCGCCTTGGACTGACAACAGAGACGGGCTTCTCTGAGGTCTCCTCTGTTTAGGGTCCAGCGTCCTCTAGTCCCTCCTCAGGGTCCTCAATTTGACACCCCGCAGGACTTGGGAATCAGCCCCCTGAGGCCCCGACCCATATGCGAGGTCCCCAGTCTGAGACCTGGATGTCAGGAAGTGAGACCAGGCATGTTGGGCTCATCGTATCCCAGGGCCGCCAAGGACCAACAGCAGCTACAGGCTTCTCTGAGGTTTCCTCTGTTTGGGGTCCAGGGTCCCCTCAGTCGTCCCTCAGGGTCCGCAAATTGAAACCCTGGAGGAATAGGGGGCATGAGCCAGAGCAGCAGCCAGACTGATCCTTCCCTCTGTGATTGAAGAGGGAGTAGTCAGCCTTCTCAGAAGTGAGGGCCGAGGCCAGTTAGGGGAACCAGTGCATAGCATCTTTGGGCTCCTGTTATTTATGATGACATGGAGATTCATGTTTTCCTTAGAAAATTTTCAAGCTTTGATTGTTTTCACAAAAGGCTAAATAAACGGCAGTGTCTTAGCTTCGTGAATGATGATCACAATGTGTTTGTGCTTACCCAGTTCAAGAACAAGTGTTTTGCTGTTTTGTAAGAGATTGGAAACTCTTCCATTTTGTTCTGTGACACTGAAAGGGACACTATCGAATTGGAATTAGAACTGTTTTGGAAATGTGAGGTTACTTAGCAGTGATATTGATGGGGAAGAATTAGATGATAAAAGTAACTGTAGTGAATTCATCCTTCTGTCTTTGTGTGTCATTCTCAAAAACTAAATTATATTTATTTGGATTTGCCTGGGTTATTTAAGGAAGTGGCAGACAATTAATCTGAGGCCCCTGCTCACTGGCTCATGTATTCTGAAGACCTTTATGGAGTATCTGCTCCAGGAAAGGCCATGTTAGCAGTGGGGGACACTAGGAGAAGCAGGACACCCCCACACCTAGATACCCAATCACAACACCCACCACCCCACCCCCCCCAACACACCCCCCATCCACCCCACAACCACCCTAACCCACCACCATTAACCCCATCCCACACCCTCCACTAAAACACCCAACCACCACAAACACCACCCAAACCACACCCAAAAACCTCAAAAAATCAAAACAACACCCATCCAATTAAAAACTCGTCCCCCAAAACAACACCCCCCACAATCCTCAAGTACCTAAAACCTCCCTGCTCCCCATATAATAACTTTAAAGTCAATCCCTCACCCTCCCCTACCCAAGAACCCCCACTCTCCAACCCAACAAAACCCAATCCCCCCCCACCCTCCACCCCCCAATCAACCTACCCATATCTAATAAACCCCCTATACCGTTTCCCACCATATCCTTTTCACCCAGTTATCCCCCTTCACCCCCACCCTCCCCCCCCCTTCCCTTTCCTTTCCCTCCCCCCCAACCCCTAACAACCCCTACTCCCCCTCACCTATTCCCCCACTACCCACCCTCTTCCCCCCCAACCCCAATTTACACCCCAATTAACCCCCCCCTCCTCCCCTCCACCCAATTTCAAATCTTTCCCCCACACCCCCACCCTCCCCCCACCCGCCTCCCCCCCCACCTCACCCCAACCCCCCATCACCCCCCTTTTATAAACCCCTCCAATCCCCCTCACACCATCCCCCCCCACCTTACACTCTCCCCCCCACCCTTTTTTACTCTGAATTCCCTTTCTTCTACATCCCCCCCCCCCCCACCCCCCCCCCTCCCCCCTTCATCCCTCACCCTCATTTACCCCCCCCTTTTTTTCCCCCCACCCCCCCCAACCCATTTTTTCCACCCACCCCCCAATTTCCATTTCCCCCCCACACTCTCCACCATATCCCCAACCCCCTCCACCCCCCCTTCCCTACCACACCTTCACCCCCTTTCCCCCCTCCCCCCTCCCACCCCACTCTTCCCCCCATCCACCATCTCCTATATACACTCAACCCCCCCCTTTTTTTATTATTCTCAATCAACAATCCAAAAAACTAATCTCCCCCCTAATTGTAAGTGCCCCAAACCGCCCATTCCCCCCCCCCCCCACCCACCCTTACCATACCCCCTTATAACCCCCCTCTCCCAACCAATAAAACGACCCCCATCCCATCCCCCACACAAACCCACCCAACCTCCTTTCCCCAACCCTTATACACAACTTCCTCCCCCTCTTCCTTTCCACAACCACTTCCCTTCCCCTTCTTTAACACCCCCCACCCCAAACCATCTCCAACCCCCCCTTCAATCACCCTCCTTTTCACAACATTCTCCCTAAACTTCCAACCCCAACACCAAAGTCAACACCCCCACTATTTACACTCCCCCACCCTCCCCTCCCCACAATACCCACCCCTCCCACTTCCCTTCCCACCCATCCCTCTCACATATCCCTCTTTACCCTCTCTTTCCCCATTCTACTTTTACCTCCTCCCACACAAAACACCCCACCAACACCCCACCGACAATCCAATCCCCTTCCCCCCTCCCCATACCCACCACCCCCCACAACTAATACCCCCTACAATATACCTTTTACTCCCTCCCTCCCCCAAAAAAAACCCTCCCCAACCTTCCCAA
>CM044305.1:112471261-112473761 GCA_024291935.2 Okapia johnstoni
CCTAAACCCCACCACTCCCCCCACCCCCCACCCCCCAACCACCCCCCAATCCCACCTCCCCACCCCCCCCCCCAACCCCCACCCCCCCCCACACCCCCCCCCCCCCCCCACCCCCTCTCCATCCACTCCCTCCTCCCCCCCCCTACCCCCCCCATCTACAAAACCCCCACCACCCCCCCCCCCCCCCACCCGCACACCCACCCCCCCCCCCCAACCCCCCCACCCCCCCACCCAAACCCCCCAAATAAACCACACCGCCCCCACCCCCCCCGACAACCCCGACCCCCCCCCCACAACCCCACACCACCACCCACCCCCCCCCCCCCCCCTACCCCCCACCCCTACCCCCCAAACAAACCCTTACACCCCCCCCCCCATCCCCCCACCCCACCCACCACCCCCCAATAACTAACCCCAAACCAATCCCCATCCACACCACCCCCATCCCACCCACCCTACCCACAAAAACCCCCCATACCCACCCCCCCCACACAAACCACCCACCCCCACCCCCCCCACCCCAACCCCCCCCACACACCAACCACCCCAAACACCCAACCCGCCATACCACCCCCACCCCCCCCCCCCACAAAACCACCAAACCCCCACACCCACCCCCCTCCAACAACCCCCACCCCACCCAATCCACCCACCCCCCCCGCCCACACCCCACCCCTCATTCCAACCCCCCCAAACCATTCCCCCCCCCCCCCCCTCCAAACCCCCACTCACCCCCCCCACCCCCACCACAACCACACCATCCCCCCCCCCCCCCACCCCCATACCCCCCCACCCACCCCCCCCCCCCCCCCACCCCCCCACCATTCACCCAAATACAAACGCACCACCACAACCCCAAAATACCCCCCTAACCAAAAAAACCCACCAACCCCCCCACCCCCCTCCACTCTCACTCCACCACCCACCCACCACCACCACCACACCCCCACCCACCCCCACCCCCACCACACACCAAACCCCCACCCCCCCACCCCCCCACCTACCCACCCCCCCTCCCACCACCACAACCCCCCGCCCACCCAAAAGACCCCCCCCCCCACTCCCCCACCCCCACCCCACCCTCCCCCACACCCCCTCCACAGATAACCTAAACCACACCCCAAACCCCCCCCAAACTCCCCCCAAACCTCCTCCCCCCCACAAAATAACCCCCCAACCACCCCCCAAACCCACCCCCCCACACCCACCTAACTACCCCCCAAACAAAAACCCTCTCCCCCCCCAACCACCCACCCCCCAACCCCCCACCCCAAAACCCCCCCCTAACACATACCCACCCCCCACACCCCCCCCCCCCCCCACCATATCCCCAAAACCCTCCACCCCCCCCCCACCCCCCCACCCAACCCACCCCCCCCCCCTACCCAAAACCACCCCAATGCCCCCCACCAGCCCCCCCCCCCCCCACCTCCTGCCCCACCAAAACTCAACACCCCCCCAACCCCCCCTACCATCACCCCCCCCCATCACCAACCCCCCCCATCCCACCCACCCCACCCCCCCCAACCCCCCCCCCGCCACAAACACCCCAAACCCTCCACCCCCCTATACAACCCCCCCCCCTCAACACACCCCCCCCCCCCACACATCCACCCCCCCCCCCCACCCCCCCTCCCCCTAATCACCCCCCCCACCCCAACCCCCCCACCTCCACCCACATAACACAACCCCAATAAATATACATATATTATATAAATTAATAAAAAAAATAATTTAAAATATATTTAAAATATAACTAAAATATTAAAAAATTTAAAAATAAAATATCAAATAAATCAATAAAAAAATAAATATAATACAAATCAAATTCAATCAATATTTATTATAAAATCATAAAAAAAATATCAAAAAATCAATAAATCAAAAAAAAATAATTATAAAAAAAATAAACAAAATTAAATTATCAATAATAAAAATATTATTAAAAAAAAAAAATAAAATATAAAAAACAAATTAATAAAAAAATTAAAAAAATAATCAAACAAAAATCAACCAATAACAAATCAAAAATCTTCCCCAAAAAAATAAAAAAAAAAATAAAACAATAAATATTATAAATCAATAATAAAAAAAAAAAACTAAATCCCCTCAAATCAAAACTAAAAAAACACATAATTAAAAAAAAACAATAAATTATCATAAATCAAAAATTATAATATCAAAAATAAAAATAAATTTAAATATATAAAAAAAAAAAAATAAAAAAATAAAAAAAATCATACAAAATCTTAAAATAAAATATTATAATTAAAATAAAATAACATTATTAAAAAAAAAAAAAAAAATTAATTAAATATAATATATTATAATAAAAATTAAAAAAATCCTAATAAAAAAACTTAAAAAAAAAAAACAAATATATAACAAACCAATCATTTAAAAAAATAAAAAAAAATATCAAAAAAATATTTTATTAAAAAAAAATAAAAATAATATAATTACCATTAATAAAAAAAAAAACAATATATATAAAAAAACA